>WAAD01019591.1:28642-114459 GCA_013389945.1 Fregata magnificens
CCTGCTAGCACCGGGGGGTGCCCGGACCCCCCCACCCCCAAACGTGTGGAGCGGAGGGGGGGGCTGCAGCCCCGCTGCCGGGGTGCCCCCACCCAGGCTTCCCCCACTCGGGACACCCCGTGGCACTGCTGGCGCTGGCCTGGCTGTGGGCGCAGCCGTCCGGCGAGATTTTGGGGTGGACGCTGGAGCCTCCGTGGGGGGCTCGCTAGAGCCCTGCCTGCGGGACAGGCGCTGCTCCCGGGGGCACCTCAGACCTCGCAGCAGCAGCAGCGAGGGGCCGGGACCCCCCGGTGCCCCCAGCGGAGGTGAGCACGACCCCAAACGCAGAGCCCCTTTCCCCGTCTGTTGGCAGTGGGGTGCATCCTGCTGACCCTGCTCCCCCCTGCCTCAGTTTCCCCTCCCGGAGGCACTGGGGACAGAAACCAGACCCATGGGACAGCTCAGGAGGGGACCAGGAGCTCGTTAGGCAGCAATTAGCTCCCTCTCCCCAGGGGACCCTGGGCTGAAGGCGTGAGCGCTCTCCCAAGGGTGAGGGGAGCAGCCTGCGGCCCCACCGCGTGTTTTTGCTGTCCCGCTCGCTGGGGAGAGACGTCCTGGCTCTGTCCCTGCCCGTGGGCGAGCGTGTGCCGGCCGCACCGCCTCCGCCCGTGCCAAGCTGCTGGGAAATCTCATGAATCTCTGCAGATTTGGTCCCAAACGGCTTTTTCATCCACCCCCCTCCCCGACATTGCACCGTGTTTCCGGCCTCCGCTCCCTCCCCAGGGCTGGAGCTGGGCAGAGAGAGATGCGGCAGGAGGGGGCGAGGGACGCGTTTCTTTTGGAGATGGATGCTTGGAGTCTGCCCCAGCACCTGGACCTCAAACCAGCCCGGAGGAGGGGACCAATGGCTGGGGACATCGAGGACGTGGCCACGCTGGTGCCCCGTGGCTGAAGCTGCATCTTCCCCGTCCCCGGGGCTTCACGCTCCTCCCCGTGCGCTGGCGTGTGCGGGGTGCGCGCTGAGCTTGGGGGGAGTTGTAGGTGTTTTGCCTCCTCTCACCCCTCCATCGCAGCTCTCCTCCCCTGGCCGTGGGTGTCCGTCACCCATCCGTGCGCTCCATGGCCATCCCTCACCCAAGAAGCCCTTCCCTGCATCTCCGTCATCGTGGTGATGCTGCTTATCAGGGCTGAGACCCCCTCCAAACTCGTGTCACCTAAGCAGAAACTGCCTTGACGGGGGAAAGGGCTGATCCCAACCCGCAGGCGGGTGCCTTCCCGGTGTGGGACCCTACTGACCCATCCCTGTGCCCCCCCAGGACGCCCCCCTGGGAGCCCAGTGGCAGGCGAAGGGCAGCGCAGAGTTCGTGAGACCTCACCGGGGACCGAGGGGACCCGCATCAGCCAGGACCTGGTGGGGGGCAGTCTGGCCATCGACACGCTGCCGGCCAACGAGACGCGTATCGTGGTGAGTCAGGGCCCCCGCCGCTGCTGCCGGCTGCCCTCCGCCTGCCCCGAGGCAGGATCCGGCCAGTGCCTGACTGCCGAGAGCTATTTCCAGGCTGGGCAGGGAGCTGGTGGAGATGCTGGCTCTGATTTAATGTGTGGGGCCGGATCCCAGAGGGTAATTATAGCCCAGTGCGGAGGCAGCCGTGCCCTGGGGACGTTCCGAGCCCTGCGGCCGTCCCTGCCCAGGAGCCCTGCCAGGTCCCAGGGGTGCGCCAGGACCATCTCTGGGCTGAAGAGCCGGGGATGCTTCGCTTGCCGCGATGCCACGTATGCAGCGGGGATGATGCTGCTGAGGTTATCGGGGCTGAGCAGGCTTGAGGCTGTGCCGGGGCGAGGGGGCTGTGCAGGAAGGGAGGGGGGGTGTCTCTGGCTGGGGAACGCAGCAGCCTGCGCCGCTGCTAACGAACTCCTGTAGCAGCATTGTCACCTCCTGGGAGATCTCACTCGGTTCTCACATCCCGGTTGTGCCTAATTACCCGCCCTCAATTAGCTCCTGGTTATTTGTGGAGGGGCTGTGGGTCCCTTGGCAGTTGGGGAGTTTGCTCAGCTCTGAGGTCTCTGGGGGGATGCATGGCCATGGCTGAGGGTGGTTTCTGGTGGAGGACACGCCGGCCGTGGTGACTTGTCCCGGTGTTTTTGCCGGCAGCTGGTTGTGGATTCGGTGGAATTAGTGCCCTCGTGGCACGGCGGGCAGGGGAGAAACAGCCGTGGCTGTTTCCACTCCACCTTGGCCTTGCTCGTTGACCATCGGGGACAGAGAGGGGCCAGAAGCCAGAAAAGTCCCTGATGTGGAAGTGTTTAAAAAAAACCCCAAAGCAGCCCAAAACCACCAATGGCTACCACGGCATTTGGAGATGCCGGGGAGCCACAGGGAGGGTGTGATGGCGCTTGTGGTTCCCAGGAGCAAAAGGCAGCAATTTCCTGGGGCTCGGTGCTGTCGGGGGGTGAGGAGCGTCCCCCCCGGGAGCGGGGCCACGTTCAAGGTCAGGGACGCTGCTTCCCCACGTGTTGCTGGGTCTCACCATGTCTGACCCGCAGAAGGTGTGATCCTACCTTGGGAGGTGTCAGCCCGGGTCTGGAGGGGTTTCCCCTCTCTCCCCCCAAAATGTTCCAGGTCTGGGGTGCAGAGGGACAGCTCTGGACCCAAAGGATGAAGAGGGGTGTGATGCCAGGCAGCGCTGCTGTCCCTCCCTGCGCTCTGTCCCACGGCAGCTGCGCTCTGCGCTTGTTCGTGTGTCCAAAACCTCCCCTCTCTTAATTCCTGCTGTAACCAAAGCACGGTGACGGATTAGGACATCCTAATGAGTCAGCGATGAGGTCAGGAGCTCAGCAGCGACCTCCTCCGTGCTCCCAGCCCTGCTTATTCTATCCTCTGGTTTATTGGGAACATTGGGAAGGCACGGGGGGGGGATGAGGGCGTGGGAGATTTTGTCATTTGTCACCCAGCACTGGCCTGTCCCTGCGTCCTGGGGGGCTTCCAAAGCCTTTGCATGGGCGGTGTGTGCTGGGATGCAGCAGGTACTGACACAGCATTCCATGTGCCACAGTTTCCCCATCCATAGGGAAGGGAGGACTCTGGGCTGCAACAGTCACTCCAAGCTCCAGGAGAGAGAAGAGGCCGTAATTGCCATAAGGAAGAGCTAGGAAAGCTTTCTTGGCTTACACAGGAGGCAGAGGAGTGCAATGGCTCTCCCTGAACTTTGCTGAAGCAGAAAAAATTACATGTTACAGGATTTCTCTAATAGCACTTTATTCCTTATGACTCCCGCAGACCTGCAAGACCTCTCTGGGGAATAGCACACGGCTCTTCAAAGCGGGGGGCTTTGCTTTGTCTTTTTTACCCCCTCCAACCTGTTAAATCCTGGGCTGGTGGGTCCTTCCCTGCCTCCGGTGCCCCGGCTCATGTGCAGGGAGCAGGTCTGGGAGCAGGTCCTGGGGTCAGCTGGGGCTGGGGGAGCTGCAGGCGGGGGGCCTGGGGGAAAGATGCTGGGAGCGAGGAGGGGCTGGGGGTCAGAAGGGGCTGAGCGGCAGAAGCGCAGCAGACGGGGACGAGCGGCGAGCGTGGCAGCACGCCAGGCGCTGGCACAGAGCAGCGGAGCCGTGCTTTCCCAAGGAAAATTAAGATGCTTCCTGTCCTCCCCTCCCCGCGGTGCGAACCGGCCTCCCCTGACAGGCGACGGCTCCCAGCTGTGTCCCCGGCCAGCCACACGCCGGAGCCTGTCGGAGAGGCACGGTGGGGCTGTGCAGGGCTGGCTGTGCCCCGGGAAATCACTCGCTCTGCCCGTGTCCCCACGGAGCTGCAACAGAGCCACGTGCGGGTCCCCGGCCGGGATGCACGTCCTTCAATAGATCCCTGATCTGTTTGCGATGGCTTTTGGCAGAGCTGTGCGTGATCCACGCTCCGGTCTGCCGGGGAGAGGGGGCTCGGGGAGCCTGGGTGCTGCTGGCAGCTTGGGAAAGCCGGGGGTTGATGCCCAGGGTCCCTCTCCTTGCTCTGTGTGAGAATAGCAAGGGGATCTGATCGCTCACGCAGACCCATGCCCCATCCCACGCTCCAGGGGTGCCATCCAGGACAGCAGCCCGTGCCCCGCAGAGCCCCGCTCCCCCGCCACGTCCCCCATCCTCAGCCCCTCGCTCCCGCTCGGCTGGCGGTGGTGGCTCGGCTGCCTCCCCCGAGCTGCCTGTTCCAAGGTTAATCATTTCCTCTGCGCTTCCATGTTTCCAGTTGTTTGCTTTGCTTCTCGTAGTCACTTTAGCTGTAACTTCCAGCCCCTGGCTCTAGAGCAGGATAGTTTCTATCTGGGAAGGTTGCATCTGCTGAAGCCTCTCGTGAGTCATGTCTCTCTCACCAGCCAGCCCATCCTCTGCACTGAATCGGTCTTGTGGGTCTTCTCTGCACCTTCTCCAACTGCTCAGCATCCTTTGCTGGCTTAGCACGGGGTTTTTCTGTGCTGCTTTTATTGCTGCTTTGTGCTGAGGTGGGGGTCGGGCTCCCACCGGCTGTCCCAGCTGCTCTGAGCCATGCCTGGGGGTTTGCATCTCCGCGGAGCAAGCTGGGTAACGCTGTCCCCTGTCACCCTGTCCCTCTCTGGCTGCAGGAGGACAACCACAGCTACTACGTGTCGCGGATCTACGGGCCCGGGGACACCCGTCTGAGGGGGCTGTGGGTCGACATGGCAGTGGCCAACAGGAGCCAAGTGAAGATCCATGGTATCCTCTCCAACACGCACCGGCAGGCCTCGGTGAGCCCGCGGAGCTGTTCTGCAGCTGGGGGTGTTCCCTGGGTCTCCTCCCCCAGCAGGGATTTCCTGACAGTGGCACCTTGCCTGGGGCAGCAGCAGCCCCTCCACACCCCCGTGACAGCCTGGTGGAGACGAAGGCTTGGGATGCGTTTGTTCTCCCCCAGCCCCAGTCCAGGGCTGAAGGGGATGAGCCGTGGGGACCGGGCACCTGCAGGACCCTCACTCCCATCCCTCTCCCACCCTCCATGCACCGGCCCCAGGAGCTTGCTCCAAGCCAGGGCAGAGCCGGTGCCGGTGGGCATGGACCTATCCCCCTGCATCCCCAGCAGGCATTTTTCCAAGGTCTGAGTGCAGTTCTCACCCCGTCTCCCTCCCGCAGAGAATCGTCCTCTCCTTTGACTTCCCCTTCTACGGCCACCTCCTGCGGCAGGTCACGATAGCAACGGGCGGTGAGTCGGGATGGGATGGGGTGCCTGCACTCAGTTGGCGTTCCCGCAGTGGGAGGGCTGGGGACAGCTCTGGGGTTGGCTCTAACCTCACCCCATGTCCCAGAGCCCGAGAAGCTCAGACAGAGAAGGGGCTGCAGCCCTTCTAGCTTTCTCCCTCCACCCGAAGTCTAACCCCTGCCCTGCTGCTGGTGCTCAGGGAGATGGGTGCTGCTGGTGCCTCGGTTTCTGCAGGAGTTGAGGAGATGCAGGGGGGTCACACAAGCTTGGAGGAAAGCCAGGAGGGGATGCTGGGGGTAAAAAAAGAGATGGGTGAGCCAGGGCAGGGTGGTGGGAGGTCAGAAAGAGGGAGGAAGCATCCCGGGGCGGTGGAGAGGAGCGTGTGCTGCTTCACCCTCTTCTGCTCGCTCAGGTTTTATCTTCATGGGGGATGTCATCCACCGGATGCTCACGGCCACGCAGTACGTCGCACCCCTCATGGCCAACTTCAACCCCAGCTACTCCCGCAACTCCACTGTCCAGTACTTGGACAACGGTGAGCCCTGCTCCAGCCGGCCCCTGTGCAAGCCACGGCGGCTGCCATACGTGCAGAGCACCCGGCAGCCCAGCTGCCTGCTCCTTCCTTGTAAAACTGGGCAAAGCTCAGCTCTCTGGAGCAAGTAGAGGGGTCTGAGCCAGGTGAGGGTGTGGGGAAGGGGAGCCCAGGACAGCAGGGGCTGTTCAGCGCCCGGAGGGGCTTTGGGTAGGAGCGGCTGGGATGTTTGGCAGGGGCTTGTTCATGGGTCTGCTCAGAGTGATGTGCTGGAGACTCGGGGATGAGACGACTTGGCGCTTCACCGACAGAAGACGACCGGTCAGGCTCAGATGTGGGGCGAAGAGAGAGAGGACTGATCTGCTCTGGTCTCTCCCCCAGGGACGGTTTTTGTGGTGCAGTGGGACAAGGTCTATCTTCAGGGGAAGGAGGACATGGGCAGCTTCACTTTCCAGGCGGCCCTGCACAGCACCGGGAGAATCGTCTTTGGGTACAAGGAGGTGAGGGATGTTTCTGCTGGGGAAAGCATGGCAGGAGGGTCTCTGCGGGGGATCCCTGTGGGTATGGGAGGAGATGTGGTATTATAACTGTTCTCATGCCAAGTTTGGGCGTTCCCAGTGCCACCAAAGCACTGGAGACCTCCGCAGCACCAGGAGCCTGGGCAGGGCTGGGGTCCATCACGCTCTCTCTCCCCATGCAGATCCCTGTGCCGGTCCTGCAGATCAGTGCCACCCAGCACCCTGTGAAAGCTGGCCTCTCCGATGCCTTCATGATCCTCAACCCATCTCCTGATGTGCCTGGTGAGTCGCTGCGCTTGAGGAATTGGGGGAGGCGGCTGCTGGGGCAGGGGAGCGGCTGATCCGTCCCCCAAGGCTCCCCTGGCATCGTGGCTGGGAGAGGGGGCAGATGGGGAGGGAGAGATGAGACGTCCTCGGCTTTGGGCACTTCAAGACATGAGGATGCACTGCTTGGATTCATGGTGGGGAGCAAAGGAGCGTGAGGAGGTGTGCGGGGCTCAGCTGCGCAGCTGCCCCTCATGTCCCACGTCCCCTGGTGCATCTCTCTCGGGGTGCATCTCTCCATGGCCAAGACCATTGCGCAGCCTTGTGTTCTGGGTGGCCCCCATTCATCAGCGTGGCCCCAGCCCACGGATGCTGTGTGCTTTGGCGAGGCGCTGCAGGCAAAAGGGCTTCATGCTTCTTGCCCAGCGTGTTCAGAATAGCTGTGAGCAGCCAAGCTATTGCTTCCGTGATTTCCAGCTGATGAGGAGGAGGGGAAGAACGGTTGCAAATGAGACTGCAGATGGACGAGAGGCTTGGGGGTGCTGGTGCCTAGTTCCTCTAGGTGTGGGGGTTTAAGGGAGCCTACAAGCCACACTGCTGCTGCTCTGGACTGTCCTTGAATGCATGTCATGGCACGAGTGCTGCATGGCTGCTGCGGGCAGGGCTGGGATCTGCACCTGTGTCAGCAGGACACGGGGACGGCCACATACGTGTCCACATGCTAATTCCACATGCGGCGTGAGCTGCAGGCATGGAGTGAGCTCACCGAAAAGGCTCTTCCAGCCTCTCCCGTCCCCTCTTGTCATGAGCAGCCCAACCTCGCTCCTGCCTCCCCGTGCTGCACCCGGCGCAGTTGCTTTTCCTTGTTATTTATGGAGCCTGCCATCTGGCCCTCATTTATTACCCGTTTACAACAGTTTGTCTAAAAACCTCAGCCAGGCTGGATGGTGCCTCCCCTCCCCTGCCCTCCCCTCCCCACCCCGCCAGCCTGCCCCTCGCCAGGCTGGTGCCCTCCATCCCCATGGGCTTGCTGATGCCTGCCTGTACCTCCTGCCTGCCCCGGGGGTGTGAGGGGAAGCGGGTGGAGAAGAAAGGCAAGAACTGGGCATGAAAAAAACTAATGAGGTGAAGAAACAAGGCTTGAAGGGAAGAAGAGCAGAGGGTAGGAGGGGGTAGTGCTCCGTGCTGCTCATCTGCTGGTGTCCAAGTGCGGAGCAGAGCAGCGAGGGGCCACGGCCGTGCTGGAAGGACAGGTTTGATTATCCTTGCAGGGGCACCAAGCCAGAGAAGCATCTTGGCTAGTGTCATCGCGTCAATTAGCAGCAGACGCTGGGAGAAAATTTGGGAGAAGCCTGAATCCAGGATAGACCCCTCTGGCCCCCAGGATGAGGGGAAAAGAGAAGGAAGGGGGCAAGGCATGAGGGAGATGGGGAAAGGAGGAGGCTTTGGGGGGAAGGCAGCTGCCGAGCAGGAGCCCGGGGAGCGGTGTGGAGCTCCGCGCGAGTGCTGCGCATGGGGGAGGCTCGCAGCCCCATGAGTCACTGACGAGCAATGTGTTGTGCAGCTTCATGTTTGTTTAGAGCGATGCAGGACTGGACCACATCCATCTCAGGAGTCTCTGGTCAGGGAAAGGGGGACGGAGAGCTCCAAGCTCCTCCTAGCAAAACAGGGAAGAGGAGATCTGTGCCCTGACATCCCTCCTGCCCCCCAGCACCTCCTGCATTGCTTCTCCTGCAGCCTGACAGCCACTGTACACTGTCCTCTCCCACAGGAGCAACCCCAAGACCTGGGGCCGCCTTTGCCTTTCAGCTGGGAGTCGGCGGCAGCAGCCCCACAAGCTTTCCCCACACATGCTGGGATTCACGCGTGGGGTAAACCCCTTTGCAGGATGGGGAAGGGTGTGCAGGGTGGGCTTGTGCCCAGCCTAAAGCCAAGGCTCCGTGTTTCAGAGTCCCGCCGTCGGACCATCTACGAATATCATCGCGTGGAGCTGGACACCAGCAAGATCACCAACATGTCAGCCGTGGAGTTCACCCCACTGCCCAGTAAGTCAGACAGGCTGGCATGGTGCCCTGGAGCGTGTTTCCCTCCCGTGGTTTCACCCAGCAACTACAGCAGTCTCCTATTTACAGACAAAGGGGAAGCCAAGGCTGGAGGAGGCAGGGTCAGTGTACGCTGGAAGGGTGGGTGGCTGCCATCCATCACCCGACAGCTGGGATCCTGCAGTGCACCGGAGCCATGGAGAGAGGGTGTGCTATCGGCCAGGGGACAGCTCGCCCCTGCTCTGGGGTCCCCCAGTCGTTCTGCCTTTGTGAGAAGGTCTGTGCGTGGCTGTCGCCGAACGTCTCGTACGTACAGCCCTGTCTGAATTTATCAGCTCAGAGTCAACCTCAGCCAACAGCAAACCCCACATGCCTGCCAGCCTGGCTGCTCTGTAGCTGAGACGGGAGCCTGGGATGCAGCAAAGCTCAGCTGGCATGGGAGAAGCTGATAAAGGACGGATCTGCAGGCAATTACACCTTACCCAATTTGCTCAGCACTCCCCAACTAAGTGACGAGAGCAGTGGTGCCAGCCACGATGTCCCTGGGAGCGATGTGCTATGGTCCCAAGCTGCGCTCCATGCTGCTCTGCCAGCACCTTCCTTGTGCGCAGCTGAGTCGATGGCTCTTGTTGCTCACCAGTAGATCCCCTCTCGCCCCAGTACTTTGATTCCTTATTTCCTGCACTGACAGGTCTTCCCACCTGCCCAGCTGCTGAAACTCCTTTGCTTTGCTCCATAAGCTGCAGCTAATTTTGCTGGACACCGGTTCACTTCAGGTCTGTCTACAAGACATTTTCCACGCCTCCACACTGGGATGAAATTTCTTAAGGATCCTGTTAAATAGATACATTTTTAGTGTTCAGATCCAAGGACACGTGCGCACGAGGGAAAGTTGTCATGCAGTCCATAAATACAGAGCGGAGAGTAAATCTGTCACGAAGATACCAAGGTTATGCATTTAAATGGTCTCCCCAGGGTATTTTATGACAATTTTAACAGCAGGCAGGGTTACTGCAAAGCAGATCATAAAGAAGCATTCTGCAATAATTTTTTTTCTCCTTAAGACTTGCCATTTTGTTTTTCCCCAGCAGCTAGGGTAGCTGAGAGCAATATCTTCAGAGGAGCCACAGAGCTAGAGAGAGCTAGACTCCACTTTTTCTTCTGGGGGTTCAATTTTTAGCCTTATTCAGGTCAGAAGTGGATGAACTGGGTTAGCCGCTGCCTCTTCTCCAGAGGTCCTTGCTTGCTCGCTGCCTCCACGTGGTAGTCTGCTTGGGAAAAGCTCAGGACGGGAGAGCGGAGGAGATCAGGACTGGAAGACACCAGAAAAGCGTGGGCAGCCCAGGTCTGGGATAGCAGCAGTGCTGAGTTTGCTCAAGTGCGAGGGGCAGAACAGGGAGCCCATGGATGGAGGAGTGACAGAGTGTCTGGGTCAGGATGGAGGTGTGCCAAGCGTCCCAGGTGGGATGGGGCGGCTGCTGCCTCTCAGGATCCTGTGCACCGATGCAATACGTGAACCTCTCGTATTCTGCCATCATCACTTGGTATCTCACAGCACCAGATCAGCTCTCGGCTCTGTCATTGTGGGCTGTCAGGGACTCCCAAGGGTCTTGTTAAAACTGCTGGTTTCCTTGCCTTTTTTTGCAGACAAGCCCTCTTGGCCATCTTTTCTAGACAGGGTGACAAGCAAATGATGGTACTCTACAAGCAGCTAGTCCTCTCCGGTGTGGAGATATTCTTGCAGAACTACTTAGTATGGCCATAGCAACAGAGGGTTAAACTGTTTGTATTGCTTCCTTCCTTCTGAGAAACGCCCTCTGTACAATAAGAAATGCCATAAGTCTCAGATGTGTTTTAATTCCCAGCTAAACAGAATGGGAGGACATTTATAGATGGACTGGGAGTCCACTCCTGCTAGAAAGGTGCTGCCTTGTCCTGCAGGTCCATTGCAGAGAGAGGCTGGGCTAGAGACTCGTCTGTTGATGCTGGTTCTACCCATGCCACCAGCTTTCAGCGCATGCCCCCTCGTGCCTGTGTAGATGCTGGCGTATTGCTGGTACATCTCTCCTCTCTCTTTTACAGCTTGTCTCCAGCATCAGAGCTGTGAAATGTGTGTGACCTCGGAGCTGACCTTCAACTGCAGCTGGTGTCATGTCCTGCAGAGGTAGCTGGGATGAGTTTCCTTCCCACCTCTTCCCTTGCTAATGTTTGTATAGCTGGGAGAGCAAGTGCAACTCCAGGTCTGATGCCTGTATCAGTGTTGCTGGGTTTTTGTTATTATTTTCCTTTTTTTGTTGGTGGGTTTTTTTGTTGCTTTTTGGTTTAGTTAGGGTGCTGCTCTCATAGTCTCATAGCCATGGTTAAGAGGTGATCTGATCTCCAGTTACAAGCCATTGAAAGGAGACATTTCCCCAGGCTGGGGTTCTTGGTCCTAATGTTTTGCTGCAGCAGCTGGAACAAGTTGAGACCAGAAGCAAGACTCACATTTTTGTCAGTCAGATTAAACGTGGGGGAAACTTGTGCTGACTTAGGCTGTGATTTCAGACAGAAGTTCAGGGCAGGGAGGCTGGGACACGCTCAAGTCTGAAGGACAGCAGGTAGGGGTCAGAGCTGGGGATGCTCATCAGGCCCCAAGTGCGGGGGACAGGCCCTCTTGTCAGGGAGGAGACACAACGAGGGGGGGGGGGCGCTTGCTGCTTTTCTGGGGGTAAAGGGAGGATCTGGGGGGACGGGGCTGGATCTGCTGCAGTACCAGCCATGCAGCAGTCCTGCTCCGTGCTCTCCTTCAGCTCAAGCAGCGCGATACGGAGCATGAGAGAGTTTAATGAGATTTTGCTGAAATATTTATTTAGAGCTAGTGGCAGGGGAGAGGACCCAATAACACAGATCCTCACACATGGCACGGGGACAGCCGTGCTTGGGAAATGCCCGGCTCTCCCAGGAAGGCACGCTGGCTGGCCCCCTTCCCCAGCCACCTCCTGCAAGGGCAGCCTTGGCTCCCCCCAGCATCGCTTGCAGGGCACCTTCACTCCTCCTTTCCGTAGCCCTTCTCTCGCTACGCTCAAGACTTGCACCCTTTCCTTACACACAGCAATTTCAGCAAGGTATGAGCAGGGTGGCTGGGACAGGGAAAGATCCTGAGACGTCAGTAAAGCGACCCTACAAATCAGCATTGATTCACTGCCTTTCAGTGGGCTGGAATACAGCCCGAGCCAGGGGAATGTCATTTCTCAATGACAGTTGCTCAGTGGTGGCTTCAGATCAGAGAATATTATGTTCTCACAGCTGAGAGAGATGCGTGAAACCAGATGTGGCTTTGGTAGCAAAACCAAGCCCAGGATACAGTGGCTTAGACTGGATCTTGTTTGGGCTGAAACCCCAGGGTTCAAGGGCTTTGTCATTCTGCTTATTCCAAATCCACGGTGTTTGCAAACCCGCTCTTCCAAAATCCAAGCCGCTGTTGCTGATGTTTGCTCTTATCACACATAGTACAGTGACTTCTTGATGTGTTGGCTAAAAGCCATGCTCCCTGCAGCCGTAACTGCATGTCAGCAGCTCGGTCCTGGAGAGCTTAGGTTACAAAGGGAAAGTACAAATGGCAAGCGTGGCGGAAACTGCAGGCTAGAGCAAGCCTACTGCTATCTTGTTGACTTTGAACCAGGTTGGTTTTGCAAAGCCAACATGATCTTTCCCAAGGAAGTTGGTAGGGTGGCTTCCAGGGTTTGAACTTGTATCCTGAGTCCAGCTCAGTGATTTAACCAGAGTCCTCTTAGCTCTCTTCTGGACAGTGAAGTTTGTATTTTTGCTTTTGCTGAGCCCGTAATCGTTACAGGAACTGTGCTTTAGGCAAAGATCTCAGTGCCTCAGCAGGACCTGAAGTTTTGTGGCTTTTCCTCTTTTAGTGGTTGGTAGTTGGGTAAATTAGTGCTTGTGGGAGCTGAACCCCTGATTCATATTTTGGTAGTCCCCAAAGACTTTCCAAAGGTCAGAGTGCTATTTCATTCCCTCTGTTTCTGTAGAGATTTCTCTAGCTGGTGTTTTCCTGATGCCGTTTGTAATTTCTTTAATCTGTTTTTCCTGTGCAGATGTTGCTGGAAAAAAGAAAACCCTGGTGGAGATCAGGGCCTTGCCCTGGCACAGAGTCCAGGGAATGGAAATTCAAACTCAGTCTATATACTTTTCCTATTTCTCCCTTTTCCTCCTCTGTGAAGAGGAACATTCGGGTCCTTCCAGCACAGCTGTACTGGAAACCCCGTGTCTTTGGAGACCAACTTGTATATAATCTTTCCAGTCCTTGGATATTTGTTTGTCCAAGTATCTGTACACAGCGCCCATCGGGGCAGCATTTGGGACTCTTAGGCAGCTTAGAAATCATTAGCAATGCCACCCACACAGAGCGGGCAAATGAGCATTACTGTTGCTGTGTCTCTCAGGAATTCGTCTGCCACAGGTTAATATTGCTTTTCTCTGCAGATGTTCCAGCGGCTTTGACCGATACCGTGAGGAGTGGCTGTCCTACGGCTGTGGCCAGAAGGTGAGACTGAGAGAAGAATCACTTCTCTTAGGTCCTCTGCTAGGGATGATGCTGAACTACAGAAAAAACAATGGTCATATCCCAGCTCAAAAAATTCACTCTCAGCTCCACTTGGCCCATGTTGTTCTGGAACAGACTGAATATCCCTTTGGATATCCCTTTCCCATTACAGCAGGACCACTGATCCACTTAATAGAGGATGTCTCTATTGGAATAGTTAAACGATGGTCCATCTAATCCAGTGTTACCTGTCTTTGCCTTGCTGGTGTCTTTTTTCTGTGCTGGTTGGTGCTGGATGTTCAGTAAAGATGCAGAGACCTCCATAAGTTACCAAATAGTGCAATTTGAGTACACTGGGATATTTTTTTCTTCACTTTCTGAAGCATGACTCTTACTCACTCTCAAGCATGAAGAAATTAGCCCTTGTGATTTTTTTTTTTGTCCTTGTTAGCACAATTATCTCCACATTGGATGAACTAGTTTCTTTGTCTCAGAAAGATCAGCTCTAACAAAACATCTGTTTCTGCTTTGGGTTTTTTTGTTGTTGTTGTTGGGTTTTTTTCCCCACTGAAAACTCAGCTTTGTTCCCTGTTAACCAAGAGGGCTGAGTGAGGGAAAAGGAGGTCACGGGACCTAGGTAAGGTCATTCAGTGATGCAAGAAGGTCAGACTGTAGGACCTTGCCAGATCATTGTCATTTGTCTTACTTAAGCGGTTCCCAAACTTTTCCTCCTCTTCTCCAACCTCCAGGTCTCCCCCCCCATAGTTCTCCTGCCACTTCTGGACCATGTCCTCTGCTTCCACTCCAGTGTTTGAACCCCAACGGCTCGGCAGCCCTAAGCCTGGGAAGCGCAGTCCTTGCCACAGGCTCCCTGGCACTCTTGCTGGAAGAGAGCTAGGAAAAGTAGCTGGTCTTCATTTTCTTTCCAGTCAGATGAGAAGACGTGTGAGGATTTAGCAGAAGGCGACCACTATTCAGCACCTCCTGACAGCTCTTTCTCACCGCTGGATGAGGATGTCACCACCTCCACATCCTCGCTCTTCATTGACAGCCTCACTACAGAAGGTAGGGGCAGGTGGGGTGAGCAGCTGTGGCAGGGACACCCCATCCTCGACGCTTATCCCTGGAGAGGTCTTTCACTCCGATGCCTCATAAAGCCAATTCATATCCAAATAAATACAATAACAAACCTGTCTTTGAAGCACAAGGGCAGGGGTGGGTACAGGAGGCAATGGAAAGGAGAAGGAAGGGCAGCCTAAGAGGTGAGACTCAGAGTGATGTGGTAAGGGGAGAGATTAAACCCTCCGGTGCATTGCAGCCTTTTTACGCATTTGTGAAGGTCAACAAACAGCTAGTCCCTAGTGGACAGACTCCCCAGCATTGTAACAGGGGCTAATACTGTATGTAGGGGCTCGTGCTTTTAATGTGCTTGGTCCTAGCTGGTGGCTCAGGGCTGTCGGTACTCTCAGGCTGGCAATAATACAGCATAGGCTTGTGATTGCCCTCTGCTCGGGAATGGTGTTCGTTCCAGTACAGGAAAGCTCCACGTAAGGACCCAAGTTTCCCTCGAGACACCCATGTTCTAAAGCTTGATAATCCTATTAACGCAGGGCTGGCTCCTCAGATCCTAGCGGCAGGTATCACTTCAATTTTGCTGCTTAATAGTCCCTAACGCAAACTGCTAATTAGAATAAATAGAAAGGAACATTAGTAATTGTCCTTCAGCAATGGGAAGGAGTTGGGGGGAGGGACAGAGCGCCTGGCTGACAGACTTGACTTTGAAAGGAGCAATTAAAGGAAGGGGGAGTGTAACACCACCACTGAGATTATTTTCCAACTCATCGCCAATTCTTGGAAAAAGAACAAGAGGCTTTCTGTGACATAGTCAAGCATGAAGTTAATTTGTAATCTTGGAAGGAAACAAACAGCCAGCTGCATCAGGCAGCGAACTTTATCTGGAGAAGCGCAGCGAAGGAACAAGCAAAGCAAAGGAGTGGATCCACCCCTCTGCATCCTCCCCAGCCAGCCCAGCTTGCTGGCTCTGCTCATGGAGATGTTTGTGAATGTGTCTGACTTGCTGGTCGTGTGTCAGCGCTGCAGCTAGCAAATGTGTAAGCCAAGCAGTAAGAAGTCTGGATCAGGATTTCAGCTGGACTCGCGAGCGTGGTGATGTGGAGACCATCAAGACATAAAGCCTTGTACAACATATCCTGGTTCTTCCAGAATGAGATGAAGAATGGAATTGGATTTTGGGACCCCATGGAAGACATCTACAGCGTAACATCCCATTGATTTATTTGGGGTGTGTTAGCAGCGTATTGCTGCAAATGCCATAGTCTGAACAGAGACACCCACAAGGGCTGGGGCCCCATCCAGCATTCACTTATTGTTCTGCTTTGCACATTGAGCATATTTAAAGACTGGTTTCTTCAGATGTTTGTGCTCCAGGTGCCACCTTTGTGAAGGAGGACAACAAACCATAAGCCACATGCTTTTACTATTGTTGTTTTCTGGGTGCCTTCCTCTTCCACCAAACTCAGAGGTTTAAAGCTGTCACTGGCCACAGAAATGCTGTGCAAGAGGTGTGTTCTGTCAGTGGCCCTGTTACAGAGGGATGAAAGCGGGTGGGAAGCATGCAGAATATCATAGAAGGCTCCTAACTTTATTTTTTTGCCTTTGTTTTCTTCTTTTAGATGATACGAAGCTCAATCAGTATGCAGGAAGTGAAGGTAAGCCCTTAATCTTCTCTCTGCCTGCTCACAGTCGTTCCAGGTGAAAACATGTTACACTGAAATCAAATGCACCGGGGAGTTGCGATCAGTCAGCAGAGTGGACAGATGAAACTGAGACTGGAGGGATGTAATCAAGATAAGACTCCTATTGTCCTTGCCCTGATTAATACCATTTCAGGTAGTGAAAAGTGAGAGTCGGGACCAATCTGCTTTACCCTGATGCTGTTTGTCTACTTTTCCCACTTAGTCCTGCTGTGCAAACT
Organism: Fregata magnificens; assembly: GCA_013389945.1. Lineage (NCBI taxonomy): Eukaryota > Metazoa > Chordata > Aves > Suliformes > Fregatidae > Fregata > Fregata magnificens. The sequence continues at coordinate 44,701 of WAAD01019591.1, forward strand.
AAGATGATGAGTTTTCTCTTTCCATGTAATTCCATTTCTTTGCAGTTTTTGCGTAGACACAAAGTCCTTTTTTCTTTTGAATTTCCCCAGCTGTGCCAAAGAGCAGTGTAAAATCCAAATTTTAAAAAGTGTCCTTAGCCCAGCTCTGCCTTTTTCATCTCTGTTCCCATGAATCCTCTCTCAGGCCGAGTTTGTTCAGCAGCCCCAAGGGCAGGGAACCGAACTGTTGCTCTAACGCTCTTAGTAATTTCAGAGTATGGGAAGGATCCGAGCCCTCTTTGCCTGATGTCAGGTTTGCAAGTACTGCAGTCGTATGCAAACCACAAGCCCATCCCTCTTACCTGAAAGAAGCTCAGGGAAGTTAAACTGGCTAAACTGGGTGCAGGATCAGTTCCTTTGCAGGCATGGGGCCTTTGAAATGCATGATCTTCCCAGTTTCAGCCAAATTGCTCCCCAAATGGCTGGTAATGTCACTGTTAATATATGCCACATACACCCTCTGTAGCTCTGTGCAATTGCATATTCATAGCCGAGGACCGAGGGCAAGCTGAGGGCTGTGGGTAAGACACACTGAGGACCCCACTCAGCATATGGCTAATGGCTTTCTATCAGAGTGAACAGCCAATATATAAAGAATATGGATTGGAGGGGGGGTTACTGCATGGTGGTAGTTTAATCTTCTTTCAAACTAGCTACTGCTATCATCCGAAAGGGATGCTGGGGCTCAGACAACTCTGGTGCATCTTCCCCTCTTGCTGAGCCTGGCAGTAGCGGGCTAAGTTGCTCAGTCGTACATGCAGAGCTCTGAAAGGTCTTGCCTTGCTTTTCTTTTCTGTCCTTTCTTTTACCGAGGTCTCAGCACAGTTCAGGACTCAACTGAATCCTTTTTTGCAGGTGTGGGAAGCAGCCTTCCTTCCAAGAAAGCAGGTGCCCCGATTCACACAGGTACTATCGTGGGGATTGTTCTGGCCGTGTTGCTCATTGCAGCTATTATCCTTGCTGGAATTTACATCAACAGCCATCCCACCTCAAACGCTGCCCTGTTCTTCATTGAGGTGAGTGGAGAACCTTATCCCTGGCCGGTTTTCTCTTCCTCTGCTATCAACACAAATCCTAACCTTCTGGAGGAGAGCAGGGAGCAAAGAGAATAGGAGAGAGGAACTTTGATAGAGTTCATATCCGAGTTTCTTTTCATGGTCCTACAGTCACAGCTAATCTCCCAACCTCCAGTTGAGGACATTTTAAACTTAGGCTCTCTCCCTCCCACACTGTTTTATTTTGCTCCCTTTCACACGCTCCCTTTCACACATTGCCTTTTTTTTCCCCATGCAATGTTAGACTCTTCCACCTGCTTGCATGAGCAGTCGACACGCAGCCTGGTTGGAGGGCTCAGTTGGAGCTATGACATAATTAAGATCACTGCCTTTTAAATTGCCCAGCTGGATTTTGTTGACTAAAATTGTCAGACTTCACTGATAGATGTCATGCCATCAGCTACTGTGTAAGTGGTGGTGTGAATGCTCTAAATGGAAGATTTTAATTCTCAGAAAGATAGGGGGTCCAACAATCTCCATCTGCTGTTAAAATCCAGAAGACCGCTTGGTGTAGGATCCTGAGGCAGTCAGAAGTGGGCTGAATCCTGGCATAGGAGCTGCTGCGGAGGGAGTGAGCAACACTTAGCCCTCAGCCTTTCCTTATCACTCACTGGCTTTTTCCTAGAGCACTTGTCTTTCCTCCATCTGTCCTGTTTGCAGAGACAGGCTTCAGAGAATTGATCTATGTGGCCTCTACTAGTTTAGTACCTGAGCACTTGGCAATGTTTGATGCATTTATCTTCACCCAGCTGAGAAGGGGCAATGCATTTGTCCCTGTTTTGCAGACAGAGGAGACACAGAGCTGACATGTATGTGGTCGCACAGGAAGCCTGTGGCCGTCTTCAGCTGCACAGGCCACCCTTGTTCTGAGGCTGATGTGAGATTTCACTTAAAATGTCAATTTCCTCCCCACTTCCCATTTTAACCTTATTAGTGGGTCAGCTCAGTGAGATTGATACATTGTAATGAACTCTTTTAAGCATGAAGCGATTTTTTAAAAAATTTGTTTTTATTAATAAAAAGTCAAACTTTCACAAAGACAGCATTGTTTTTCTTTCAGGACTGAGTTTCCAATTTCCCTGCAGGTTTGGCATGAAAGGCTCTGTCATAGCTTCTGATGGGTCTTTGTTTCTGTCCACAGCGAAGACCACATCACTGGCCTGCCATGAAATTCCGAAATCACACCAACCATGCAACATACTCAGAGGTGGAGCCGGCCAGCCAGGAGAAGGAGGGCTTTGTTGAAGCAGAACAGTGCTGAGCGCTTCTCCCCCTGCGTCTCAAACCTCCCATGTCTCAAGTGTTGGAGTCTTCTGTTATTCTATTGCAAAGTCTTTCCCCTCTTGGAAAAGAAACAGCAAGTAGAGGAAAAAGACCCAATGGAGCATTTGAAAAGAATGAGTCAGGCCGATGTGAGGCTGGGACTTGCCTGGATTCCTCACAGGACAGCAGAGCCTGCAGCGGTGGCAGTCAGTTGTGACATTGGACTCTGCCTGCAGCCCAGCACTGAAGCCCTGAATGTGGTGGTAGAAGAAAGTGCAGTCAAAGTTTTGGGTTGGCATGGTTTTTTTGTTTTGTGGTTGGGTTTTTCCCCCTCTGTGTGTGGCTGACCTCTTCCCTCCTCCACCAGGAGACTTAACAGGGGCAGCAAAGTGGGGGCAAATCTCGGTACAGGCAAAATACACAGTTGCCTCAAGCAGCAGGCTCTTGGGGACAGCAAAACAGTTGATGTTTGCTGCACGCTGGCTCTGCCTGCACTCAGGAAAGTCGGGCTGTTGTCTCTTCCCCTCTCCAGGGAGAGGCTGGGTGGTTGGGGGTAGGTGGTGTTGGCGGCCCAGGAGAGGTAAGGTTGGCTCTCCGGGGCTCACCTCCCCTCTCCCATCCCCTCTCCCCCAGCTCTGTCCCTTTCTCTGCTCTCCCCTTTGCCTTCTTTTGGGGCGGGCAACGTTTAATTTTGTCTTCATGGCCGAGAAGCCTTGTGCCCTTGTCTTTTCATCCTGCAGTTGGTCTTCCACCACCATGGCTTCAACTCCCTGCCTTCCTCTCCCTTCAAAGCAACAGATTCCACCCCCTGCTCCAGAGAAAGGGAAACCTGATCTATTTTAAGGGCAAAACCCTGCGGAGGATTCACCTTCAGGATGTTTGTGAGCCGATGGCTCTGATGCACTTTTTGGCATCTAATTAGTTTGCGAAATTACTAACTATGACTGTTACCCCAAAGGAGACAGAGTGTGAAAAAAATCTTAGGTTCCTTCAAAATACATCCTCGTGGCACGGCCACTAATCCAGCAGGAACAGAGTAGGTTTTGATGGAAGAGGATGGGGACAGAGCACTAGCAAAAGCAGTGACCCCCCACGGGCTAAATCCTGAAGTAAATCCAAGCTCGTTCATGGGCATTTCACATAAATAAGGAGTGAAGGCATACATGCCTTGATACCATTGAAAATCCAAAAATCACCTTGTTAACATCATAGTTTTTAAAGCCTACTCAAGTCAGTGGAATTTCTTCTATTTTTTTATTTTGTTATGTCTGTGATAGGCCCCTGGTCTGGATTTGTATGTATATCGTGATTCCAGAATCTGACCCTAACTAAGGGCTTCGACACTAGACCTCTCAGGGTTTTCTACTCCTTCTGTGCAATCAGAATTCAAGACTAATCTGCAGAAATACTCTACCCTACTTCCACAGACACCAGCTGCAGGATTGGGCCCTAAACTGAGGAAAGCTTGTATAAAAAAAAGAGAGAGTCCAAAGTCCAGTGTAAGGTAAAGTTTTCTTTCCCCCACCAAAAAAGGTGTTGGTTGTATGGGGCTTTTTTTTTTTTCTTTTAATTTTCTCTTGATCCTCAGTTATTTATTCTGATAATCATGTTTGGTGCATATTTTATCCACTGGCTGGTTCAGCTGTCACTGTTGGTGATTACTGCCAAAGGCAGGGTCTGTCTAATTAATGTTTTCCTTCTCATCTGCTGAATTTATATAGCCATTAAAGATAAATATGGATGCTTTGTGGCATTTAGACCCCAGATTATACTTTCTCATACATAGCCACTAGGGAGACTTTTGCTGCATCTTATTATGGCATGAAGGCACCAAAATGCTCAAACAGGGTAAGTAAGATTGAGTCGTGCCAAGTTGTTCTGGCGCAGACAGCCTCTCTTTAGACATATTTTGAAGATAAACTTTATTCCCAAATAAAGCTTTCAACTGGAAGGTTGGTTTTTCCCCTGTTTCCCTGAAGTAGAAAGAATTCAAAGGGATGCTGTCATCTAGTTTTTGCCCAGGATCTGATCTCCTTTGAAATGGTTATGAGCTGGTAAGGAATTTTCTCTGGATTTAACTCTTTTCAAGTAATGGCCTCGTTTTTACTGGTTTTTCTTAACATGCATACAGAATAACAGCAAGATTTTGGTTATTCCTCTTCCCCTACAACCCCTAGAAATGCTAGGTAACATCCAAGAGTTCTGAAATGCTGTGAATTTAAAAGCAAACAGACTTTTAATAGAGTGCAATTGAGCTGTATAAATCACTGGTGCATTACTGCAGCCAGGACCTTAGAAGGATTCAGAAGAGGTTCAGATACTCAGGTGGAGGATAACAACATCCAAGTGCTATAGCACAGAAATGGCTGAGATATGTAAAACACCTATACTTCAGGGCAGATGCCAAGTTCTGAGTGCCTGGAGTCAAAAAAGCTTTTTTTTTCCCTTTAAGGAAAGAAACAAAACAAACCAGGCTATTCTGTATTCTGTAGCTGTGCAACAGATGTTTGTCTACCTTCTACTGAGGAATATGGTTTGGGGTGTCGTCAGGTAGAGCGTTAACAGCTCCAGTTCAGCATCTCTAAGACCTTGTGGTAGGGTAGATGGAGAAGTTACTGCCCATAGTCACGTGTGTGCTCTGAGCCAAAGGTTTGGATTCAACCAGCATCTCCCGCTGCCTAGCCTAGAGAAGCAAGGCACTTAGATGCTGTGTCTCAAGGAGGAGAAAAAAATTCTGTCCTACCTTTTGACATGAGGTCTAGCTCTGGGCACCTGAAGTTCACATCTGGGAAGCTGGCGACTCAGCAGGGAGCAATCTTTTGTGAATATTCTTTGCACATGGCTTTGTAGTGGAAGAGAAGACGTTGTCTATTAAATTCCAGAAAGCCCAATGGTAATGTGGCCAGTGCCTGGAAGAAAGAGAAAAATGTCTTTACCATTAACAAGTACTGCTCTAATGTTGAAGAGAATAGGAGAGTCTGGGCTCAAGCATAGCGCTGGCTACACCAAGTCAAACGCAGCAGGGTCAATACTCCTTTCTTATCTGTGTAACTCTGACTTCAAGATGCCAGTTAATCTTGGTATTCTCGAGTGCCAAAGCAAGAACGTGATGATGGCGACTATGACATAAAAAGAGTTTGATTTTGCTTTTAATCATGTGGCTTCTCTAGCCACATCCTGAGGTTTTCCTCTGGATTCTGATGAACCCAGCATTTGGGCTTGCTTCAAAAGCAGACTGCATAATGTACATGTGTATTGACCTGTATATTTTATAGCTATAAAACGGAATGGGGCTGTTAGCTGTGCTCAGTCCGTTGCTCAGCTGGTTAAAAGAGGATGCAAAACACAAACAACTGCTACTGCTCCTCATTCGTCTTTCCAAGCACCGTGCCCTGGCAGTTTGTGGCAACTGCGGAGCATGTTGTTCAGGCGTAAGGCAGCTGCCGGTCATCAGGCAGAAAATGACATCACGTATCTGCTCCTTGGCCACTCGTCTGCGTGCAGCAGTTGCGAAAACACAGCACAGGGTTTATCAGAGACCAATGCGAGGTTGGTTCTGCTCCTATGAAAGTTGGGGGCTAGCCCCCCCGTTTTTGACATCAATGGGAGCAGGACCCAGATCAAAAAACATTCTCTTAATAACTAAAGGCCTACTTTCCACATACTTGAATTTACAGCACAGTTGGACTATTTTGAGGGACTAAAGGCACTTTAACTGTCTTAATGCAATGTATTTACTATGGATTATCTGCATGGAATACAGTCTTAATATTAAAAAAAAAATCTTCCTTTTGGACTGCTTTGTTTTCAAAATAAAACATGCAAAGGATTATTGGTCATGTTATGTGAACTTCTGAGCAGGATGGGAATTATTTTCATCTTGTATTCTTTCAACTGATGCTATAAGAATACAAGGATTTTTTTTTTTTTTTTAAGGCATCCTTTTCTCTCTTAGTAATAACACATCATTATCAGGAGGTGTTCCCAGGACGTATCTAGGATAAAAAATGATGTAACTGAGGTTTGAATCAAGACTATAATTTTCTTCTCATTTTATTCTGCTCAGCTTATTTAGATTTTTTTTTCTTTTTTTTTAGTCTTCTCAGCTTGAACAATGAAGTTTGCTTGGCCCGTTCGACTTTTTGACAGTAGTCAGGTTTAGTGTTTTGATCTCTGCACTAGCACCAAATTATTTCCAAAATATAAATCACTTTAAAGGTCATTAGCTGAGACTTCTGGGTAGCACCTCCAGGTTTAGGCTTCCTTTGCTATTGTACATTAAAAGTATGAACAAATAGGCATGATGCAGTAACTGAAAGGAGATGATGAACTGGAGGAAAAGGCCCATCTTGCAATTAACTATGGATATCAATAGATTGATTCCCATGGGAGCTTTGCTAGCACTGCTTCCCTGTGTGTGACACCTTGAGTAGCCGATAAAGGCATTGCCAGAACAAGGACTTACCCGTAACCCTTTCTGTGCACTTACCTTGCAAACTGCTGTACCATGTAGAAATATCCAAGGCAGCACAGAAATTGGAGCAATTCAGTCCTGCTTCACATCCCCTACAAGAGGTAAGTATGAGCCTCGTTAGAGACATACCACAACAGAAGGATGTTTGCAGAGGCAGGACGGAGCTGTACTTAACGTACTGGGTTGTGGTCCAGGAGATGCAAGTCTACGATCGTAAAAGCAGCTCCTGGTATCTCAGCTGCTCATCTGTAATATGTGAACCATAACACCGTGTTTTGCCTGTGGCTATTTAAGGTGTAACCTCCCCAGCCTGGGGCTGTTTCATAGCACGAATGTGTACCATTCTTGGCCTTGATTCTGCTTGAGGAGCTAAATGCATAATTTTCTAAGCATAACTTTGTCCCTGCTGCCCTTCTGAAGTAAATGTCACCCTTTTTTTTTGTACCTCCTTCAATGGCTATGACCATGTTGCAATATTGGAAAAAGAAGTAATATATCAGCTTGTTCTCATTTTCCCTTTCACCTTCCCAAGCCCCTCGCACCCTGTTCATCCCCTCTTCCCCAGGAGTCTTTTCCAGGTTGGGAGAAACTGTGCTAACACAATACAAGCAGCTCTAAGTTAATTTAAACATGATAAAATAATTCTACTCTCCCAATGCCTTGTTCTATTTTTCTGAGCAGAGATGTAGCAGATATATAATTAGAATATATATATTCTATTTTATATATATATATATATATACACACACACAAAAGCAAATAGTTTATAAACATGCAAAAATGTCAGCTCTCCTGAACAAATAGTTTTCATACAAAACAACATCCCAGAAAGAGGGGGGGGAAATACTTTAGCCATTATGCAAATAAACAAGGGTTTATACCCTGGAAATGCAACTGCAACCTCAGGTTGGAGCATGCCGAACCATAATTAATAGCACTGAAAGCAAGTAGGGAGCAGATTGCTACAAAAGGGCCTGTGGGTGGTGGAGTAAAATCTCAAATAGATGCACAGCTCTGAATTTGCATTTTACAAGTGCTGTGGAATTAAGCTTTGGTTACGACTAGCAGCAGGGAATTAGGGCTCCTGAAGTCCTCGCCTGGTTGTATATTAAATGTCTTTATGCCTTAGGTTGCCTCACCTAGAATGGAAGGAGGGGAATAATTTCCTTTCTCACAAACAAATCGTAAATTTGCTAATATTTGTATGATACTTAAAGATGCTCATGGGAAAGGTGTTTTTGAGGCGGGGTGGAATTACTTGCTAAGGTGACTGCAAGCATCATACACGTCCATCTCGAAAGCTGTTTCTTTCATCTCTTACACTCACTGAAATAATTGAGAAACCTTCTCGAGTCAGCTTTAGAGATGAGGAACGGGTGCTGCTGTAGTCAACCTGTCTGACTAGAATACATAAGGCTCACGCTCGCCATGGCTGGGGAGTGGGCCAGCAGCACTCGCCCAAAGTGGGGCTCATACAAATCCTGGAACAGGTTCGGGGGAAGCCATGAAGCCAATTATCATACTGCGGTTTTTTATTGTCTTTGTGAGACAATTTTATTAGTTTGCATAAAATACATTTCTGGCCCATGGATGTGAGAAGCAGATTTTTTTGGTTGTTGCATTCAGCAAAGGGAAATGTATTCTCACGCACACAAACACACCGTTCTCTAGCTGTGACACACCAGCTATTTGCCTTAGCGGCTGCTCATCCACCTCTCCCAGGAGGCTGCATCTGCCTCCCTGTCACCAGGGTTCCACAAAGAGCTAACCACTGCCTTAAACATCTGCACAATCTGTGGATGAACCTGCTGGGTGCTTGCCAGGACAACATTCAGCTGGCGCCTGCAGCAAGGGCTATCGGTATTTCAGGCAGGTACTTCCACAGAAAACTTACAGCACAACTCTCTTCTTTTCATCCCTTAATCAGACTGAATTATAAAATTACTAATCCAAAGGCTATGCTAAACTTGCAGCGACGATGCCACCAACACCCGTAGGCAGTTGCCTGCCTCACCAACCCCTGCAGAGGTACTTTCCACCCTGCACGCTGGCACGCTTCTGCCAACTGGGTTTCAAATGGCTCCAGCGATGTTTCTGCCACCACAAATTGCTATCTTCAGCTCCGCACTACTCTCTCAAATGGCAGACAGGGGAAGATTAGAGGGTGGCATCCTGTAGTGTGATAATTATCAGCACAGCTCCCAAAAAAGGCTCAACTAACAGGCTGGATCTAAGGAAGCAAAAAACACCTGCACATTTCCATTCAGCTACCATGAGAGGATCTCTGCAATAACCTTCATCTCCTCCCACAATTTTCTCATTACAAAAGGATGAGGAAGAACCCGTGAGCCCAATTCACATACTGAACATTTTCCAAAGCCTGGGGTTTATTTTTCTTTTCCTTTTTACACAACAAATCCTGATTGTTTAGCAAGTAGGTCAGAGCAGGCAGCAATTTTCCTTTTTTGCAGGAAAACTGAGCTAAATTTTGTTGATTCCCTCCTCAGTTTGAACTAAAGTTATACAAATTGGCAGGTGGTTTTGTTACTTTTTTTAAAACCTGACGAAATCTTCAGCATGTGCTGGCAGAATGCATGTAAAGCCCTTTTCCTCTGCACAAAATAGGTAACTAATAAAATTTCAGGATTGCTGTGATAAAGAAAAAAGAAAGCCTTTTATATCTGGGGGGTTTAAGTACTGAAAAGAGCGGGTTTGCTAGTCTTTTAAGAATAATAGCGGGTTTCATGCTCTGCACGAAGCTGCATGCAAGTACCTACTAGCTTCCTGGTGCCTGCTCTTGAGGGTTATTTTGATGACTCCGCTTCACTGCAGAAGGATTTTTTAACTCTGCCAGCCTACAGACCTACAGAATAATAAGAAAACCCACGGAGAGACTCTCCTAACTCCTTCACCCCTTCGCCTACCGCTAGCTGATGGAGGGGGGGATAACTCAACGTTCCTGACTGTCCACAAAGAAATGAAGATCTATGATAGCTCCCGCTGTTGGCGAAGCAAGTAAGTGATGCCTGGAGGTGTCTGACAGCAATAGAGATGCACAAGTTTGTACATGAATCTCCGAGAAACAGCCTGTGCCACAAGCTTCGGCACCGGGAACACGGGGCTGCTCAACACGCGGCAGTGAGGAATAAGACAGAAGCTTGAAGCAAGCATCAGGTTAATTTCTTTAACATTTATGCTATCCCTTGTTATTGCACTTTCTTGATATTTCCCTGCCTCTGTTGCAGGCCAGAGTATTTTCCCTCCCCAGACAGGACAGCCGCCTGGGCTTCTGCAGAGTTGCCCTGCAACTTTGAAGAGAATTTGCATCCCTACGGAACCAAGACTTTTCTTGGTGTTTCTTCAAAGGAATTATAGGGCCTGAGAAAACTGGTAAGATCATAAAGCAGAGCGGCATCCACTGCAATAACTTCCTATCTGTTATGAAGCTTCCCATGGCTCAAACGGGTAATTATCTCCATGTTGTGCTGACAGGTTCCCATCTGTTTAGGGCTGAACATTGCATCTTAAAAAGAAGCAGAAAGGAAGAGCACCAGTTACACTCTGACAGGTTCGCTCAGCTCTTCAGAAAACCAGAGGAACTTGATTTGAGATGCTAATGAATTCTTGGTAATCCACTTCTTTTTTTGTGCTGGTCTCTATTTCTCTGCAAAACTGGAAGATGGAGAAAGGCTGAAGGCAGGAAAAATATCAGGAATGTTTATAAGGAAGGAGCAGACTGGAAAACCTAGAGGCCAGATCCTCAGCTAGGATTTGGCGACTGCAGAGGAATGACTCTGATGCGAGGTAAACCTTTAGTATCTGATGACAGATAAACAACATACACAGGGCACAATCACATACTACCTTTGCATCCACCCTATCCACCCGCTTCCTTGCCTTGCCTCTTTCAGTCTTACATGTCCTCCATCCAAACGTTTAATGCTGCCGCCAGAGCAGGAAGCAAGAGTCAGGACTCTGGATTCCGCCTCCGGTGTCTTCTAAACAACCTTGAGGAAGTCCCTCAGCTCCCCCTGCTTCAGCGTGTTTAAGTAAGGCTTACCTCCTCCACAGGGCACGTTACACAGCTCTGTGATTGAATGCACGCAAAGCGTTTTAAGATCCTTGGTTGAAAGCCGTGGTAGAAGGACAGAGCGTGGTTAATTGGTCTCAGCCGCCATCACTGTCCAAAATGAGGTGGAAAAGGCAAGGAGAAAATGGCAAATCCTGGCATTAAATCTGCTTCTGCTCCACATGGCCCAAACCACGACACTCACGATCCTAAGAGGAACGAGGACATCTGGCAATCCTGTGTATTAGCAAAGATCCTGCCATGGTTTTCTGCAGCCCTAAGTTTCAACAGGATGCCGCCTTGTTTTGATATTGCAGTGAGGCCATGGGTGATGCAGCATCACAGAACTGCAACAAGGCTCACAGCAGCCAGGCCATGGATTAATCTCAGTCCTTCGGTGCATGGAACGTATTAAGTGATTACTTCTTAATTTTTCCCGTTTACCTATTTTTTGTTAAATTTTCCATTATCTTTTTTTTGTTTTAATTCCTCCAGCTGCATCTCATCCATATTGCTGTACAGTTCTGCAGGCAGGCAACATGAAAATTGGACCTTGCGTCATCAAAATTCTGATCAGCTTCTCAGCAGATCAAACCGTTTCTGAGGTCTGGGCCAGGACGTTGGATGTCCACGTTCCTGCCCCTTCTTAGCCCTGTGCCATTCATCAGCCCTTCCACACTGTGCCGGCAGCCCTGAAATAGAAATGCCAGCCAAGGAGGGCATGGTGATTTTATCCTGAGAATTCATTAAGAAGGATGATACGAAACAGTGCCTTAATTTGCTCCGTATCCTTGCACGATGCATAGCAGAGCCTGTGCTGGATGAGTCAACAATCCCCCACTAATTGTATACTTTTATCATTTTGTAACAAGCCTTAAACTGCTTTCTTCAAGTATAAATGAAAGGCTGCATCTAAGCTCCTTAATAACATTTCAGAAGTTTCAATGAAACCTCGGGAGAGAATAAACATTTGGCAAATGAGGAAAAATTTGATTTAAACAGAGTAAGTACTGAAGAAATTTTACTGCCCGAGACTGCGTATGAAGTGACACAAAACTTGGAAGCATTATGTCTTTCTTCTGCGGTTTATTATTATTTCCATTTTGTAATGTTTAGATCCTTTTCTTATTAGTGCTGGTCCTAGTGGTGCAATTTTTCCAGCATTCTCTTTTGCCTCCCACCACATTTGGTGTTTTCTTTTAATGCCCCAGCTCAATTCAAGACACCGCAAAAGAATGCCAGCTTTCTGCCTGTTGCCTAATAGCTTTCTAGTTATTTACATCCAGTCCTTGCAGTGGTAGGGAACATCTGAAGACACAAAGAATGCATATTCTAAAATAAACGTAAAAAGAACACCTTAAATAAGTAATATATAACGCCAGTTTTGGGACGCTGAACATACCGGCTTGGCACACACCTCCTGCCCACCGAGTCAAAAATGCAAAAGGCTCGCTTGAGCAGGACGGAGGGGAGCGAGACATGATCCTTCCCTTGCAAAAACAGATGCAATTTGTCCAGGCATGACAGACTGCAGAGCCCCTTCCGTGACCCTGAAATCATTTGGGCTGGAAGGGGCCTCCAGGGGCTTCTCCAGTTCCCCACCCCGATGCACAAAAGCTTCCTCGCTTTTCTGTGAAGGTATCCCTATCTAACCGCTCTTATTTCCTATTTGCACCTAGCTCTACATTTAAATATAGGTGCTGCTCCTATCGCGGGGCTCTCCCATGTTTTTCCTGAAAATCATGCATGTGATTAATGAAGTAATGACTGCAAACTGTGCTGTTTTAACAGCACGGAAGACTTAGATCTTGCCTACACGGCCGTTGCAGAGGAATTTAATGACATGCTTAAACACAGCTTCAGCCTGTTTACGGCTACCTCCTAGCTTCCTATGGGTTTTAGATGCCTAACGTGCTTGGGCTCTTTGGAAAAATCTAACTAGCAACTGTCTGCCGTCTAAACCCTAGGTATTTGAAAAGCTGGCTGCATCGCAGTCCCGCTCTTGTCATTTAAATGTTGCCACCGTTTCTGCCACTGACAGTAGCAGAGCACCACAGACACAACGGGTATTTTTACCAGAGTTACAAAATGTTGCTCACACGTTCGGTGTAGGCAGGGCAAAGATAAATTAGGTACACAAGACAAGGCCACTCGTGCATAGAATAAGCAGTTAGCACTCTAGCAGAACCATCACCATAGTTTCTAACAACTCAATTGTACTTTTTTTCTTATTAGCTTTCATCCTGTCATCTCAAAACAGTTTACAAACATTGGCTAGATTACAGAGCCTCAAATGAAAAAAAAAAACAAACCAACCCTGTGACTCATTCTACCAATTTAAAACAAACACAAGATAATACTTTTACCCCACAACCCCATTAAATTGCAGAACTCGGTGTCACTGTTGCTATCGTTAATTAAGCCAATCACTATGTAGTTAGACATATTTATGTAGGTCCACCACTGCATATTAAACATGGGAGCCTGATGTAGCTTCAGACTCAGGAAACCCTTAAACCACTGTCAGGCTGCAGAAAGCTGTACCAGAAGAAGGATAGTTCATATACACCCCATTTTATTGCATTCTTTCCCCAAGGAATGGTATCTGGTAACTACTAGAAACATTGATATTGGCGTAAATGAACAAGTACGGCAGTCTGAAATTCTTTATTCTAGCATTCCTGAAATGCAACTCTTTTGTGGTGGAACACAGAAGTGCAAATCAGCAAAACAGCAGTGGGGATGAGAATGATACCTTACTGCCTGCAACAGAATTGCTGAAGGATTTACAGAGGCAGAATGCAATTGCACGAACAGATATTCGGCCAGGCGCTGCTAGCTATAGCTCCTACATGGAAAAAGAAACAGGGACAAGTTAAGTCTTTACGGTCTACGTAGCTGGTGCTGCTCAACTGTAGAGTCAGACTACACAGAAATGCCTTGGAGGCACACTATTTTTGCACACTTGTCTAGTTTACCTTTTCAGCAAAAATAACTGCCATCATGGTTACATCGTCATGGCATGCCCACTCTTGCTGTCATTCATTTAAGCAGCAGTTATCAGACGATGCCGTATCATTACATTTGGGGTTGATCTTTGTTTTGTTTCTATTTCAGTTTCGCTAAGGAAAGTTCTTCCTTCAATAAAGTTCCAGAAGAAAAAAACCAAAACAAACAACTGTCTTTGGGGAAAAAAAACCTGCTGGGGAGAAGTCCTTTAAACCAGCTGCAGCCCTCTGCTGCCATCGTATGGGAACTGCCTTCGGAGCAGCAAGAAAACCTCTCCCGAGAGGTTCAGTTACCACCCCCAAGAGAACTAGTTATTTATAGTCAGCTACTTCGGAAGCAGAATTTGTAAAAAGAAATAGTTATTTTAAAAAACAGTTTGTTAGTGAATACGAACTGTTTACTGCTCTAACAAAGAACGGCAGCTTGCTGTGGTTTTCCTGAGAACGCAGCACCATGGAACAATACTATTTTACAGTATAATGCAATAGCGTATAATGGCTGCATGGCAATTTGTTAACTACTTGTTACAGCACAGCCTCCGCTAACAATGTTTGCAGCTGGTATTGTGCCACATTTTTGTTTTACAACGCTACAGCTTTGCTCCAAGACGTATGCTACGGCACGCTGACTTAGTGTCACGATATCTTTCCACTGCAGCATAATTTGTACGCAGGCTTCACGGTCCCGTGTAAGCTCGTCCCACAGCATCATGTTGCAAGAGCCATGCGGGGCTACGCAGCAAACTTCTGCTCTGACGTTGGCAAACGCCGGGGCCTGGCACCGTTCTCCTCAGGAGACTGAAGACGGGGTTTGGTGGGTCCAGCCTCGGACAGGAACAACTTTGCAGGACCCGGGGGCTGTGCTACGACGCAGGCCGGTGCTGCACTGAGATTTGGTCACGGCAGCAACCTACAGAGAACACCTACAGCTCCGTAGGTGTCCTGATGCTCGCGACCCGCAGCCATGCTCCTGGCAGTACCTCACACCGGGCTGTGGTACCCCACAGCGGGCTGTACGCCCGCAGGCCCGGCCGCGCCTCATGCTCCCACACCAGCCACCCGCCCCATGGTGGGGCACGCCAGCCCCGGCCCGAGGACACCAAACTGCCCCTGGGAGCCCCGACGTCCCACCTCGCCCGNCCGCCAGGGCCGCGCAGCTCTGAAATGGAGGCCCGCCGGCCGCCGAGCTTAATTATTCATGAGGGGGTGGGACGACGCCGGGCTCGTCGCAGCAGGGGACGTTACGGGGAGGGGCGGGGAGGGTATTAAATATTCAACAGGAGGGCGGGGACAAGAGGGCGGGAAAGCCGTGCGCGGGGCCCTCCCCCCTCCCCTCCCCGCCCTGAAAGGGGCAGCGGGCGAAAAGGCGGGAAAATAATTATTACAAGCAAATTAGCACAAACCCCACGGAGGGGGCCGGAATTATTAATAATATTAATGAAACACTACTGGAATAAAACACTTCTGTTGCCTGTAGTAATTTCTTCCCTCCAACACGTCTGTGGCCGCCATTGGCCCCCTCGACAAGCGCTGCCCTGAAACGGAACTGGTTTTTTTCCGTGTTTGCAAACATTTCTGCTCCTGAGTAAAGTACACAAACACAGGTGTGCCTGCCTGTGTGCACCTGTCTACATTACTATGCCCAGACTCCCCTTTCAACCCCAATAAGTACTGACATTTGACTGAAATCACGCTTTTAAAAAATTAATTTTAAATAATAATTTTTTTTAAAAATGCATTTTTCCCCCCCCCCCCCAGGGACATGGGGTACGGTGCTCACCGGACCCGCTCGCCCCACACACCCCCATTCCTCTGCTGCTCCCCTCAGAGGCAGCCTGGCGGGCACCCTGGCTGGGGGTTGTTTGTAGGGAGGGAATTTCCCTGAGGTAAAAAAGAGCTCATAAGGTGTTGTCTGTAAGTAGGCATCGACCGCGAGACCTTCTCTATTACCTGTGCGTAGTTTTGGGGGTGCAGGTCCCCGTGTTCAGCCCCCTAGCCTGAATTTTGGCAGGCTGTGGGGGAGAGGGGCTGCGGAGGGCGGAGGAGAACGCGGCCTGGGCAGTTGTTTGGCGCAAAGGTCTGTCATATCCCGGCTAAATCCGACCCAAAAGCGCAGGTAAAAGGCCAAATATAACCCACTCCCTCAAATACTGCAGTCTGAGGAGCAAACCCAGCCCGGGCTGAGGAAAAAAAGCAGGTGCTGGCGTTTCCCCTCCGACCTGACGAGCCCGAACCGGCCCTCCCTCACAACAAAGAAATCGCCGTCGCCAGCAGCAGCAGGGTCAGGATTCCCTGAGCTGTGCTTTCTACTCACGGTTATTCACCCATTTAGGTGCTTACAGGACTGGTTTGCACTACCAATCTGATGTAGAGCCTTTAGCATAAATAAAAATATCTTTTTCGTAAACTGTCGGTGTAGGCCAGGGGATAACAAGTACTAACGTAACTCCGTGGCTGCGCTCGGTGCCCTAAGGTTTGTCGTCCCTCACTTGAACTCGTACGTTTTTATTTGCGCCGACAAGGAAAAAGAGAAAATGGAAAAAAAAGAAGAAAAAAAGAAAAACACCCTGTCGAGTTAATATTTGAAGCGATTCGTTTTATGCTCTTTGTGATGAGGCAGGGAAACGGAAATGTTCCAAACCGATCTCCAAAGTAAACAACCTTTTGCAATAAATGTTTGCCAAATGCTAACACAGGGCTCAGAGGAATATCAGGACAAAAGTGCATCCATTAGCAGGAGTTTAGCGACTGCTTAAGGACAAGAAACATTCCAGAGCGGGTTGAAAGTTGATGCTTTCTGCCTTGTAAACAAATTAGCTTATAGCAACAAATAAGATGACCCTTCTTGGCTAATATTGTGAGTTTAGCTTGTTAAATATTTAACGTTTACCTTTCAATTTTCCAGTCTGGATTAAGCAGTTCTCTAAACAAGTGGTATCCCAGCAGCAGATGGAGATGCACAGACCATTGCCCTGCTCTGGCTGAACTCCCTAAGAAATAAAAAACACGTTAAGTCAAAGAGGAAGCAAATGGGAGCTTTCAGTAAAGTCTCTCAGCTTTGGCTTTGAAACTCGCTGCTTGTACTCATTTTTATTTACATTAATTTTATCTAGCTCTGCTCTAAAATAGCGGTAGTCAATTCAACTTCAATCAAGTTGAATAGAAACAGACTGGAACTGGCTGAGTACTCCTGAAAACCTCCCTTGTGGCGAAATATTTTTTTCTTCCATGTAATACAATTGCAGACCCAAGGTAAGATTTTCAAAAAACACTTAAAGATGCCATAAATCCTCAGAGTACAGTCTTGCTACAGACAGTAAGGGGAGCGGGGGAGGAAAAGAAAATATCGTAGGATTGCAACTTTATTTCTAAAGTATGAATCAGAAATATGCATCAGATTTAGCCTGTCTTGAACAAAGTTTAGTGGTGCCCTGTTTCTAAACAGGAGTGGAGCTGCTGTGTATATTGTACACAAGGGATTTAAGTTGTCCTGAATCCACAGTTGTGTGTATAAAATTTCCATGGACTTCAGACTTTGCTATTAGAAGATAAACATTTTTTTCATATAACCGTATGTTTATCTATAGGTGGTTTCTCGATTGTTCTCAAAGGTGTTACATCAATTTCTGTCTCTTGCCTGAGCAGCACAAAAGCCTAATGAAACACTAATTTTAGGAGCAGTTACATTTGCTCATGAGCCTTGTGAAAGTTTGAAATATAAGCTTCTTTAGCTAGCTAGAATTATACCATACCTAAATTAAAAACGCTTCCAGTGAAGTATAACTTCCTTAAATGTACAATGCAAACTCTATCCAGCACACAAGCACAAGTCAGCCAAACCCATTTGTAACACTTTTAATGAAATGCCCCATATTCTTTCAGTTGTCAGTACAAACAGTGCTTCCATTGTGGAGGTGGTAATTTTGCTCAGTGGCATATTAGAGAGGTCTGGCTTGCGTGCTTTCGTAATAAATAAGAAGGATGTTTGGAACTTGTTTTCTGTAATTTTTGTAAATTTTTAATCTTTGAAACAATGAGGTCTATTCTCTGAGCGTATTTCTCACTGATGGTAACTGGGATGTTGCACTGCAGCTTGGACGGCTTCCAGTTATGTTACTACCAGTGCTGCCAGCTCTTGTAATTATACTGCAGCACTCATTCTCTTTGGCAATTTCCCTGAAGCCTCAGCTGCTGGAATCAAGAAACAGTGTGAAAAATCTCAGTTAAAAAAAAAAAAATTTAAGAGGTAGCGAGTCACTAACTGTCATTGTTGCCTGACAATGTGAAGTGTACCTATTCTAGAGAGTCAGGAACCAGAAGGCAAATCAAAAGAACATATTTATTGATCTTTTAAAGCTCATTACTTGTCAGACCCTCATGATTTTGGGAAAGCCTGGGTCACTGAATTTTTTTCACATAGCAATACTGTATCATTTATTTGTATATCACATATATAGTCATTATATGAAATTAAGCCATGTATCAACTTAAATGCTGCAGGAAAAATGGTATGAAGCATCACTTTGTTACTTTTAATCTTTTTTTTGGTCATACGCAAGCACGCGTATAAGTTGTTATCACTCTAAAGGAATCAAGTAACATGACAATCATTTCAATAACATCCCTATAACTTTTTCGTATTCTGTCAAATAATTAGTGTAACAAGGTAAAAGAACTTTGTTAATTACTGTAGCTTGTACCATCGCATATAATTCCTCAAGAGTTTCCTTTTAGAACAATTTTCCTAACTTTCTGATGTCCCCCTCATATGATGTCCCCCAGTGCTTTTATCTTTTCTTCCTCTAAGATCAGCTGAATACTTCATTCTCTGAGACACGGAATTAGAAAATTATTTAGTAAATTGCATGTCATTGCACTAAATTCAAACAAAAATTTATCCTACGTATATGACAAGATTTCACGCTCCATCACTGTCTACAATGGAGTGATTTCCTCAGCCTAGTTTTGGGTACAGTGTTTTCCTCCTCTGAAAACAGGACTTTCATATTTCCTATCCAGGTTAAATTTATGGGACTAACAGAACAATGACATCCACTGCAGGGACCAGCTACACCTTGATTCCTAACCAGAAATACAGACGCAGTAACCGTCGCTCCAGACAGCGCTGCAGCATCTTGGACACAGATTCCCAGTCTCTGTCAACACTTGGATATTTTAAAACACTTCCATTAGAGATCTTTCAAATGGTATTGAGTTATCTTTCAGGTGAGAATCTGATAAGAAAGGTATTACTTCCAATACGTGAAAATTACCACAAAAGTTTTCCATTTAGAAAAAGCCATTGTTATTTTAAATCTTTTACCTTTTAGCTAGTTGAAGTCATTTTATGTGACTTATTCTCTGAATTTTCAGTTTTTATGTATGAAGAAGAACCAAATGACTAAAATTTAAATGATAATTACAAACTATTTGAACTGGGTTTTGCCTATTATGTGTGAAAAGTGTTCCTTAGATCTCACCATGTCTAATTATTACAGTTTGTTGGCAAAGGAGATAAACAGTAGTTGAATTTTGTTTCATTTGTAAATCTTATTTCTTGGCCTGTTTTTGAAGTAAGATAAAGTTATCGACTAGCGATCAGCATTTTTCTTGCAGTAGAGAGTTACAAGTGTACTGGGGTTTGCTTTTTCAGTGAAGGATATCAGCACGCTGAGCATGGTGTCGAAAACCATCAGCAACCGCCTTATTAATTACATCTCCACCCCATCAGGAAACCGAAGGCTCTTACTGCAAGACTTTCATAACCTTGAGCTACCTGGCAAGCGAGAAGGATCCTATATTTTAGAGCACTACAAATCTCTAGGTGATCCTTTAATGCAAATGGTAACAATTAGAGGAGAACCAAACTCTGTTAAAAGGTTTCTTCTATTATATGCATTGATCGGTAAAACGCTGAGGACATGGCCCAAATAATTTGTGCAGCTCCCTCTGAAAGCGAAGTTCCTCCCCATGCCAAATAGCCCACTCAAATACCATGAACTGGCGGGGGGAGGTGGGAGGAATTACCTGAAATGATTCCAAAACCTCTTAGTTATGGAAAAAATAATGTATGTTCTGCCTCCTTTATGTTTATTTTTTCATATTAAATGGCAAGCAGGGCTTGGGCAGAGTGTCAGTTCTCAGTAGTAGGTGTTTCCAAATTTAGTTTGTTTGGACACCACCGCTGGAAACTGCAGCAGAAACCAAGACTCGCAGGCCCCACACTAGCCGAAGGAATTTGGCTGTTCAGGCTGCCTTCATGGATCACTTTGGAGTTGCTCGCATTCCTCAGTCTGGGAAATGTAGCCGCAGTACTTAAACCCAGCCTAATTCTAAAGTGACCAACAACAGTTGCCATCAGAAAGCCTGCTTGATAGTCTACTTGAGATGTATTGCAGATCACATTCCACTTCTTAGAAAAGAAGTACGCTCATCACAAAAATGTTATCACAGTTGTCAGTGACTAGCATTCTCCTTGGCAGCTTCGTATCAGAGTTCAAAGACTGAAATGGGCCTGAAGAACACATTTTCCTCTCACTCTTAGCTTAAGGGCAATGTGAAAATGTCTGCACTTTTGCTGTCATGGTATACTGTGTGCTAACCAAACCCCTTCTGGGTGAAAAGATTCACTTGTTCTTTCTGTCAGCTGCTTAGACCTCTTTTGGCATAGCGTAATAGAAATCTAGATCAAAATAACGTGGGTTCGATGGTAATGATGAGCACTGCACATCCTTAAATTCAAAATCGTTTGCTTTTTAACTTTTCTGCTAATCTTTAAAACACATTGATTCTAAGTCATTCAGCCTCTCACTCAGAAATGAAACATTCCTTCTTATGCGTCTTGAACACTGAAGATTTTCTTCACCCACCCACTATCAGTGTTCTTCTATCAGAAAAGCAAATTAAATTAAATCCTAATTTCATCCATATCAATTTACTGTTACCTAGCTAATAAAAAAAAAAATTTGACAGAGAAATAAAATGAGGCCATGGTTAGATGCAGAATTATAAGTACGGTTTGAACTTACGACATTAAAGGCAGGCATACACAACGTAAAGGCATGCTGTTAAAGTAATTTAGACCAAAGACCTCCTATTGTAAGCAATCCATTTAGGTTTTGAGGTTTCTTAAAATAATCTTAGTGTTTTATTTTTAAAATGAAGCCTGAAACCCTGCAATTCTTTAAAAAAAAAAAAAAAAAATCAGAATTAGTTTGGGCTTTGTAGTAGCCACATACAAAATGGCAACTTGTTATTTAAATGTAGGTGTGAACCCATCGCTATAGTAGGCCTAGCAGTAAAAACATGACATCTTCGAAATATAAAGCTCATTGGCAATATCTGTGTCATCAGTGGAAGGCTCAAGAGAACGTTTTTGTTAAGAGGTCAGTTGCAAAATCAATATTTACTTTACAGCAGGAAAGACTAGACTCAATGGGAAAAATTCGTTCCTGTGCAGAGAGCCTGAACAAGGTCTACACATTACATAAATCTCACTTACACTCAGAGGGGTCTGGCTCCGCTCAAGTCCATGGTAAAATCTTCCAGTGCTTGTAATGGGGTCAGAATATCAGTCATTGTTTAAAATGGACTTGAGTTATAAATGACCGTGGCACTGTCCTGCCGCACAGGGGGGGTTGCTGTACAAAACCAGGAGCCGTACCTTTTGCTTAACCCTTTTTATTCAACGTAATTTTTCCCCACCCTGATGGCTGTATTCTGATTTGCAGCTACACTGTCTTAACAGTTTCAACTGTTCTTCGGGGAGCTCTCTCCAA
This sequence comes from Fregata magnificens, assembly GCA_013389945.1. Lineage (NCBI taxonomy): Eukaryota > Metazoa > Chordata > Aves > Suliformes > Fregatidae > Fregata > Fregata magnificens. The sequence goes on from WAAD01019591.1 coordinate 66,387, forward strand.
AGTCTAATCTAGTCAATAGAAAATTTACTTGACTGAGCTTTGGACCATGTCCTAGGCTGATGAATAAATTACGTCTGTCATGTAGGAATGCTAACACACTTCTAAATAAGGAAAGAGTCAATTTAGAACCACAGTAAATGCATAAAGTACTTTTTGACATTGGAGAAGTTATGTATTTTTGGGAGATTGACAATTCAGAAGAAAAAGTTTCCTCCCCCTCCAAAGTACATGCTTTTCTGTAGATTTCTTGATTAATTAACGAACAACAGATACATATATATATTTTATTCTGGTAAAAGTTTTTGAAGAGCAAGCTGTTAACCCATTTTCTATCAGTAGTGTAGAAAAAAATGCTGCTTAACAAACAGCTGTTCCACACTATAATGAACTCCAGATTTTGACATCCTAAACACATACCATTTCAGTCCTGTATAGGAAAATAATTTTACCTCTTAGCTATGTTTTACATTAACACAGTTTAGAATATTTTCTTTTTAGAGCATGTGGCTATCTTGAAAAAATGTTGGAAGCTCGGCTTTCCATGATGTAAGGGGAAAACCAGTGTTCCCCAGGGTACTGTTAAAAGAGGTGCAACAAGTAACATTTATTTCCAATATTTTTAGCAGCTGTAATTCTAAAACCAATATAGTAATTTTAATAGGGCTCCAACTGTGACTAACAGGGGCTTTAAAACAACACAATAAACAAGTTATGGCATAGGAAGCCTACATGCTCCCTGACAACATTTCTTTAGTAAAAGACGTCCCCTCTACAAAAGTGTAGACCCCTTCTCCAAAGCACGGATTTCTGCTTTGTGCTGCTCTTTTCGCCTTGCAGCAGCAGCTTTTTCTCACTAGCGTGTGCACGCATGTGATGTGAATGCTTAAGCTAATTCAGTAATGTATGTGCCATGCATGTATGCTCACAGTTGTGTATGTATTCATTTTCTTCACAGGATTGTTGCTTAAAAGATGCACACTTCTCTTGCCTACAAAAGATAGGCTAAAGTATATACACAAGATTCTCTCAGAAGTAAGTTCACATTCCTTTCACTAGCATTTCAAATTGTCCCCTGCACTTACAATACCATTTCTATAAGGCAATTGTTAGTTGAATTATGCCTTTTACTGTCCCTTTGCTGGAGTTTATTACTACTGTGTAATGGATTTATTGATTTGAAATCAGTCTCTTTTTAATAATAATAGAAAAGCCTAAGCCAGCATATTGAATGCAAGGCTGTTCTTCTGAGATTTCATATTCCAATATCAGTGGTTTTCAACTTTTCTTCAGTTTGTGGACTACTAGAAATTTTGCAGAGGAGCAGCACAGCTCTTCATAGAAATTTTACTCTCCTGAAAACAGGGTTGCTCTTCTTAGCTTCCTTTTGCACATGCATTTGACCACAGTTTTGAACGTAATGCTAAGACATAACATAGGTACTATAACTTGTTTCCTTATGCAATAAGGGAAGGGAATCCTTCTGAATCTCTAATCGGTATTGATGTACACAAGTAGTACAGTGAATTTTCAATCACAGGGATTAGCTTATGGTCAGTTAAGATAAATTACTAGTGTTTTGCACTTGCAGGTTTCCTGTTTTAAACTTAATGGTTGTCCAAGTCCTTTGCATTGTTTAGGATTACAGTGCTATGGGGTATTTTTACAGGTACAGTATTTTTATGGAGAGAAGGCAAGTATCACAAATATAAAAGAAAATTAAGGTTGTTTTTGAAATTCATCTGTGTTTTTGCAAGCTATTTAGAAGTATAAGATGGTTTTGAGCCTTGGGGGGTAGGGGGAAGATATTTATTCACACAGTTCTCTGAATTTCCTTTCTGGTTGTTAAAGTTGCTGATTTGACTCTTGAGAATTCCTTGGTCTGGATTTCACTACCAACCGGTCTGGATTTTGATTAGCGATTTATTATCTAAGAAGACACAGGAGAAGGGGAGCGTTTTATTACACAGCTTCAAATTCACAAATCAAGAGCAGAGATGGTTTAGTTTAAAAGTAAATGGCTATACACATCATATGCCAGTATATTTTTGTTAGCTTGTGGTAGCTTAAAATTAATTAAAAAAAAATCAGTGTCAAATGAATTAGTTCAGCAATCCACAGCTTATTGACTGTAATGACTACTGTGATTGCAAATATGCAGTACAATGCTAAGGGTAGGAGCTTTCTAACACTACTTGAGACGATTGATTGTGAAGTGCTAGAATTGCTGTAATGGAGGCTTTACTGGAGAGTAACTTTGTTAATAAAAATACAGAAATAAATTCTCTCTTAGAAGAACAGGCATTCTGAGCACACTTTAAATGCATTTAAGTCTTAGAAACTTGTGTGTACAGGTGTTGTACACATATGGAGCTTTAAAGTATTTGATAATACAAAAAAAAAAAGTGACTATCTTTCCATGGTTAAGAGTTACAGATAATTATTTGGGCTGGGACATTTGTCTTTGAAGCAAATACCTTTGTGTACTTTCCCACACAAGGTTCAAAAATAAGATCTTGGCCCTGAATGTGGAACGCCGTTTAGCAGCTTTTGATTCTGGGCTGCATTAAGCTTAAGTACAACCTCTGCCATAACGTACGGCACCTCTGTAGCAGATAATAGTTTCCCTACACTCATCAGGGAGATGCTGTGCAGGCACCACACGCCAGGTATGACACCTTCCCTCTCTGTTCTTCTGATAAATTGCAGGACAGATTGTATTTATCTAATGTGAGAAATGGCATTGTGATCTAAATCTATGGCTCAATCTATTCTTTTTTACCCCCTCTCTTTTGTAATCTTCAGATCCTAACAGCAGGCTGGGATGAACTAGAGTGTCACCGGGTTTTTAACTTCCTCTGTGAGCTGAGCAATTTACCCCGTAAAGTACAGACAGTTGTCAGCAGCAAACCGGGTAATCATCAAAGCAGACAAAAGTCCTACAAAATCAAAATGCACTATCATGGAGAAGTCAGAAAATGGATCTTGATTACTGCAAATAAAATATGTCTAGAATTGAGAATGTTTTAGCTCAGCTAAGCCTTGTAGCACCAATCCTTTCCTGACTCTCACGTACATTCTGTTAGCTCCAGTATTACGCAGAATGTGGGCATTCCAGAGCAAATAGTTCTCCTTCATATAGATGAATACAGCTATTTTTTCTTCACCAAAAGCAAAGATAAGTGATTTTGTCTTTGACACGTATCCTGTAGTGAAGAGAGTTGTCTTGAGAGGCATTTAGGTTTTTTTGAATCATTCCCTTATCAAACCAATGCATGTTATGTGTATACGTAAACAGTACACGGACTTGAGCCTTTCCTACTGTACACCAGTGCCAGTGAAATCAATGGGAAAGGAACCAACATAGAAATAAAGTAATGCAGTAAAAAGTTAGGTTTAACATTTCTGAAACACAACACTGATGTGGCACATGCCTCTCAAGAAATTCTCATGTTACCCAGCACAGAACCGTGTATTTCTGTGGAACACTTTATACACGGCCATATGCACACTTCCTCCTACTTCCATTTACTGATGCCAAAAACCAGAAACCAAAAAACATAGCTGAGAGCCCTTGCAGACATGCGTGAGTTGCTGCAGAAAGGTAGCAGAAGGTGCATCGATAGATTCTATGGCCTGAATTAGTGCAACATATCCAAAAGAGCCAGACGCAGGAAGTAACAGCTGAGAATTTAATTAAATCCCCCTAGATGTTCTTGGGCAGCTTTAAGAAAATCCTGCTTTCTCTTCCTATAAAAAAGGAAGTGATCATCTGTGTTGCGCAAGGCTTAATGGATTTATATTATCTACATTCCTTTACCCCAGGAAGTGCCCGAAAGCTAGAGCTGCGGATAAGGTTATACTGTCGTAGCGTCTTGTTGAACCACTGGATTCATCGAAGTGATTCTGCATTTTGGTTGACTCGTATTTTAAAGCCGTGGCCCATGGTCAATCAAGCCCGCCTGCTGTATATCATCTTTGGGCCAGTGTCCTCTCTTGATGGCGAGTAGTCTGGGGTGTTAATTTTCAAAGTTTGTTCCCTGAGAATGAGATTTCCTTGCAGGATGCAGCATTTCTGAAAGCCAAGCCTTATGCAAATAAAATGTAATCATATCACCTAGAAAAAAATAATTCTGCTTAACCAGACCTCACTAACATATATAAAATACATAAATGATATACATGTGTGTATGTATATATGCATACATATATATACATATAAAAAAGTTACAACTCAAGTGAAGAAATTGCACCTCTGTTCCTCTATTCTCCCCTGCTTAGGGTAGAGTTTGCTCGAATGCACCTCAAAGAAGCATCTGTTAGCCTGAAGAAAAGCATGCTTTCTCACTTAATTATCAGACCTTATCAGGTTTCTTTAAATTCCCCTTTGATTCATGCTGCAACTACCAAGCAAGAACGTGCTTTTGCCACGAAAGGTTGGACCAGATGATCCTTGAGATCCCTTCCAACCTGGTATTTTATGATTCTATGATACCACTGTCCCTACTAAAGTGACAGATGGAAAAAAATCTCACTGTCACAAAGACTGAGTTGTGTTACCTGAATCCCTCTCCTCTGACTCTGCTGTAAGGCCCAGTTTAGCACCTTCCTTGTTTAAAAAAAAAAAAATTACTTTCTCACTTAATAGCAGTTGTGATTAATATATTGCTCAGGACATGTGGTTTGGCAGAAAATGATAGAAGGACCAACAGATGAGACCAGCCTGAAAGGTCTAGCAGATGCAATTAAACTGCTGTATGATACAGAAGCTAGAGAATGGACAGCAGATGATGTTATCAGTCTTGTGGATGAGCTGTCAGGTGTGTTTTTGCCTTTATCATTAATCTGTAGGATTATATGCTCATGTCCTCCAAATCTGGCAATAAGTGTGTTCCAGACACACAGGTGCCTTGGGAAACTGACTGCAATATTCCTTACAGTAGCTGTGGTGTAACTGGAAAAGTCATTATACTTGGAAGCCCGGCAGTAGCTGGTGATGAGAGAAACCCAGCACTGCTTACAAATCCCGGCTGTCTTTCCCCATTGTGAAATATTTTAAGAATCCATGCAGACCTTTAAAATTCAAGTCTTGTCTAGCCTTTATTAAGGAAACATTGTCCAAGATGTGTAAGCTGAAAACATAATGTTTGTTCAAGCCAAAATTCTACTGAACAATGTTAACGGCTACATTGAAAGTTAATTTTGGGTGAGATTACGTCACGGAAGCTATCGTGAAGAGCTGTAACTGTATCGCTGGTAGGAATTGCTTATATGACTTCATTGCTGCAATTGTATTCCAGAGGGTATCCCCTCACAAATTCTGGTTAGCTATCAAAGCCAACAATTCATAAATTCACGTCTTCCAGAATAGTTTTTGGGGCACTCCTTTCTTTTTGTTCAAAGATCACTAAAATTCTCTCTATTTTATTACAAAGTTGTTCCCCGGGAGTGGCTCACGGAGAACAATGCTCGGCTTCTGATTCTGAGTGGAAACAACATTTGCTTCACTTTCATGGCCAGTAAAGCTGTGAATGGAAGAGCCGTCGAGTTAGCCAGACTCATGGTCTTCCTGGCTTTGGTGAGTACTACTGAACAGAGCAGGCTGGGGCCTTTTGTCTCTCTACCCCCAGATTTGCTTTCTCAGACTTGAAAGCTGTTTCTCCATCTACTCCTACAAACCAGAAGTGAGCCCAACAAGAGACTTGGTACTCTTCCACCTTCTGGTCCCTGTCCAGCACATCTCTGCAAGGTAGCAAGCCTGGCCTTGAGGAGAAGAACCACTAACAAAAGGTTGAGGAGTTCCTCTGTTAGCATGCCGACAATAAGAACAACCTCTATGTCCTCATAACAAACCCTAATTTTCCAGGCCACGGCTGCAACTGATCCATTAGAATCAATAGTTAATTCTAAGATTTAATCTTGCCTTTTATAGCGTTGTACTCATCATAAAAGGCATATTTCTAATATTTCCTGTGTATGTCAGGTCTGTGAGAAGGACTTGTACTGCATGGACTGGGCAGTAAAAATGATGCAGAAGGTCTGCAAAGTCTTCAGCACTCCAGGGGAGAGAAACAACTTCCTGCAGTGTGTGGAGAATGCCTTTGCTCACATGGTCATGGACATGCTGCAGGCAGTACTGTCCGGTAAGCCTGCGGGTCTGTGAGCCAGGATGAGCTCATTAATCAGGAGCAAGCACTGAGCGAGGCAATACAGTTAGCATGGCATCACAGGCTGTCCTTCTTCCCTCCCTCACCGGGCAGAACAACACTGGAGTGCCTGAAGTTTTTTGGCAACATAAAATAATGAATCAAGTGTCATAACTGGGAGAGACATGCATTTTAACCAATCTCTCTTGTCTAAGAGATTCCTAGTGCTGTGGATGGTGAAACCAACGGTCTTTTAAAATACGTCCCACCAGAGCATTAGGCCTGAGGTCCTTTTGGGCTGCGTCTAAACACAGGCTCCGAGCAGCTGCCAGCCAGCCTGTTCAGCTCAACAAGCTGCAGTTGCTCCCTGTCCACAGCTTGTCAGCCTTGATAAAACCTCAAGACTGATTATGATGGCAAGCTCAGTTAGGACAGATTTTTATCTTAACGCACAATTGGTCTTGTCCGTCTTTGGACAAGCTGGTGAAGGAATTTTGGAGAGAGCCTCCTGTGTTATTTCACAGCTGTCCTGCCATCAGGTGCAGTAGCTGATGCCTCATAAATCTAAGCAGAGGCTGCTGATTCAGCCTCTCCTGAAAACACTGAAGGAGTAAGATTTATCTTCAAAGAAGTCGTTTAGTTTCACTAATCATTTTAAAATGTTTTTCTTTGCCCTGGTAGGGGATCGCGATGAAGAGGACAGCAGCTTTTTGAATTTGTTTCACCTTGTAAATGCACAAGCGAACTTCCATAAAGAAATCCTGTACCTGACCATGAGAAGCAACAGCAATACCGTTTGATGCTCTGAATTTCACAGACTCTTGCTCTACTCCTGCTGAATTTTTTTTTCTTTCAAACATTTGCAAAACGGTGTCCAATTATTTCTTAAATTTCCATTCCAGTAAGAGCTGGAGTAGCTGCAGGAGAAGCTAGTGACATACATGTCAGACCAGCTGAATGAGCTCATGGAACGTACTGGGGGACCTCTAAGTGTTCGCAGCGGAGTTCTGCGCGTTTTGCTCCTCTGAGGCTGCATTAAGACACACTGAGGAAGCGGGCTGGGGGCCTCTGGTTTGGGAACATAAACTGCATTCTTTTCCCACTGTGTATGTTTGCATACACAATAAAAATGACATGGTTTTCATATTTGATGTGCATACACAAATTGAAGAATGTTATCCTAGTTCAGAACTGAAAACATTTTGATCTTTTAATTTTGTTTTCTCTTGGGAATTGGAGGAGAGAGAGACAGGCATAATTAGAGAAGCACAGCTACATTTTTCCAGGGTCTCTCTCACCAGCTCCTACATTCTGCAACAGAAGTGCTCCATAGATCGTACACTGAGTTTTAGCAGAAGGAGGCAATTCCTTAAAGCAATTTAACTGCTTTGATCAAGCAAGGCCATTTTTCCCCCTGCAAACTACAGGTGCCTTTAACCATCAAGCAGAAGAAACTTCAAACCCCTCTCCCTGCCCAGTGTAATAGCTGAACTGTTAAAGCGTATTTGCCTTTAAAGGACTGAGCTAAGTTGAAGACACATGTTAAATGCATGTAGGCTAAGATCACTGTTTCGTTAGAGTATATAAATGTTTCCTACTTACAAAAGGTTTGGATTTTCTGCTATATAGCCTTCAAAACAAAAATATGTAATGCATAATAAAAAGCACTTACTTTGCTGTGCATTCTTTACAACATGGCTGTTATCTTCATATTATTAAATACCCTTCTTCTCCACCTGAATCACTTTCCTAATGTTTTAGTGTTCCTTCAGGACCAGATTTTAGCTGCAGGGACCCATGTTCAGCTTTGAAAGCCAGTCCTCAACTGCTGGAAACAGCTAAATGGCACCAATTTATTTCAGCTGCCCCCGCTTGATTTCATCAGTAATGAGCCGACAACAGCTCTGTAATGATTTGCTTGGAAGTTTGCATGTTAAAAATTCTTGCGACATTTGTTGAATATACAATTACAGTCAGGATTTGACTACATTAAGGAGTGGATACGGGATATAAATTTGCTGAGGGTCTTTGCAGCATGCCGGTAGATGGCAGAGGTGAAACCTTCCCTATAGGAGTGTCTGCTGGTAATTGCTGCTAACATCCCTTTTTTCTTGCTGTTTTAAGGTTATATTTAAGAGCATGCTGCAATACTACAATTGTGCTGCAACTATTATTTCTGAAGTAAGCAAAATGCAAGAGTCTTTGTCTGAAATCTAGTCGGGGAATGGAATGCCTCCAAACTGATCACTAATGAACTCAAAATACGAGGAGAAAACAGACTTGCCATGCGTACAGTGACAGGGAGATGCAGCCAAGAAGCCACTGAGGCGGAATGCTACAGCCCAGATCGTTTGCCGCTCCCTCCCTTTATATGCAGGAATCGCTACCAATAAATGATCTCAACAGATGGAATCCAGAATAACAGAGTGGAGTCTTGAACCACCGCGTCTTCTCGGTCCATTGTATGGCTGGTGTGCAACGCTGCTTCGCTGTGCTGCGACACGAAGCACCACAGGGCCGGCGCAGGTTCTCTGCCAGTGCCTGTCTCATCTGGGACCCAGGACACAGCGGCAATAAATTACAGCCCATCACAAGGGATGCCATTATGCGAGCACAGCCACACAGGAAAAGTAAGTTCTTTGATTCACTGGCAGCAGTCGACAAAGATGAAATGTCAGCTCTGCCGGCACTAGCTCGCCCTTGCAGCAGATCCTCCAGGAATACAAGTTTTATGTGGCTGCCAATTGTGAAATATTGATGGCATTATTAATGATTGTTAACTGCTCTTTTTCTTACATACACAATATCTCAGCTAGTGTTCCACGTTAGCCTTTGCAGCGTTCATAAGTACGCCAGCATTTCCACCAGACAAGGACTTTCCTCCCCAAAGGATCAAAGCTCAAACCCACCAAAGCGGCGCTTCCCAAACCAGTTTTGTTTGAACTGGAAAATGACACCAGCCTTGCAGGCTCATTTTCCAATATCACCATCTGATCGGCTCTCACAATTAAACACCACTGGGCTAATGGCATCCAGGTTGGGGAGCCCCTAGGCAGCACTGTGCACCGGAGGAGCTGGGACAGTGATACTTGAGAAAATGGTGCTTTTTCTTCTGCTGCCAAATTTTAACTGCTGCCGTGGGGAGTCAATAAAACCCTCCCAGGATGAGAAGGAAAATTCCCTCTGTGCCAGTGTAGCCCTTTTGAGAGCAGGGCTGCACCCTGACTGCAATCTGAGCTGCAGAGCACCATATCCCATCTGCTAAAGAGCTATCCCTGTTCGCTGCGGCCGTTTGTCTGTCTGCAAACACCTCTCCTGCCTGGAGGTTTCAATCCCTTTGCAGTCCTCAGCTGCTGGGCTGGGTCACTTCACCTTCCAGCGTGGAGCTGGCTGATTTGGGGCATGGAGGACGGGATTGTTATGCATAGCTGATGGGTTTGTAAGCCCTCCGAAGGGAGAGGAGTGTTCGGAATAAGAGAAAATTATTGTTCCTGGTTTCACACTCAGCTGAGTTTCCATTCCACGCATTCCTCGTTACTCACTCTCTCTTAATCACTGCAGATGTTGACATCAGATACGGACTCACGAAGGTTATTGAGAACATGACTTATGCTTGAAGAAATTCCTCCCAGAATATTTCAAGTTTCTGATTTTCGACTATATTTGGTCGTGGAGCAAGGAGAAGCTTTTCCACATCTCCAGGGCCTGGCGATGAGGGACCGCCCTGGGTAGCTCAGGCTGAGGCTGGTGCACTGGGAACACACTGGGGAGCAAACTCACCAACTTTGTGTTTCTCTCAGGAGTTTCACTAACAGGAAATTGCAGTGTCAAGTATTCAGCTGGCAACACTAACCGCATCCAGCATTCCCAGACTCTGAAATCCCTCTTCTTTCTGTAAACACCATCTTCTGAAAGTCTTATCAACCAATTCCAGCGTGCCCCGGCAGTGCCTGCACAACCCTTAGTCCCCCTGGATCCTGCTCTCTTGCACCCCCCTGTGTGACGGTGCCATGGTTAACTAATGACACAGGAGCAGTTTTTCCCATTACAGATATTTCAGGTGTTTATTGCTTAAAAAAAAAAAATTCCTGGGAGAGACCAGGCGTACGAAAATTTTGTCTTTTAGGAGGATGAAACTTTCAGTCTGAAAACAGCATTGCATGTGACCGACTGTGTAAGGGCAGGGATCCATGTGGGGCTTCATAAAAGGACAGGAAAAATTCTCCTGATGCCCCAAATACCTTCCCAGACCTCTCCAAGCTGGGAGAAATCAAGATCTGAAATGTTCTTTCCATCCCACAGAAATTTCCATCGTATTAAAAACGTTCCTTTTTCTACGCTGAGATGAACTGAGACCTCCCGGAGCTTCCCTGAACACTGGAGAGGGGACCTGAGTGAGGGTAAGCCATGGCTCAGCTGCCCGAGCACCGTTCACGCTGGAGAGAGCCTGGTTTGGACCCCACAGTGCCTGGAGCAGCAGCTGCCCCTTGTGCCAGGGGACACAGAGGTGTCTCGGCATGATTTGCCAATATCTCGTCCCTCTCAGGGCTCGCAGGGTGTCCTGCATCTCTCCGTGGAAGCTGGATTTGCTCCCGGAGCCATGTGTGCCCCAGCCCTGCAGTCGATGCACAGGGATGCGTTGCAGAGTCAACACCAGCAGACGTGTTCACTCTCCTGTGTCATTCCTCTTTATTTCATTTCCTTGAACATTTTTCATTAAAAATATAAGTGCTTTTCTAAAATTAAACCCAAACACCTGACCTCGGAAGCGCTCATCCCAAGGGGCTAAGCCATGCGGGTGGGGGCAGGACTCGTCACATCCCCCCGGGATGTCGCGTGCGTCACTGGGAACAACCCACGTCTCGGCAGTGGGACGTCACCTCGCTGCCCTCTCCCCTGCCACCCCATTTCCCTCCTTCACCCCACTCGGCCACGCCTGCTCAGCCCCCTCCACAACGCCGGCGCCGACCCCGTGCGGCTCCTTGCTCCGCGTTGGGCAGCCGTTTGATCGCAGAGGGTTAATGCTTTTCCAGAAGGCTCCAAGGGAGACGGACCAGGCGGCGGCTGTGGAAGAGAAAGGAGATGCTTGTCTGAGCCAGGCCCGAGAGCTGCGGGAGACCCAGAGATGGTGACGGGTGGGAATGGCAGCGTGTGTGAGCACAGGCAGCGGCAGCAGCCCCTGTTCGCCCCGCACGGGGGGGCAGAGACACCGGGACCCCCCCCCTTTGCCTCCTTTAAGATGATGCAACCGGGATCCCTTCTTGCTTCTCCCCTAAGCTGTTTTATTTCTCTCCCTCATGAAAACAAAAGCCACAAGTTCGTGCTGCAGCGAGCAGCTTTTCCAAAGGGGAAAGGGCCGATAAACCCAGCAGGGAGAAACCAGCAGCCGCACAACAGCCGGTGCACGTTTCAGCGGGCGAGGTGGCCTGATTTATAAAATAAACCCTGGTGCCCTCCTTCCAGCCCTGAGCAGGAAACAGCTGCGCTGGTGCTGTCAGCTCGGCTGCCTCGGCCAGGCAGAGGGAGCAGCAGCCAAAGACAACAGCATTAAAAACAAAACTATCCCCTCTTCCCCCGCTCCCTGGACACATTTCTTCCCAGAAATTAAAACCTGGTGGGATGAGGAGCAGCCGACTCACCTGGACGATGCTTTGATTGCAAGGCTGATGCTGAGCTGCATCTTTCCCAGCGTCGCTCTAGAGCATGTAAATGATGTAGGAGAGGATCACCAGGCCGATGATGGCAAAAAACATCAGGATGAAAATATCCAGCATGGTGAGCGAGGAGCCGGTGGGGCAGGGGCTGCCAGGCTCCCTGCAGCGTGGAAAGGGGATGCTCGGCAGACAATCGCCGCTTTGCTCGCCAGCCCCTGCGGCTCAGCCGCTGCGTCCTCCCCTCCCAGCCGGAGCACGGCTCGCTCTGCTCAGGATGGAGAGATGATGCTGGAGCTGACGGAGCCGCTTTCCAGCAGGCAGGCGGAAAATAAAGGGATAAACACAGGCGGTCAGATGGGGCTTCAGCCTCACACAGGTGGAGGAGCGCTCGCTCAGCCCAGACCTGCGAGCGGGGCTCCCAGGAAGCACCGTCTGCCTGCAGGAGGGTTGCTTTGCCCCTGCTTCTTCCTACCCAAACCACTGCCCAGTTTATGGCGGTGCTTATGGTGATGCGACCCCCCATTTGCAGCTGGGAAAAGGCCCACCCTATGGGGAAAGAAGCAAAAATGTGCTTTGGCCATTGCAACCCCATGTCAACCTGTCAGGACCGCTCTGAACTCTCACCTTTCAGAGCCTGGTACTCCTGGGGTACTGCAGCATCCTTTGCTTTCAGTGTCACACTGCCTGCTTCAGTACAGTTTAAAGCAATATGGTTTTAAGTGAGCAGCAACAGCCATGGAGCCTTTTTATTTTAATTTTTTTGGCTAGTGCTGTTGATGCAAATAACATCCTTCTCCACACACCTTCCAGATTTTCTTTTCCCACTGCTAAACACTGTAGTTGCTGAAAATCCCACCTTGAGAGGCTGCAGCAGCCAAGCTAAGCTGTCGCCAGCTGCTCTCTGAGCACAAGCGCTGGCTGGGGGCAGGAGCACCCGGCTGTTGCGGTGCTGCGTTCCCGGAGAGGTCGGGCAAAGCCGGGACCTGGTGTCCTTGCTACGCTGCCCACAGCAAAGCTGACCATTTCCCTGGGTGGGTCTGGCCTCCAGAGCAGCCACCAGCACACCTGAACCCCAGCAGTTCCCAGATCCATGTTGTAACCAGCATTTGGCCTCTGACAGCAAGACCCCGAAGCGGGCCAGCAAGCAGGGAGGCATCGCCTGCACCTCCGCCCCGCTCTCTGTGAGAATTTCTCCAACATGGCTCATGGCTGAATTTGGAGGTTGATTTCCCGGGGCTCCGTGGTACCCGGTGGCTGCAGCACATCAGCCGGACACGCAGCAGCAGGGCTCCTAATGCTTCAAGTGCATCTCTTGGCTTCAAGCCATGCTGAGAGCAAGGGATGAGCCAAGAAGCTGCATCCCAGGTCGGCTCCCAGGGATGCCAGCATTTCCCACTCCCAGGGGAGCCAGGCAGAGATGAGGACCCCAGACCTGAGATCCCCACTGTGTCCCAAGGGAGCAGGAAAACGGCCAGAAAAGTGACTGCAATCAAACCCAGCACAATCGGCAGGTAAAAATTATACTTTTATTTTTAATTTGAGTAAATCAGGAAGAGAATCGGTTGGTTTGTTTCATTCGATGGTTCGGCTAAAAAGGCCAAATAGCGTTTTTTATTGGTGGGTGCTCAACCCGACGGGAAGGAGTACACAAGGACAAACCCCAATCAAGCAACGGATCCGGAAAACACGTTCTAAGCTCAGCACTGAGACGCAACCGGGGAAGCTGGGATGGACGAGATCTATTTTACACGTGATGAGAAACAATTTAGCTTTTAATTTTTTTTTTTTTACTATTTTATTTATTTATTTATTTTAAATACAGGTTTAGGTGCTTTTCAGCTATGAAAAAAGGCAAAAAAGTGCATAAGTCGAGAGAAAAGGCAGAAATCAAGCAGTAAGAGATTTGTTTCCCATGGCAGGGGAGAAGGGGCAGGGTGTGGGAGGGGAGAATTAGGATAATGGTTTCAAGGTAGCATTAAAAAAAGGTTTGTATACCAAAATGTAATTGCCTGTGTTGTTTGGTCCATTAAAAAACGGTTTATTCACATTGATACTCCCCCCCATTCCCAGACAAGAACGTGATTAAGAAGAGGCTTAGCAGGGCGACACGGACTCCCCCCCTGCCCAGCCGCCCCCTCTCCCCTGTTCTTGTTCTCGCTTGTTTTAGCACCAACCGGGATTCCCATCCCATAAAGCCCATCCCGGCTGCTTCTGGGGTCACATTTTCACCCCAAGGTGATGACGGTGCCAGGACTCCCCGTCACTCTCCCCCTTCCTGTTGCAGCCGGCTGGGGAACGAGCCAGGAGCAAAGCACTCCGCTCTCCACGGCTCACATCCTCCCGGCGGGTCTCTGCCCTGCCAGGAACCCCCTCCCTGCCAGAACAGCATTTGCTCCAGCAGCCCCCGACTCCAGTCACCCCAACCCCGGCACCATCCATGAACCAGCCCTGCAGCCCCATGAGCTTTGAGAAAGGGAACTGCAAGTGCGAGGCCATGGGATCCTCTCCCCCTCCGCGAGACCGTCCCCAAGGACGTGTCCCCCAAGAGAGCCAAGGAATGTCTCAACTCAGCCGCTTTGGTCCCTAGATTCCCTCTTTTCCTTTGGGAGTAGCAAAGGTGGCAGCTTCCCCTTGGAAGCACCCTGGCCCCACAGTGCAGCGCGGCCAAAGCCCCGAGCAGCCTGGCAAGGGGACGGTCTCCTCCGGCCACCCGGTCTCCATGGTCTGGGCTGAGCCGGGGCTGCGAGCAGGCATGGGGCAGTGGGAGTACCAGAGGCAGCACGAAGGCATCACCACTCCCCAGTGTTCAGCTTCTCTGAGCTGGGAGAAGAGCGTCCCACTCCTGCCCTCCCCGCACAGGCTTCCAGTTATACCTGCCCCTGTCCAGCTCCAGGACCTTCGGAGCCCAAAAGAAAAGGGGACAGGGATGTGCTTTGAGATTTTGGTCCATGACATGATCCCAAGTCAGCAGTGGCCCCAAAAGCCACTACTGCTGGGGACCAATGAGAGGTGCAGGGTAGCCTGGGTGCCAAACCCCAGTCTCTGCCACTCAAGACCGAGCTGCCGGAGGGGATGGTCACCCAGGACGGTCCCCAGCGCGGTGGCAGAGGGGGAGGATCTTTCACACATGGCTCAGAAGAGGCACAGGGATGGGGGCTGATGCTGCCGGCTCCCCAGACCATCTACCCAGTGAGCGGAGGGCTCAGGAGGGTCCCAAAAGCCCGGCAGCAGCAAGAGAAAAGCAGGAAGATTCTGGGTGAATTTGGGGAGTGACTGCTGCTAAGAGAGGAAGAGGCTGCCCCGGCATGCGGGGCCCAGGGGACCCCCAGACCCAGGCCCAAAGAGAGAAAGCCAGAGCTGCAGGGGGAACATGAGGTCTCGGTGTTGCAGTGCTCCCCCCCAGCGCAGAGGAGTGGGGAGCATGGCCCATCTCCAGCCCTTGAGCGAAGCAGCAGCCTCCAGGCGAAGCAAGGCTGCGGCTACTCCTTTACCTGTACCAGCACAGCCCCGGAGGGATCAGGGAGGCAGAACAAGGCAGCCAGAGCCCGAGGCAGAAGCAAGAGCCGCTTCCAGGGCTGTCCAGAGCAGCTGCTCTGAATCCCAAGGAGAAAGAAGGATTTTGTTTAAGATTTGAACTGCGAGTGTTTTTCTGTTTTGAGGACTGAAGGGAGTGAAGACTGAACAGAAACACTGCACAGAGGAGCTGGGAGAAGCAACGGGAGGAGCCAGAGTGGTGCAGGGTGGAGGCTGCTAGCCCATCCCTCCCGTCAGCCCAGGGCAACCCTTGGGACGAGCATCCCTCACCTCCTCCATGCAGACACCGCTGCCCCTCTACCCGTCCCCAACAGAGCGGGGTGGAATTTGGTCCTAACAGTTGGTCTTCTCCTCCCTTTGCCAGCGTCCCGGTGACTCTGGCTGCTTCCCCCGGCCAGGAAATGCCAGAGTGCCCGGGAGGGCTAGAGAGGAGGGAGACAGAAGGAGAAGGAAAGCTGCGGTGGTTTGGTCTCTCGAGCTCCCAACATCCCTTACAGACAGTCCCTCAGTCCCGACAGAGCTAGAACAAAGCTAAATTGGCAAGAGAAACCAGAGGTGGCTGCAGAAACACAGAGTAACCGAGATGTCAGGACGCGGCTCCGGCAGGCAATGGCAGAGCACATGGGATAAGGGATGCTGGGGCAGAGAGACACGCACACACACACACAGGGGCCGGCGCGGGCTGGGGGCTTGGCTGTCAGCCACGCGCCCCGTCCCCTCCCACGGCTCAGATGGCCTCCACGTAGTTGGCGGGGAGCATGCCCGTGTCACCCGTGCGCTCCACCGTGCCGTACATCCATCCGTCGTCGATCTGCTGCACGTTGATGATGGTGTCGCCGTCCTGGAAGGAGACCTCGTCTTCGTCAGCTGCGTTGTAATCGTAGACGGCGCGGAAACGCTTCTGTGGAGAGAGAGGGGTCAGCGGGCAGGGATGCTTCCCGTGCCCTGCCCCAGACGGGCAGAGCTGCCATCCACGGGGGCGTCCCACGGCAAGGAGTCGTGCGGGGCCCCATGCAAGAGTCGTGCTGGATCCAGGAGGTTCTCACTGGGCACTGCACAGGGATACTGGTGCTAGCAATAGCTATGGCAAGCAGAAACCAGGCACCCAGCACTACAGCCACGAGCCCCTTTGAAACAGCTCTTCCACTGCACAGGGTTGGGGAGCAAGTGGAGCAAACCCTAACCCTCAGGGAGGGGAAACTGAGAGGCTAGTGTTAAGGTGGGTGCTGTGAGCCCTTGGGCTGTACTCACCCCCCCTCCAGAAGGAGCATTGCGCTGCGTAGAGGCTGGTGCTGCGGGCTCCTTGTAGCCATAGGACTGAGATGACGGCTGCTGCTGCTGGTAGCCTGGGGGGGAAGGACGGGTCCGTTAGCTGGAGCTGGTGCTGGGACGTGGGGGACAGCAAAGTCCCTTGCAAAGAAGAGCCGGCTGCTGCCCCAGCCAGCGCAGGGCCATGCACCAGGGCAGGCTGCAATACCTGCAGCTCCCCACCTTACCTGGGTTGCTGGGTTGGACGTGATGAGATGGCTGCTGCTGCTGCTCTGCGGGTCTCCGGTAATTGGTGCTCTCCTGGGAGTTCCTGCGCTCCAGCTCAGCGCCCTCGCTGGGACTCGGGCCCATCCTGCTCCTTTCGAACTCTTCATGATATTTTATCTACAGCGACAGGAGAGGAAGGAGAGGTCAGAGCGCAGCTGGGACAGCTCTGCAGCGCTGGCCACGAGGCTGAGCCCAGACCCCCAGCAATGGCAGCAGCTCCTGCAGCTCTTCAGCACCAGCTGACCAGCACCAACATCCTTCACCTCATCCCAGCTCATTTCTTTTTGCCACCAAGGACTCAGCATTAGCCATCTCACAGCCTCCCCAGCAGTCCCGGGGGGCTTCTTCCGCACCCATCTCCCCAGGGACATTTGCTCAGACCCATCTGTGGCACTGAAAGGAGGAGGTTTAAGTGTCCTATGGGGTGGATATGCAATTTTTTCAGGCATGGGTGAGATTCGAGACCAGGCTCCCAAGCCCACAGGCTACAGGAGTGTGGAGCAAAAGCACCTTTAGGAAGTCCCCTCTGCACGCGCCAAGTTCGGTGTGCAAATCCCCAGCCCACGGCTGGGTACAGCGGGTGTCACGGAGGTACCACTCCAACATCTACCCCCAGACTTCTCTTTAAGTGAGGTGTGAGAGGGCTTTAGGGTTTTTCGTTGAAGGAGACTCAAAGCAGGTACCATGAAACGCACCAGCTGCATCGGACCGAGCCTTCCCCCACAGCCCGCACAGAGAGGGGGCCCCCCCACAGCAGGCAGGAGGGAAGGGTTAACCCAACTGCCTGGGTGTGGGTGTAAAAATTAATAGCCACTTGTGTTAATGAATGCATTGCCATCGGAAAGCACCTGGAGCCCATTTGCCTGCTGGTTAAACAGTTATTTACTGAAGGGCACTACATCAGGCTCCTTGCACAGGCAGGAGGCAGAGCCTGGAGCAGAGTCTCTCTCCCAGGACAGAGAACACCCCGAGGGGAGCACTCTGCTCCCCCAGCCCCTGCAGGAAGCCTGAGCAGGGATAGCCTTAGGACAGCATTTTCCAGTGGTCAGATGCTCAGGCTTTGCACAGCTCCACTGCCAGGAGGGTTTCCCCATGTGCAGGACCGTATTGGCACCCTCCACCAAGGGTAGTTTGGGGCAGCTCTGTGCTGCGGAGGCGTTCATAGCCCAGCGAGCACTGCCATGCTGGGCAGCCCCCTTTGCTGCACATGTGCCTGCCCAGCTGCACCCCTGGAAGTGAAATGCTGCCTGCTGAGCCGGGCTTTCTGTAGGGAGTAGGCCTGTTTCTGCATCTTTAGTAAGTGGGTCACTGCAACCCCAGGCTGGCAGCCAGATGCCCACGGGGAAGCTGCGGAAAACTGCTCCCATGGCTGAGAGAAGATGAAGGGGGCCAAGCAGAGGCACACGGGCTGGTCTCCTCTCTGCTGTTTTATTTAATGCCCCCAAACCTCCACAGATTCTCTCAAAAAAGAGCTGTGCTTTTGGTAACAAAGACCACAGCCCTGCTCTATGGCAGGGAAGCTGTGCTCATCTCCTGCCAGCTCAGACCCCACTAAGAAGCTGCCCCCGAGGAAAAAAATCTTCCAGCCAGGTCTGTTTCCCAAGTGGGAAGCCTTCCCCAGCCTTCACTGTCCTGGGGTTTGGTGTGCAGATAACATCCCAAAGCTCCCCGAGGAGAGATCAGTACTTGCCAGAGAACTGCACAATGGGATCAGAAGAAGAGGGAATAAACAACCTCCTCCCGCCCTGCTGGGCATTCTCGTGTTTGTGTATGTGTGTGAGCTCCTGCATGTGTGCAAGATCCCACTGCAGGCGCAGGCACGGTCCCCCTGCATTCCTGCAAGCCCAGACCCTCTTCCCCTGGACACCCCAGGGAAGCAAACAGCAGCTTCCAAGCCAGGGGCTTTGTCCACAAGGTAGGGATGCTTAAGGATGGAAAAAGCTCCAGGACAGGCTTTCACCACGTCTCGCATCACCTCGGCTGTAGGGGCTCTGGCTCACACCCCTGCAGCACCCCAGAGCATGAGGTTTTTTCCGCCCCCCCAGGCACTGCCCAGGGCTCAGCTGGCGAGAGCAGCTCAGGGCACTGCAGAGCTCAGAGCTGGGCGCCCAAGAGTTTTTTCATGCAAAGCTGCACTCCAGGGGCGGGTTTACTGGTCAGGGAGAAGCCAGCCTTCCCAGCCCTGCCAGGGTTTTGCAACAGCTCCTGGACATTTGATAAGGAACACTCATGACTTTCACTAGCGGCTAAAGGTTAATTAACTCCCCACATTCTGCTGAAGGCAGAGGCTACTGCGGGCTCCTGTGCCACGATGCCTGGGAGCGCAGGGTTGAGTTTGGGCAGGGAACAGATATACCCCACGTCTGCCGCACCCGGTGCTGCAGCTATACGTGCAAGTGTGCATCCTCCTCCTTCACCATGGCAACACACAGACATCCACGTCTGCCACGTACCGCACCACCAGCACCTGGACACGGACGGACGCCGCTGGGTGAAGCACAAGCTGCCAGGCCAGCTGCCACTGAACTTGCGCATGGTTTTAATATAATTTTCGGAAACGGAAAAACTGGGTCTCTTGCAGACACAGGACAGAGCTCCCCTTCCAGAAGATCAAGGGAGAACAAAGATACTGCTGTGCACAGCCCCCAGGAACCCCCCCATCTCAGCATCGAGGGATGAGGGAAGCTGTGCATGGCCAAGGGACCTTGAGGAGCTCCCTGCAAGGCTGCTCTGGTGCAGCAGCCACCAGGAGATGTGGGCTGTAGGTAGGAAAGCGGATGACACTGCCTGTCCTACCCTTGGGGCTGGTGACAGCAGGTGGTGGGACCCTGGGGACTGCATGCAGCCTCGGCACAAGCCAACAGCAGCAGCAGCTGCAGCAAACACTCCTGACAGCTGGATGGGAAAAGGGCTTTGCAGGAGTCAGAGGAGGGATCAAGGCAAGTGGAGCCTGGCAGAGGAGAGTCACAGCTGCAAAGGGACAGGAGGAAGAGGTGTGCCTTTGGCTGGGGTTTCCACACAACCACAAGCCAGAGGGAGCACAAGAGGGACTGGAGTCGCTCAGGGGGAGCAGCGCGGGGCTGGCCCCAGCAAGCCTGGACCCCTCAGTGCCACCCACGCTGTGGGTTACAGTGACAAGCAGGGACGGATGGGACTGCCCCTCATCCACATCTGCCCCCACTGAACGCCACTCTCTGCTGCTCCCCTCCTTGCTTCTCACAACCCACGTGGACTTTAGCACCTCGGAAGAAGCAAAGCACTCGGACAGCCCTCTGGATCCAGCTGCAGCATCTGCCAGCACAGAGGAGCCAGGAGAGGTGCCAGAGGGTCACAAGATGCCCGGGCAAACGGGTTGGAGAATTAACACTGCCAGGCTTTCAAGATGCTGCAGCCTCGCGTGCTCGTTAGCAGCCGTCAGAGCATGGGTCCGCTCAGGCAGAGTCCCCCCAGCCTCCTCCGGCGGGAGGAAGGTCACGGCAGTATCACACGCAGAGATTAGAAGCTACTCACGTTGCTGATCTGATCCTGAGTCTTTTTGATTCTCTGCAGCTCCGGGGTGTCAGCCACCACGCTGAAGCCCTTCCCCTTGTTCTTCTCAAACTCCTCCTTGTAGCGAATCTGGGTACAAGCAAGAAAAAAACAGATTTAGACCCATGTGCTTCATGAGATGCAGCAGCTTTCTAATAGGGCCTTTGCCTTGCTCGGGAGACCCCCCAACGTATCCAGTAATAGCAAAATGGGGTATTGCCAAGAGCTGAAACACTCAAACAGCTTCCTATACATCTGCTGATCTTGCTTCTCTTTCAGCAGGGGCTGGGGTAACTCAGACTTACTTTGAATTTCCTGTGGGCTACCAGTGCGCCCCAGTCACGTACCACGCAGCAGCTGACCCATGGCAAGCTGCCTGCTTGAGAGCCCCGAGGATTTTATGAGCTACACCCATACAAGAGCGTTTCCATGTCAGGGGACATTTAGCTGCCTCTGGGAAGGAATACACCCAAGACGACCATAACAAAACCAGAGGGTGGAGGCTGGCAAAACACAAGCATCCTCATTTCTGTTTGCCAGACACTGACATCAGCATCCCTTCCCATCACACCCAGGAGCTGAAAAGTCCCAGTTTTCTTTGCTTTTTTTTTTTTAATATAGCTCTACACAGCTTTAGGACTGGGGTTTCCAGCTCTCCCAGGAGGGAGCTAACACAGCACGCAGCCACAGCCCAGATGTGCTCCCCAGCCCTCAGCAGCCGCAGCTCCGGGGGTTGCTGGTCCCGGTCCCCGGTCCTAGCTGGCCCTGCTCTGCGCAGGACTGCTGCTCCCAGCCAAGTGACCCAGAAGCAGAAGCAGCTTCTGCAGAGGCTGAAACCCAACCGCTGACTCGATGGCTCCAACAGGGAAGGAAACAGCACTCAGCTGCCTGGCCCGCCCCATCACAGCGGCTTTGCTGACTTTCAGATCCGAGCAGCCAGAAAGACACCCCATTTTCATGAGGTGGGGAAGCAGATGTGCAGAGAGACACCCTGATCTCCATCCTCTCTGCAAGGATCTTGTCCCGCACTGACAGCCGTCAGGAACTGCCTCTGCCCATTTGGGGAGGAAAGAGCCTTAAGGGGCTCTGTCTTGTTGCAGCCTACAAATGTGCAGCCAAAGCTGCCCTTCCCAGGGACTCACCTCCCCAGAGCTCGCCCCGTGCACTGCGGACAGTCCTATGTTGTCCCTAAAATGAAAAGGTCACCACTGTCTCACAGAAGCAGATTAAACCTCTGGGTCCCTGTGCAACCGGCACGGACAGACACAGCAGCCTGGCTCTGCGTGTGCAAGGTGGGGCTGATGCTCGCCCCCCTCGGCTGCGGGGAGGCTGTGGGCAGGAGGTAGAGGTGCCGCTGGTGGGAGAAGCAGAGCAGGAGCCACTTTTGATAGAGCAGGATGGGACAGCAGCCGATGCATTGCTCCCCGAGCAGGGAAATGCTCACTCCAGTACAGGGGCCAGACACCAGCATGTCTGGCCGGCACAGGCAGCTTCCCATAACCCTTCCCGTCCTGCAGCCGGACGGCAGCCTGCCAGACGGACGGTCAGGAAGCCAGGCTGGCCCCACAAAGAAAGAGCTTGCAGGACAAGGGCTGTGCTTGCAGATTGGCGCCGCACTCACGTGCCGTGCCAAGATAAAGCTCAGAGGCAGAGAACCGGCAGCGTGGCGGGGGAGGCGGGATAAAGCTGATTTCTCCCTGACACATGCTCCTACAGAGACACTCCTTCAGACCTCACATATTTGCCTCCCATCCAGAAGGCACGTCCAGCTGGGCCTGGAAACACCTTTTGGGAAAGGCTGCCAAACATTTTATAATATCTTCTGGAGAAGCCAAGACACCTCTGCTGCCATCTGGGCTGTCCCATAGCCTTACCCGGCTCCAGCACGGGACCTGGCACAGCAGGCAGGGGCAGGCAGCACCTGGGCCAGGCTGACATGCCCAGGTCAGACCCCTCCAGTGCTGGAGCCAGCCAGGGCTGCAGGCATGCAGCAGACCACGGAGCAGGTCCTGCCCCCTCTCTGGTCCAGAACGACACAGGAAATTAGATATTTCCAGGGGAAAATGAGACACCATGGTTTCCATTTTGCAGAGGGGACGCTGGCCAGCTCTGTGCATCCCACCCCACAACTGGCCCTGCCAGGAGGCTGTGCTGGCTCAGGGGCCACAGTGCCCACGGCTTGGAGGGTTTTGTCTGGAGCCAGAGGGGATGCCAGGCACCAGCTCTGCGCTAGGCACCACCAGGCACACAGGAGCTCACTGCTGGCTGCATGGGTTAGTGATGCAGATAGCCCAGAGCTTGCTGCTCCGCTTGCAAACACAACATTTCCTTTTCCTGTCCTGCAAACCAGGAGAAATGCAAGCTTTGAAAGCGTGTCAGAGCCCCCACCTCTTCTTCACACCCACGGGGTGGATAGTGGTATCACAAAACCCCTTAGATAGATGGTATGATCTATGAGCCACGTTAGATTTCTAACTCTAATGCGACATTAGAAAGCAAAGGCTTAATGAACCAGGCTGCAGAGTCCACCCTGGGAGGATGTTAATACAACCAAGATGCCAAAGCACATCAGAGGAACACGAGAGACCAATTTCAAGGCAGAAGTCTCCTTTTGCTTGTAGCAAGAGGAGGGAGAGAAAAAACCCCTTTTGCCAGCTCAGTTAAAGAACACATCTTGAACATCACCGATTAGGAAGGAGCAGCCTCGAGGTGTTAACCATTGGGCAGGAGGAACGAAAGGTTAACAGAGCTGCGACATAAAACCTATGACACACACCCGGACAGGGTATCAGGATGGGGTGAGTCAGCCCCACGAGCTGCTCTGCAAATCACCAGTCCCAGTTTGCTCAGCTGCAGCAACAGGCAGGCAGCGGGGCTGTGTTTGTCCTTTATCTGCTCTGCTTTCAATAAAGGCTGGTTTCCTTCAGAGCTCTGCAGCCTGGGCACGGGATGCTGGCCCCACCGTTGTGCTTGGAGATGCTGCTCGGAAGAAGAGGGTTTATCCCGCAGCCGCCTGCTCAGCCGGCCCCAAGGAGGGGGCACTGAGCGCCAGCGCCGGCTGCAAATGCACAAGTTGATGAGCTTTAAAGAAATCCAGGCTAGAAAGATAGAGTCACCAAGTGAGAAGCTAATCACAAGACTAAGCAGTTCCTTTGATAAGTTCTGTATTTTTACCCTCCTCAATCCTGCCTCCCTCCATCTTCCTTGTTTTTTTACCCCTCTAACTTTCAGGATACAGGAACTTGGCCCTAAAAAACTGCCATCCGGTGATGCCTGACTGCAGGGAGGACCTGATCCAGGAGTTCAGTGGAGGAAGATGCTGCTACCTGCGGACAGATCTAACCCAAAACACATGTCCAAAGCTGGTGCTCCCAGCTAGCTGGGGTTCCTGCACCCCAGCACACCAGGCCATGGAAATCAGAGCATGGCGCGAGCATCAGGGCGATGCTGGGAGGAAGCAAGGGAGGCGACCAGGCACTGTCCCTGTGCTCAGCACGGGGGAATTGCTATTTAACAGGATCCACAGCCCTTCCTGGCTTTGGCACAGGAGCGGCTGTGTCCCACCGGGCTGCAGCCATCGCCAGGGCTGAGCGAAAAGGCCGGAAAGGAGGGAGGAAGCGTTCAGACAAGGCGCCTTTCAGCTTCTCCCTGCCCTTATATGGGCACCGGGTTGTGCAGGCAGGAGTCTGGCAGGCAGCGCTGGGTGGGGAGAGGCGACCTGCGGCCCCCGGCCATGGAGGAATCCCACTTGCAGCACAGGCTGCCCTTAGAGAGGCAGGAATCCTTGCTCCAGCCACGCTCCTGGCGTCCTGCTCCCTTTGCTCCTCGAGTGCAGGTGACCCTGGGTGATAAGGAGGGACAGAAATGCACGGTTCGGTACGTCGCACCGTGCTTTCACAGAGCACGTGAGCGCTGCTGGGAGCCAGCTCAGCACTGTGCAAGGGGCTGTAGAGAGCCATCACTCCTGCCGCTCTTGCCACAGCTGCCAACCCACGTACCCACTCCTGGCGCTCTGGCTCATAGCTGCCTTTCATCCACACACTGTATTAGAGAGCAGACTGATGCAGACAGTGCCGTATCCACACCTCATCCCATAACAATAATACTAATAAAATGGGATCCACAATTAATTTCCCCAGAGGAATCGTTCCCTCCATGACAAGGATGGCAACAACTCACGCATCCACGCATTATCTGAAGGGAGCTGGAGAACGGCCCTTCACACATTACAACCCCTCACAGGTCTCAGCTCAAGCGCATTAAACCCTGCTTGTGCGCACATCCTCAGCGCTCCCCAAGGTGACAGATGCAGGGCTGCAGAAGGGACAGGAGACAGGTACCTGCCTCCCACGCCTCGGGAGCCTCCACCCTCCGGCAGGAAGGGCTGCGCCCAAAACCACCCATTTTAAGAGTTTGAAAGAGGAGCCACAGGACGGGAACCTGCAATTTTCTTGCCGCACGTGGGCTGTAAGAGAAGGCTGCAGGCGTCAAAGCTGTCACTTTGGAGACTCATTTAGCTGCACAAGACACCATTATCCAGCATCTACCAGTGACCGGAACAGAAGACGCCTTCTCAGCAGACAAAAATAGCAGAGGCATCGGCAACGACATGAAACCGCTCCAGCTCGGCACGCGGCTGCCCCATCCCCACCCTCCGGTGAACAGCTGGCTTTTCCAGTCACACCGGGGTGGACAGGGAGTGTATTTTTGGTGGGAGGAAATATAGGATCAGCCTCCTCAGGGTCATCCACAAGGACAGCAGCTCTCCAGCCCCACAGGAGCTCTGCTCCAGACCAACAGGCAAAACTCCTGGGGACCATCACTCCCATCACCAGGGAACAACCCTCCACCAGTTAGAAATCCCTTGCAGGGGACACAGACCCAGCGATCTCCCTTCTCCTACCGCAGGTCCCAGCTGTTCCCAGCCACAGCTTCTCTGGAGGGACACACGCTCGGGGAAACCTCACACTGAGGACCAAAGGCTCGGCCACAGCTGAGTTTGGCTGGCAAATGCAGGCTTGAAGGCAAGATGCAACTGCTCACATAACCCTGATCTTACTCCACAAGGGATTTTACTACTTGACCCATGTGCAGAGCTCTGCCTACCCCAGCACCATTAGCCAGGATGCACTTGTTAGGTGCCACCTGAATTGGCAAACTAGTGCAGAAGCCCTCCTACCAGGCTGTCATCACTGCAAAGCGGAGCCAGCAAGCCCTTCTCCACAAGCCTTTCCTTGTCTCAGCTAACAGCTCCAGTTTATCCAGTTAATTTGCAAGACTGTGAACCCTTCTGCCTGCCCTAGAAGGGCCAAAGTGACCTATTCCCATCCCCAGGGGTTTGCTCAGCTCCTGCAATTAGTAAGAAGGGATTGTCAATAAACCAGAGCAGCTGCTAGTGTTTTAGCTAGAGTCCTTCAAGAAATACAAATGTTTGGCACTTGGAAAATAGGAGACTCCCTTTGTAGGCAGAACAAAGGCAGAGAGGAATTAAGATCTTATCTGAAGTGTTTAGGATCTATCCTCCCCAGGGCTCTGGGCACTTCAGCCTGGCAGTTTCCACCTGGTTCAGCTATGCCACCTCCCTCCCACCGCTGCTGCATCCCTCCCCAGCCCCTCTCTGCAGGGGCTCCGCCAGCACCCAAACAGCCAGCACCCCCCCCAGCAGCCTCCTCTCCCTCCCACTCAGAGAAGTCCTACTTTGCAGCTCATCCTGGTGTGAAACCAGCACTGAAAAGGCGGGGTGCTGGTGCCCGGAAGACTGGAAGACCCTGCCTGCACCCCAGCCCCTCTTCTGACATGTTCACACGCAACCAAGAGCGCAGAAGGCTCTTACAGCTCTGTGCTATCCCAGCTCCAGCCCCCAAAGTCCAGGAGACCACCAGGAGCTGGGTCTGGCTGCTTTTCCCCCAGGGACAGAGGTCCTGCTGGTATTTGAGTTGTAGCGACCAGCTTCTGGAGGTGCAGGCTCGAAAGAATAAGACACCCCCTCCCCTCCAAGGCAGCTGGCTTTGCCTCCAGCCACCTCCCACACACCACAAGGAGCTGAAAGTCCCAACCAGCTACAGAAAAGCCCAGGCAGCGGAGCACACTCCCTCCCCAGGGTCTCCTTTAATAAGCAACAACTAATGAAGAGCCTGAATTCATTGTAAGAACAGCACTGGAGACTCCAGACTGCTCGGTACAGCATTATCTCAATTGTTACCATGGGAAAGCAACTGTGTCCCCTTAACGGCTCTATGAAACACAAAGCCAGCCCCAGGCTGAGCTCTAGCTCTAAGCTTGAGCCAAGCTGCACTTGTGCAAGCCAGGGAGCTGTTGGGCAACTTGCTCTGAGGAAGAGACCTTACAAAAGGCGAGGTTGCAAAACTCAATGCTGGCTGCACGGGCACCACCAGCTCTATCTGCTAACAGGTGAGGTCCTGAGGTTCCCCCTCCTCCTCCGGTGGGATGCATTCCCAGGCAATCTGCTTCTCAGCTCCTGGCACTCTCAAGCTAACGGGAAGGGAAGGAAGGAAGGTCACAGCATCCTTCACAGCACGGCAGGGAGAGGAGCGCACTGATCCCGAAAAATGACTGCTCACCCTGAAAACAGCACTACGGCAAATCCTGTGCTGTCCTCCCTCTGCCCAGGACCAACACTGCTAGAAAGCTGAGCTGCGCCAACACGCCTTGCTGACAACACTCCGGGCAGTCTTTTTGCCCCTTTTCAAAGCAAAAAAAGAAATTAAATAGATTCCCAGAACAGTTGCCACATCCTGTGTTCTCCTGCAAGACGCTGACTCAAGCCAAAATTGCCACTGGATGCATTTTCTTCCAGTGCAGCGTACTCTGAGCACATGCCTGCAGTTCTGCAACATCAAGACTCATGACAACGGTTCAGGGCATCATCTCAAGATGCTTCAACACAGCCTCTCGGCAGAGCAAAGTCCCACGAAGAAGGGTCACCCACCAAAGCTGCCCGTTTCTGTGCTAACCTTGCCCTTCCAGCTGTTTCTCTGCAAAATTGATGCTCACATTTCTGTTCTCAGTGTTTTGGAGTAAGAGAAGGAAACCAGGGATTGCTCCCTGGCCCACGAAAGGGACCAAGAGCCAAGCAGTTCCCACTGCATTATCAGAAGATATTGGCTTGAGAACCCAGCCCACAGCCGTGCGTCAAGGCTGGGGACTTTTGCTGATCCAGGGACACCTTCAGGGTACAAAACAGGACACGTCTGGACAACACCCTTCTCAAACAGGCTCTTCTCTTCCCACTAGAGAAAGAAATCCTTATCTGTGCCAGTCATTATCCCTTCTATCTGTTTATTTCTGCTTGCCAGAGCTTTCAAGCCCTACAAGATTTGGGTTTACCTGAAATACTCGCCTAGAGAGTCAACGCCTGCCCAGATGAGGCCGTTTGCCATTTCACATGATTATGTTGCTGGATGGGAACAGGGAAAAGATAAACTCGTGCAAGGCATGGACTGGGAGCACTGGACTGTCTGCTGGACCCTTCCCACCTCTGGGAGGTCACACCAGCCATGGATGAAGGGAAGAACAGACACAGCTGAGATGGGTGAGACCTGAGAGGAGGGACCCACACCCCAAACCCACCTCTCCCTCCTTTGTGCAAGGGTGTAGGAAAGCACCAGAGCACAGGAGAACATAGGGCGACGGGGCAAAGTACGGCAGCCCCGGGCAAGGAGAGACCCGCCTGCTCACCTGGCTCTGAAGCTCACTCTGCTGCTTTAGACGCAGATTCTCGGGAGTGTCTGCCACCATGGTGAAGGACTGCTTCGGGTAGTGTCTGCGGAGAGAAGGGAGATCATTAGTCACGGTGTTCCTACGGGCCGTGACCATGCTTGCTGCCCTCTCCCATCCAACCCAAGACCAGCAGCCCCCTGCAAGTACCAGGAGGTCCAAGTGCTGTGGCCCCGCTCCAGAGCGCCACGGTGAGCAGCAGCAGCACAACCAGGGCTGCAGACACATCAACACACGGTTTAGCAGCAGCCATTTGGGATGATGGTATTTCTCACTGTGTGCGCCCACCTGCGCCTGACACCTTCCCCAGCAGACACACGTTTCTCACTGGGTTCTCTCCCAATTTCAATATATTAACTTCAGTTTTATCAAAAACGGGGAAGGGGAGGTTTTTTCCCCAGGGGACAAAGCCATTCAGGGTTTGTGCCTGATTTCTGGAGAGACCTTAACACATCTTCAATTTTTCATTAAACAGTCCTCAGGGTAACATTAGTCCAAGTAAATGCTGCTAACACTCTGGTTTATGACTGTGGCCGTTTCACTGCTCCAGCTGTGAAGGGTCAGAGGGGAGCAGGGTGGTTTTACTTGCTTCTTTTATTGAAGTTTCAGCCACACAAGCCTCACATCATTATGGTTTCCTGGTACTGCAGAATATCACGACCCTGACATAGACCATGTCAGTATAACCACGACCGTCTTGGGGCAGAGGCTGCACTACTTATCTGCACTAGTTCAAAACGTTCAGTGAATCCTTAGGACATGCCTGGAAGGGGAGAATAAAGCAGGAGACCACTGTCGTGGTCTGGCTACAAGCCAGCAGCTATCTTTCTGAAGTGCCATATAGCAGTTTCTGAAAGCATATGTGGCCTTTGCTATAGGCAACGTAAGTTAACAGTTAGAACAACTCAGGTACTGGCAGAAAGTAAATACCTAATCCTAAAGCTGGAGGCTGCCACAAGCCCTGTCCAAGCAGGCAACTTCACGTGGCCGTTCCCACCTCCAGGAGACATGGAAAATAGCAAGAGGCAAATCGCTGCCGTAACAGGGGAGGTTCAGTGCGCAAACACCTCCAGCTGGGCTTGACCAGACCCCCATGGCAGTTACTACTAGAGTCTCTCACGCTGCCAAGAAGTGGCAGGGTCAGTCCCAACAGCGTGATGTTTTACCACTCAGGTCCCAGTGCTGGTCCTTCACTTGGGGTCAGTTACGTTCTGCACCACAGAGGATGCTCTCGCTCATGGCCAGATCCAGTCCTGGCAGCCAGCCTTGCTGTATCTGGAGGGCTACACAAGTGGTGCAGAGGAAATTGTTTGCAAGAGGAACGTTTCCAGACTGCTCAGCACTGGCTGCCATGGAGGCAAAGTCCTCCGTGCACAACCCCCCCCCCCCAGGAAATGCCCAGAGAGGAAATCTGACACTGAACAGATGGTAACTGCTCTCATGGGATGGCAAAGAAACCAAAGACATCCCACGGCAGCACTTCGGGTTTATAATGCAGACAGCAGAGAGCAAGAAGGGGAAAACTGCCTTTTGAAAGGGTCAGAGGTTTCCCTTTCGCAAGAGTTAAAGCAGGACTCCCAAATTCAGTGGCAGAAAGACTGCAGGATTTTAGGAAAGTTGCTGCCTAGCACAGGAGAGCGGGTGGGAGGCACAGAGACAGCACCAGCGTCACCCCTGGTTCACGCTGAACATGCGTGGCACCAGGGCAGCAGAGCAGCATGTCATGCTGCAGCTCAGTTTCACTTTCAAATACATGCAAGAGCTTGGATAAATTCTCTTGCAAAGCCAGGCGATCCGACTGTCCTCTCACCGTAGTAGCCCTTGAAAGAGGTGACCAGGGCAAGCAGTCCACTGAAGACAGACTGCAGCTCCTCAGAGGACAACTGGGAGGTCTCACTCACGCTTGGGGATCTGAAGGCTGAGCACAACGCCGATCCCAGTTTCAGGGCTGTAACTCAGACTGCGCAGCCTCCAGTTCCCACACCTCCATCCACGTAGCCCAACTGGTGGCTGAACCAAGCTCTTACCTGAGGGCTATGCAGCAAACTATCGGATAGCTGCAGCTCCTGTCCCTTCCCAGACCACATGAAATGGGTCTTTGTGGGTCTTAAGAAGCCCCAGGGCTGTGCTTTGGGAGCCCGTTTGCTCCAGCATTACCACTTATCTATTTACAGAATCAGCATTAGCACCTCTGCCCACGGCTAATCAAAATGTGGTCAAATGAGGGTAAGTGAGCAGAAAGCCAGCTGCATGTGGAGGAGTCTGGTTGAAAGCTGCTGCCTTAGAGCAGTGCTGTTGGAGCAGGACAGCAACAGATAGGCAACCACAGACCTGCAAGAGCAGCACATACCTCAGTAAAGCAGCAATGCAGAAACTCGAGAATAAGAACAGCTGTCTCAGCCTCACTGAAAAAATAAAGAGAACCCCCGTACACACACAGAAACCAAACAGTGCAGATGTGGTTTGCAGAAAGGGGAAGACAACTCGGCAAGCAGCAGCTCGCTGCCTGCTCCCCTCCCCAGCCCTGCAGGGCATGGCATGGCAGGGGAACCCACCCTCCAACCAGCTTNTGTCCTGCCAGACATCGCCTGCTGCCATGGCCCATCACCACCATCCCAGCTGCCTGCTGCTTTAGGGGAGGCGGGAGTCAACATGAGGGTCCCAGAGGGATGGGAAATACTCTGCCCATCTGAGGGCAGCCATCCCATGAGCATCTGATGGGCATCGGCCATGAGACCCCAGCCAGCCCTCATCCTTCACCAGCACGTGGGGGAGCAGAGAGGAGACAGCCCTACCCACACCAAATAAGCCTAAATTAACCCACCACAGCCCCCCCAAACATCCAGCAATAAGATTGAAAAGGACAAGAATCAGTTTTAGACAAACAACAGATCACCAACTGCTTGAAGGATATAGCTTAATCTCTGTGAGAATAATCTGATTAGAGGGGATTAATACTGTGTGTTCAGGCTCCCTTCCCCACTACCTTCGGGCACTGGTATGTCAAGGCTTCACATTGGGATACAATATCAAGGCAGATATTTCACCAAGCTACTGCCTGCAGCTTGCTGCAGAGAAATTCCTGCATTAAGACTCCAATAATGATAAGATCTGATTCTCCAGGAGGGTCCTGCGCTCACCAGGAACAACAGACACTGGGCAGACACCACACCCCAGAACTGCCCACGGGTTTGCCATTTATTTAAGCGCTCTGGACATTTCGGCCACAGTTCCTGACCTCCTGGCAGCCAGTGCCACTGGAGCGTGGGTGTCTGGGTGGGTGCTATCCTGACCCACCTCTCCGCCGGAGACTTCAGCGGTGGCAGTAGCTGAGCCTTTGCCATGGAGCTGCCCCAGTGAGCGACACTTTAGAAGCAGCAAAACAGCATAAGACACCTTGGGACCAAATCCACACCAGCTGCCGTCTGCTGCCAGCAGAGAAGAACAGCCTGGGGGGCTGGCGAGGGAGGGGCTGGGTCTAAATTACATTGGCCTGGCTTGGCCTCTGGTTAGCACAGACTGCTCCTGTAAAGGCTGCTGCAATCACACTAGTTGCTGTGTTAATGCATTCATACCTTGAAGAGACAACATTGAGGGAAGCGGGCCCTTTTGTCATCGCAGATGTGACAAAAACCCTTCCTAGTAGCCCATAAGCTTCGCTGGCCAAGGCAGCACACAAAAGAGGCTGCATTTAACAGCTCTTGCTCAACGGGTGCCGCACCTCAGCCACTCGCAGGGACAACTCCTTTCCCCTTCCTTCCGAAGGGGCAGCATGCGTTACGGCTACAGGGAGGCTGGTACCTGCTGGGCAGAGTCAGGAGCAAACATCATCACCAGGAGACAGGCATTTTGCTGTCCAAACCCAGGTGCCATTAGGCAGCTGCTGGGGGAGTTGAGGCTTAATTAACAATAGTGCTAATCCAGTAAGTGCACTACCTCAGCTTACAGGGGCATGAGAAGACAGTCCTGACTTGCCCCTTGTTTTACCCCAGTTACCGCTCACATCCTGGAGCCCTTTCCCGAGTTTCTTGGAAGTCACCGCCTGACTCATACCAAAGTCAAAGAAAACAAAGCCACCTTTTAAGTACAAACAGCTCAAAACCCAAATGCCCTCCCATATCACTGATTCTCCATTTGCAGATCAGGTCTGGAAGGCAACAGACTATGCAGACCAGCCCCAGACCTGCCATGAGGATGGGAACGGAGCTCTGTCCCAGTCCTGTGAGGAGAGCCAAGTGCCATCACCACTGCCCAGGGTCTTTGCAAATCCAGCAGATTTTTCCTGCTGCTCAGTAGCAGCTTTTACAGAGATCCCCAATTTTAACAGCCCCATCCCCTGTGGGGCACAGGGATGGAGGGCTGCACACAGCCCCCAGGCTGGCAGGAAAGCCACACAGCCAGACACATGGCTCCCATGAAAGGCAAATGCAATTTTTAAGTTGTGTGCACCACCAGCCAGAGCTGCATTTACGGCTCAGCCACAGCCCAGGAGCTCCCGTACTATCTGCTGGTGCTGTGAGCTGAAATCATCCCATTGCCATGGCAACTGCATCCCATGCCCTGGGCATGCTAATAATGCTTGGGAGAAGACAAGTCCCCAGCAGCAGCCTCCGGATGCAGGGAGGAGGGAAGCCCCAGTCACTGAGAGGGCTAGAAACAGAGAAATTCATCCCCATGGAGCTCAGAAACTGAAAAGCCATGGATGTAGGGGAGAAAAAACAGAAATAATCTGAAAGACAGCTAACAGCCCTGCTTCTTGCATTTACAGGAACACCGTACCCACAGCGGGCTGTGCCCTGCTACAGCTGCAGTCTGGCAAGGGAGAGGAAGAGATAGCCATAGACCGCACAGACTAAGCTAGAATTAGGTTTCCGCTTCTGTTAGATTTTGAGGAAACCTCCCAAGGATTTGAGGCAGCTTCTTACTCAGCCTTGAGCCCCTCCAGACTGTTGTTAGCAGGCAGGAGTAATCTGTCCGTCTGCGCTAGGTGTAGGAAGAAATGCACAAGTTGAGTGTCTTCCCATAAGACTAGGCATCGCTTTTCTCCCCAGCTCATGAGATCTGCCTGATAAAGAAAAGGCATTTCAGTCCTTGGGGAGTTTAAAGCCAGGGGTTCCCGATGCAGGAGTGGCGACAGCCCCCCACTGCCGAAGCCTGCGCTTCCCCCTGCCCAGCCAGTACAAACACAGACGCTCGGATCCCTGCCACACACCGGAGAGGGGAAAACCATCTCCTCTGCATGAGAATCAGCCACAGTAATAGTCAGCAATAAATTAAATCTTAATGAGAAAGCAGTGAGTGAATTGCCTTGGGTTGAGAGCGCGGGAGGCAGCGTGTGCGTGGGAACAGGGCGTCTGCGGGATTTGCAGCAAAGATGGGCTCGTCCCTCCTCGCATGGGGTGGTCTCGTGGTGGAGCAGACCCAGTTCTCCCCCTTCCCACAGTCAAAGCCAAGGCAGGAGCGGAGCTGTGGGTCCTCGCTGCCCTCCCCCAGCCATCACCATAAATAGGTCTTGGCTGGGGAAGCAGGAAGGGGGAGGGTGTTTATTGCTCAACCTGCCTCGCTCTCAGAAGCGGCGTGAGCAACACACACCAAATCCACCCGTGCAATTACCAAACAGCCACCCTCACCAACAGGGACCAGAGCCAAAGGCTTCCAAAACTGGAACCAGCAGGAATTTCAGTGCCCACCACAGCACCCTCCACACAGTGCTGGAGCCCAAAGTCCGTGGAGGAAGAGGCTTTCTGCCGACAGCTGCGGAAAGGACCACGCTGCAAGAGTTCGTCTGGCCATTGCCAGCAGGTCCCCTGCCAGCATCACACCCGTGTACACTCCCGTAACACATGCACACCTGCCCTGATGCCCTGCACTCCCTCCCTCTGCTGCAGAAACACTTGTTCCCTAAGTTAGTGCACCAGGTAGAGAACCATGCAGGGAACAAAAGTCACTTTAAGGGAAGATGCAGCCCTGAAGGGCCATTAGAAAAACCCTCCAGGCTCCACAGGCTTCAGGCACAAGCAGTGGAGAAGACACATGGGGGAAAAGCCGCTTCAAACCATCCCTCTTCTGACAAACTGCAAGGAAATAATTAGTCCCACGCACCCTTAGATGTGACATTTGTGTAAAGTCTGCTGCTAAGTAATAGCTATTCAGGCAAAACCAGTAACCTTTCAAGAACAAATGGGAGCCAGGGAAAACACACCCGTGCGAGCTACCTGTAGGCAGGTGCCCCTGGTTCCTGCTGCTGGCCGATGCTACAACAGGATCCAAATGCTTTGGTCCTGTTTTGGTGGGAGCATCATGGTGTTTTCCCTGCCTGAGTGTACAGGGATACAGGAGGGTGAAGCAGGAAGGGAGCCAAGTTTCAGTGGGTCTCAGGGACCACCTGGTGCTCTGCGGCTTTGGTGATGCTGTGGCAGCCGAGCCGGCGGCTGCAAAGCAGGAGGGGCGCAGAGCCCAGGCAGGACAAGTGCATGTCAAGCCCTCGGCATCCCTACAGCTGCTCCATCAGCCAGGCAGACATGGATTATTTTAACAACTGACGGAGAGGAGCCTGCTGGTCTTAGGGGCAGAGCCACCAGACAGACGGTGGATTGGCCTCACACTTTGGGGTCTCTCCTCACAGAGACTGCTGGCATCCATCCTCTGCCTGATTAAAGTTTAACGAATGGGACACACGGGATCCCTCCCCCAGCCCGATCCCCCGCCGCAGGGGGCTGCTGTCAGATTAAGCGAAGCGGCACGCGAGTATGTGGGGCAGAGGGACACGTGATGGAGCGAAGGCTCGGCACTTGGGGCGGCATGCACCAGCGTCGCATCCTTCCTCAGGGCTGGCAGAAAAATACCCCCTTTAATCCGCAGCTCCACAGGAGCTCGGGTGATTACACCCATCAGGAGAGATGCCAAGAAAAGCCACCCCAGATTTCACATGCTGCAAAAGTAATTGAACAGCCAGCTAAGGAGGGGAGGAGCACAGTGATGGCAGACAGCCCCGCTTTCCAGAGGTCACCTGCCCTGTGCAGGCAGCCAGCCCCCGGCTCAGCATGGGGCATCTGCTCCCCCAGAGACACAGTCCCAAACCATTTGCATTCTGCATCTCAGCAACACCTCCAGCCAGGCAGGTGCCATCCACAGAGGGGGGGGCTGCTCACCACTCTCGAAAACCCACAAAACCCCAGAGCACGCAGTTCCTCCTCCAAAAAGAGGAGCTTTATGGCCCGCAGCAAGACCCTGCATACGAGCCCTTGCCAAAGATACCCCAGTGAGGCTGCGCCGGTCCAGCCGCAGCCACCAGAGACGAGACATTTTTTGTGGCATTGCTAAATCAGGTCAATCGAGTCTCCTCCAGCCACATAGAGCCCGTCTGGCTCCCACATTAGGAGTTGTTTGAGTACAGCGACTCTGAGGTAGATGAAAGTTTACCCTGCTGTTAACAGCGAGTCACAGGGTTCCTGTGGGTAACGCTCCGTCTGCTCTGTGCATCTCACAGCCCTTCCCCGAGCAGCTCTGCCTTTTCCCCCAGCATCACTACGGACATCCTCGCACAGCCTCGGCAGAAAGAGCTCACCCGCTTCGCTTGAGGAGCCACCAGCAATAGCTGCGTGACCAAAGGCAAGGCTAAGGTAGGAAGCTCCTTTGGCAGGGACATCAGACAGCAAACACAGACCCCTCCTCCCCATACACCGACCGGAAACAGCCCCATACCAGCACCTCGGTCCCAGTTTCCTTGTGACCCAGAAGTCTATGACACCTGGGCAGTATTTTCACCTTCTCGGACCCAGAGCAGTAGCAGGTTTGCCAGTGATCTCACCCCTAGATCAATGTGACTCTCCAAGCACTTGCACCCCATCACCTCCCAGTCCTGCCCTAAAAGCAGTCTTTGCCCCCCAAGAGCTGCCTTCCTGGGAAGCCAAGTTAAGTGGCAGCACTTGAACTTCTGCCTTTGGAGCTTTGCACAAGCTGGAAATGGAGTTAAGCTTCTCCAATCAAGAGACTGGTGGGACACATCTGTAAAAACTCATTTAAGTGCATCATGGCACCATCCAGCTGTTCTACAAAGAGCAAAATGATGCAGGTCTGTTAGGTACAGGACCCAGACTTGGCATCTTCAGCATGACTCCAACCCGTATCTGTTCCTCCTCCAGCAAGGCTAGTTTACGCCATAGATCATGTATGAGATGACCGAGCATTTAGAAGAGCCTCTCTAGCTCAAAGTGTGGCTTGTATTCAATACGGGCTGCTTTAAGCAAGTGCTTTTTGGCAGACTTGTCCAGCAAGCAGCAGCATAGACTTTAGCACTGGATGCAAATACACCATCCCTTCCTCAGCCACAAACCCGCACCTCCCAGAGGTGACAGTCACCTTTGTGCAGCTGTATCAGGGTTTCGGAAAAGAAGAGTTAAACAAAGGAAGCAATAGGCTCTGCTCTGCCAAAAGGCTCCCAAGTTCACATCCTGCCTTTCAAAGAGTTGCTGATTCTTGGGGACAAGCTTAAAAAAAAAAACTGCTCTTTTTTTAATAATAAAAGCAGCACCACGTCACTTTGCATAGGGCTTGCAAACATCCTACTATAAAAGAGCAGGCTGCAGAGAAAGACTTCAGTTCCTCCCAGCATTTTTGGGGAGAGGCTGCCAAAATGGCTCATCCAGCCCTCCACGTGTGCAGCTGCTGCCTTCTCCCAGCATCTGCTCTCAGCCTGCCTCAAAAACGTCTTTGCGTAATGCAACTCAGAGCACAATTTTGTAGGATACTGTTTCTCAAAAAGCCTCCCATGGCCCACCCAGCGTACTGGTGCCAGGCCAGCACAGGGCTGGAGGAGGCAGGAAAAGCAAAACCTATCGCCACCAGCTCTAGCGTGGCTGTCTCAGCATGGGACAGCAGCGGGGAGCAGGGTTTTGCTCAGCCAGCTCCGCTCTCCGTGAGCGCAGGCAGCATCCATCTCACCCCCGTCCCCAAAGGCTCTGCCAGCGCTTACCGAGGGTGTTGCAGAACAGCACGCTGCCTAAGTAAAAAACAGCCTGTTTTCACAAACCTGCTTTAATCCATAATGGAAAGATTTCAAGTGAATGCAGGAGAGCAGGGGCTGCCAAGCTGTGAAGTCAGAAATCACTTCTGGAAACGGCTCTGTTCGTCACACTGTTCCCCCCTCCCATCGCTGAGCCCCCAAAACAGAGCAGTGCCTGTCCCATCCTCCCCCCGCTGCTGTTTATGGGAACAGAGCAGGCATCACAAAGGAGCTGGGGTTTTTCCACAAGGTTCTTTGGCCCCAGGCATGGATAAGCAAGTTTAGGAAAGTCAACATTCATCTGCAGCCTGCCCCCCCGCAGCAAGGTCAGTGCTGGGCAGCCCTTGCTGCAGACTCAGCCCAAACCCTGCGCTCCTGGCCCCCAGGACACTGCGTGGCTGCTGCCCCCTCCCCGGGCAGGGCTGCAGGCAGCTGCCAAGCCCTGGAGCCCTGCCTGAACCCACAAACCCACCCGTGCCGGGTGAGCTGCGCTGCTGCCTGCCAGCCCAGGGCAGGAGGAGCGGAGAAGCCAGCTTGGTTTCGCTGCACTCCACGCACAGCAGGACAGCGACAGCGGGAGGACCCCCACCCACCGATACAGCGCACCCTGACTACAGCGGACAGCGTTTCTCAGAGAACAAGCTCACTTACCATCTGCTTTGCTACAATGATGGTTTAGTCTTTAACAATAAGCAGGCACCAAACACCTGAAGCAGGAGCACATATTCTCCTCCTAACTCCAGGAGCAGTTGGGAAACATCTACCAGGTGGGTGGAGAACACCTGCAGCTATTGGGAAGGAGCAACACGGCAACGCAGGGTGAGCCCGGGAGGGAGAGGAGTTACCCGCAGAGAGTCATGGTGAGATTTCCCCTCGCCCCCTCTTCCGCCTCTGCAGAGGCTTCACCCACAAATGCTTTGGCTTGTGCACACCAGGGCATCACTGGTTTAAACTGATCTCCAGCCATGGAGAGGAGAAAACAGCTGTGGATGGGCCAGAGGGAGGGTAGCAGAGCCCTAGAGAAGGATTTTGGATTTCCAGGAGGAATAGTGTCAGCTGTGAGAGGTCCATGGTCCACAGACAGCACTTGGAGTAAGTCATCCCCAAACGCTTCAGAAACGAGAGGCTCCAGCCCAAAGAGCGTTCGCTAACATTTGCACCCTTCCAACCATTAATCATGGCATTACTCAGGAGAGCTTTCCCCCATACCATATCCCCTCTCCCCCACAGAAGATGCATCACTGGGCCCTTCCCCAAACACAGCAGAGGTGAAGCAGAAGTACCCCGTATTGCCCAGCTCCTCAAAGCCTCCCCCCCAGCAGCATATGGGGAGGCCAGCTTTCATTTATGCGGGGACAAAAAGCAGAGTCTGTTCAGAGCTCCACGGCATGCAAAGTGTGCACACCAAGACAGAAAGGCAGTTCTTCTCATCCAGAAACTCGGCACAAATAGAGCATGGGATAAACACCCAGACTCTGTCCCAGCAACACAGTTGTTCCTCTTTCCCTTCCCGCCCCCCCCCCCCAAACTTGGAAGATCATTTCATTAATGTAGTAGGCTGCTACCAGATGGAGCAGAGAGGAATGCCAAGAACAGATCATTGGCTCCTTATGAAGCTCAGAGCCGCTCACTAACTTTTTCCAAGCAAGGAGTTAGCCCAGAGGTATCGGACTGCTTGCTCTGCATGGAAAGGCAAGGATCTTAATGGTGAGAAATCTGCCAGGGAGGTTCTTTGGGTCATCACCAGGAATTAGAGGTTTTACAGCTCCCGTTCAGAGTCGCTGTGCCCCAGTAACACTAGGTGCTAGGTCTAGGTAAGCCGGGCAGGGCAGCTGCCAAGCCGGAAGCCGCTTGCCCTGACTCAGCGAAGAGGAATGTCAGCCCTGCGATCCCCGATCCCCCGGGACACATCCAGCACACACGCCACCGCCGTGCCGGGTGTGGTTTCTCTGCAAGGAAAGTCAACTCCTTGAAGGAAAGCTGAAGTCACGCAAGTACGGCGGACGGAGGGAGCAGGGACCCTGCCGACACACCTACAGAAGATATTTTTGGCAGTCTCACTTAGCCTTTAGCCCCCTTTTGAGGGGGAAAAAAATACAGTTTAGCAAGGGGGATGCGGAAATGCAACAGCACAGTGATTTCCTTGTGCTCTGCACTGGCAGGGCAGCCTGAGCCAGGACTACAGCAAGGGTGAGTAGAGGGTCTCGGTCGGCAGCACCATCTCACCACGCACGTTCAAACAAAGGATGCTGCGCTCGTCAGACCAGGCTGCCTCTCCTTGGTGGGGGAGGAGGGACTGCCGAGCAAGTAGGCCATTAACTTCCTGCCAGCTAGCCTGCAGCAGTCAGCAAATAAAAAAAATCCAGCACTGTGGGGTGTGCAGGCAGCAGAGACAGCCCCTCTGATCAGCCATGCTCCAGCAGCAGGATGCCAGTGCAGGGGACGTACATGCAGCCAGAGCAGGGCTTTCTGAGCAGAGATATATCCAACAAGGCAATTGCTTGTACAGCAGCACGAATTCAGGCAAACCCACAGCTCCAAGGTAAAGTCTAGCCTCAGGTCTCGTCTAGATGCCCTCAAAGGAGATGAGCAGAACCACCTTGTAGCCAAGAGAGAGGCAGAAAAGGAGGCTCTTGCCCAGGATACTGCTCCTTCTCCCCACCACAACACAGCTCCACACCCAGGTGTACGCAAGCTCCTCTCTGCATTTCAAGCAGCAGCACTGCCCAGTGATGTCTCTGAAGATGCCGACTCCCGAGAACAAGTATACAGCTTTGAACTCTCAGACAGGATTTTCAAGGCACAGATTTGTGCTGCACGCTGAGCCACCGCCGAGGCAAAGCAGAGCTGCCAGCCACCAGAGCTGTCTGGAAGGAGGGGACCAGAGCCCTGCTGCAGCAGGTACTACCTCCATTTGGGACTCACAGCTAAGGGACACAGCCCCGATCCCCCACCCTCAGCCCTGCCAGCTGCAGCACAGAGCTCTGTTATCCCTTCGGCTCACCAAGAAATTAAAGCTTAAATATGATGCGTATTTGGGAGCAGCTGGTCCCCTTGAACTCACTTGCAGTCTTGCCTGTCCTTTGCAGCCCAGCT
The DNA here is from genome assembly GCA_013389945.1 of Fregata magnificens. Taxonomy (NCBI): domain Eukaryota; kingdom Metazoa; phylum Chordata; class Aves; order Suliformes; family Fregatidae; genus Fregata; species Fregata magnificens. The sequence continues at coordinate 106,619 of WAAD01019591.1, forward strand.
CTCCCCCACCCTTCATTTGCAGAAGCCTCAAACTTCACCTGGATATTGCCCTTCCTCCACTTCTACCTCTTTTAGTTCAAAGTGCCCATGTAAGGAGATAAGCCCAGCCTTGAACGCTGCTTCCAGTGAACAACCAGTCATCCCAGTACCCAGCTGAAGTCAAAAGAGGAACAGTGAGGAGGGTGGAGATGGTCATGTCTGCCACCAAGCAAGTTCCCGATGCTGATGGGCATGGGAGGGTAGAGGGCAGAGTTAACCAGCCACCTTCTTGAAAGGCTTCACACAGATTTATTGCTGGGGTAATGTCAGATAGGGAGGAAGCCCTGCCCTCTTCCTCCTGCTCTCTTGAAGAGAGAAACTCAGGAATTTGGCAGAAGGCCACGGCTCAAACAGAGGAGACCCTGTGCTAAGGCATGTTCAGAAAAGCAGCCTCTTCCCTGCCAGGATAAACGTTGCTTTTCCACCCCCTTCTCAGGGGATAGATGTTGCCCCTCAACTCCAACATCAGCAAAAGCCATTCGGAAAGGGCGGGCTCCTTCTGGGCTGTCCTTTGCCAGACACTCACCTTGCCTGGACATTTCTTCCTCCCCAGAATACTCCAGGGGCACCGGCTGAGATGGAACCAAACCCACGTCCTCTGGCCGCAGCTTCCCTTCACCCCACATCTGGGCACTGCAATTGCAGCTGTACAGCCTCCACCCCGGCAGACAAGGGGCTGGCAGCTGCCGGGGGGAAAGCCTCATGTGCCAGCAGTTTTCAGCTGCTCTCACTTCCCCTCACTTTAAGCCACGGCCAGGCAAGGTAGGAAGAACAAAGCATTTAATGCAGGTTTCCATGCACAATTTGAATATCCAGGGCTGCCCTGGGGTAGAGGCAAGACAGACAGCTGCCTCTTCTTCAGGGAGGCTGTTAAAGGGTTAAGACAGCAAGACAGCATCAAAGGGAGCTCTCAGCAGAGGGGGTTGAGAAACTGAGATGGATAGAGGTTGCGCAGACTCCTTGGAATCTCAGGAATTTCCCATTATTATCCCACTTCCCTTCCAGCAGCCTGGAGGGACAGAGCACAAGAACAGGACCCCAGGCCCATCCCTACGGCCAGAGGCAGAAGCACCAGGGATGGGCATGCCCCAGCGCTGCGTGCCAGGCAAGGTGCTCTGCCAGAGCCGGCATCAGGGTGCCCGCAGTCCAGATAAGAAAGCTTTGGTTCAGGACACTGAGAAGAGCTCAGGGGTCTTGGCTCCTGAGGCTCTCTGCAAATCAAGGTCTCAAGCTCACAGATCCCAGGCTGGCCATCACGGTAGGCTGAGAGACCTGCACAGTCCAAGAACAAGTGTCCCTCCAGTCAACAGTTCACCCTGCCTCAGACCACAGGTTTCCCCCCCATACCGCTCCAGGAAGCTCCCAGTTTCACTTCAGAAGCTGAGGCTGTAATAGTGCTGGTGGCCCCCATACAACTAGGTAACCAAGAGTTATTTGCTACTTTTCACACGATTGCCACCCTGCATTTCAGGTGAGATCCCAAGACACCACCATTACCAGCTGAGACTTGAATGCTACAAGTCAATGTACAGTCAGTTCAACAGAAGTTTTGACTGTGACTTGTCCAAGGTCATCATCAACACCTGATATCGGCAATAACCAACCTAAAAAAGAGCTACAGAAGTGGGAAGTTTTTGCTAAGGCACCGCATGGCTGATGGTCTTACTGCTTCTCCTTTCTACTTGTCTTAGACAAGTAATACCCATCTTACAAGGATGTTGTCAGGATTAGTGTTTTTAAAGTACTGTGAATGGACCACGCTATAGAAGTGCTAAGGAGTATTATGTTATCTAATTTTCCTTCTAAGAACTGTTAATGTATAAGAAGCAGCTACAAAAATCTTATTGCAAAGCTGCTTTATAGACATTAAGAAACATGTCAGGTACATTAGAGCTCAGTGCTTCCCTACGGGCTGAGTAGGGACTGGAGTTCACCATGCAACAGCAGAGCCCAGAACGCTGTGCACAATTAAGGGTTCTTCTTGATAAGAAAAAAATGGGGGCCAGCAAACACCCACCACTCAGAAGCAGCCTAACAGATCCAGGAAAGCAAAGTGAGGTGTGGTACAGGCAGCTGCTCCCATTGTACCCCACTCTGCCTCCATCTCCCCCATGCTGCTCAGGAGAAGGATCCTGCATTCAAGCTGTATCTGCCTTCAGATCCATTTACCTCCATAACATCCAGGGCAAGTGCCAGTAGTTTAGGGCGAATGCGCTTGGCCATCAGCCCAGCAGAGCACAGGCTGCAGTGACACCCGTGTCCCTCCATTTCGCACACCATTCCCCCTGCACAAAAGGGCATTTCTCCTCTCCCCAAACACCTGTATTCAGTTGGTGTGGTATAAACACCTTTTTACTTCCCCTTCTTTAAGGGGATACAGATTAAGATCAGCTCCATGTAAATGCCTGCCTGTATTTGAATTTTATTCACCTTTTGTCTGCCCAAGCTGGAACTGGAGCTGTGGCCATCAGCTGGCATTTAAGCCTGGAAAACACTGTTTTAATACTGGCATTAATTGGCATGTGTGACCCCTTCAGCCAGGGCTTCACATGCACTCCCAGAAAATGCTGCAGAGCAGCAGAGGAAGACAGTTTCTGCCGAGGTCAGGGTTCCCCACAACTCTCATTTCAGGTGGTGAGGACCGGTGCTTAAGATGGAGGAGGGTCCAGCAAATCCTGCAGCATCTCCCAGGCCCAATGCGTTCTCAGTGGCAACAAGAGCAGGTAGCAGAGACTTACGCATTGCAATACGGCTTCTTCTCGTAGCCCTTGTAGTTTTTCATGTTTAGGGTCATCTTGCAGGTCTCGCAGTGGAAACATGCTTTATGCCAGAACTGGAAACAGAGACAAGAGAATCATTAACACAAGTGACTTGCAAAACAGGGCCATGTCCCACTAGAATCACACAACTCAAACTCAGCAGCTCCTCCAGCCTAGAGATGTCAGTGATAACATCCATGACCCCTGCAAAACCTAGAGGACAGACAATATTCTTGCTAGTTTAGGACACAAAATCCCCCCACACCTCCAACCCTCCTAATGCATCTTATCTCAACAGGGCAGCAACACTTGTGACTTGCAGTATAGCAGCATCTTGCTTCCTTATCTCCAAGCCAGGAATTCATTTGGCTCAGCCAAACACAAGATAGGAGAAGCCTCTTACTATGAAAGAGGCACAACATAAACCCCTGTAAGCAGGGAGACTGTCAGCAGAGTTAACAGCTGTGGTTTGCAGGCTTCAGAGCTGCTACTTTAGGGTGGTTTTTTTTTTTTGCTGATGTTAGCCAAGAGATAGCCAGAAGAGCAGGTCAGGTGAGGCTGCACACAGACATGGAGCCAAGGAAACACAGAGGAAAAAAGGTTCTCATGAGAAGCAGACAGTCCAACACAGACAGCTCAAAGGTCCTCACCACAGATATCACCCTTCTGCCTGCGACTTAAGTGGCTAATCCCCAACCCCACAGCCCCAGAGGGTGCAGGAGCACCCCAAGCACTCCTCAGCCCCCCTCTCCCTATGTCGGGGCTATCAAGAGCTACGACTGCTCTTGCCAGTGCTGCATCCTAACACAGGGCAGGGCTGGGGAGACAGCAACAAGGAAGAGGATCTGCTAGCCTGACCTTTTGGTGAAGGTAATTTTTGCATCCTCTCCCCCACAGCTCTCGCACCAGCAGCCTCAAGCTGACCCCACGCCCCACCTGAGGTCTGTCCCCTGAACACAGCTGTACAGCAGCACAGCTCTCCTTTTAACTAGTGAGGCACGCTCAGACTCAAGGCTAAAGACATACTCCCTGAAATGCAGATCATGACCCTACATTATGGGTTGCAACACCTAATGAACTCTAAAGAGGTGTTTTAAGTTTTTAGGGCTACTCAAAGAAATTATTTCCACTTGGCATTTAACTGGCCTGAGTAGTTTTCTCGGCTGGAGGGAGCCCTACCAGAACAGCTCAGAGCTGCTACCCAGCAATTCTGCAATTCTATCCCACGCAGACCAAGGCTGATGCCCTGCCAGTCACCAGGTGACCAGACTTTGTGCTTCCTCTGGCAGCCACATCCATCGGGACTTGAGGGGTCTGGCGTGACTTCCCAGGGACCAGACCAGGCACCGCAGAAAGGTAAGCACACAGGCAGGAGCGGAGCTGAAGTAGTGTAACAGGGAAAGCACAGCCCGAAGCAACGTCTTTACTCACTCGAAGCAACATCTTTACTCACTCGAGGTAAGGCAGTCCTGCCCTAGGGCTGCCCTCCCTGCTCAGCTGACCCCCCTCCTGCACAGCACACAAACCACCCAGCATCACCCTGCAAAACCAGGGAAAGAACAAGCCCGAAAACCACATTAGCAGCTCGTAATACCAAGTAGATTAGAGTCAACAAGCCTGCAGTGTGACACCCAGGACTCAGAGCCAGGCACAGATTTGCTATGCAGTCAGCAAACCCAGGGAGAACAGCTGGCAGTTGTTGCTATGATTTCCACCCTTAAGCTCTTAAAAAGTCATTTCTACCACTGCAACTACTGGCTCAGTCTGTGTTCCTGCAAGGAGACGGCAAGAGCCCAGCCTAAGCCCTCGTGCCACCTACCCACGGGTACCACACCCCGGTACACAAACACCTCCGCGGCTCTACAAGACTATGACTCAGCCCAGGAGGACAATTTGCTTCGTTTCAGTTGCTCAGAGCAACATATTTGTTCTTTTCCTCTAGTTATACGAGTTCCTCCAGAGCTCGCCGCTAACAGCGAGAGGGGGCTTCTTGCTGCACCACACGCTGCTCCGTACCAACACCCTCGTTCACATCCAGCCTGCACAGGATTATTTTCCCCCCTCCCAGCTTTCAGACTCTTTAAGGACAGACAGATCAACAGCTGAGTCCTGAGTTCTTCAGGCATCTTGGAAGTTACAGCCTTTCGGTTGAGCCACTGCCACATTCGAGGTAATTAACAGACCTCTCCAAGCTCGTCAGCCATTCACAGCGCTGTAATAGCTGTGCATAAATACCAGAGATGCCACTATAAATATGTAGAGATGAACTGACAGCCAACATGACTGCAGAGCCTCTTCCTCCGAGGAATACCCAGGCTCCCAAGAGCCAAGGACTATCTGGCAAGGCCAGCTGTCCCCCTGCCCACGGCAGCCTCCACAATAAGCGCAGCAGAAGCAATGCACTCCGGCGGCCTTTACCCCCAGCCAGCCAGCAATTAATGCTTATTCTTGCCTCAGTTTGCATTAGGCATTGTTGAGCAGAGGTGTTTCTGTCCTGGGACTCTTACAAAGGACTCCCTGCAGCCTGAGCAGGCAGCCGAGCTACCCAGAGAGCACTACCCCTATCTCCAAGTCTCACTGCCCCTAAACTTTGTCTTACCACTGAGAGTATTAATGCCGGATCCACGAATCTAAGCCAGCACTAAAAGGAGGGCTGCAACACAGAACTGACACAGGGGAACAGCAATTATGTAGGCTTTCAGTAACGCTGCCGCTCACCCTCCAGCACAGCCGCAGAGAAAGAGGACAAGTTTCAAATAGGTTTTTAGAGAAGCATTAACGCCTGTGCTCTCCAATTCCAAGTTTGAAGTGCTCTGAACATCTGGAGGCGATCCCAGGTACAACTGCACGGCGCAGCTCACCCCGCGTCCCAGCAGGCCGCAGTCTACAAGAAGCACGCTGGCTGCAGTCCAGGCAGGCTGCTCTCAAAGAGATGGAGCCCTTTAAGCAACTTTGCCACTTGCAGCAGACTAGATCTGGGGAGAGAGCTCACAGCCACGCTACATGTTGGTGCATCCATTTATAGCTCATGCTACGGCCGCACAACATCCCTTTGCCAAGCAAAGCCATTGCTCCACATCTGGGAGCAAGCATCACTTGAGACTCAAGGGTTAGAGGACAACGTAAGGAGAGACTCCTTGGGCTGAAGGCAAATCCTTGATCGGGTTCAACGCGCAGTACCAGCTAATTCTAACTTCTACTCATTTTAGAAAAAGTCATCTGACATCAGCTGTACGTGGGTTCAGCAGTTGCAGCTGCAACCACCAAACCCTGCGACACCGGCTCCAGCGATGGGCGGCAGAGGAGATGTCACTTCCACAGCGGAAGCCAGCCACATCACCCAGCACCTTATCTGGAGGGCTGGCGGGGAGGCATGGGGGAAGGGAACAATACCCATTTCCCCAAGCCCGAGAAGGGCATTTGCCTTTCACAAGGTGACAAAGTGAAAAGTCAAGAGGCAGAACTCACAGGCAGAGTTTCACCCAAGTTGGAGCTGTCAGCATGCAGTCTCACTTCTTTAGCTGCTGCGCTGCATTTGTAAAGCCTGACGAAGGAGCAAGTTTTCCTCACGTGCTGTAAATCTCGGAAGGGAAACGGACTTTCCTGATTTCACTACCAGGAAAAAACCAAGAGCACATCTGCTTGTCAACACACCAGCGCAGGCACTGGAAGCTTAAAGGCAGTGACATGCACACATGCTTCTCCTCCCAGAAGCCCTTCATTATTGCTGCCTGCGGTTCAACTTCGGCGCTAGCAGCGCTTATGCAAACACCACCAGAGCTGCCCTTTCAACTTTGGTCGGTGTAGAGCAAAAACAGGAGGACAGCCACTCTAGTAACACTGTGCTTACCCTGTGCTTTTGCAGGAAGCAGGTCGGCTCTTCCAGCCACCACCTCACCAGCCAGAAATCCCAGGAAAAATTAACACAGGGGGAGTTAGCAGGAGGGCAGCCATTTGGTTAGGGGTGTGCTGTATCGCGAGGCTGACCACGCAATGATTTGTAGCTAGAGACAGCTAAGACCCCTAGAAGTACACGATGATGATGGCAGCCTCCCGCCTGCTCCCAAACAGCTAGAATACGCGGTCTCAGGACGCACGTCAGTCGTGCCCTCACGGCGACACACAATCGCCAGCTCAGAAGTAGAACAAAACCCAGACCCTGGCCGCGCAGGAGGAAGCGACCGGTCGTTCCCCCCCTTCCCTTCCAATTATCCACAATTGGGATACCCCGCAGCTACTGGAGGCCAGCACGGGCTCCAGAAGACAGAGCCACTTCACTGCTCCGAACAGCCAGGACGGTCCCTGGGACACAGGGCTGATAGTTCAGCTTCAGGCCATTCCCAGCTTAAGGAAGAAACATCATCTGTTAAAAATGCGAGCAACAGGGTCTGCTGAAGCTCAGGAATGCCGCCGCCGAGATCCACGCATTCTTCGAGTTACTTTTTTTAGTGCCTAAACTGGTCGTCCCAGAAGGCTGGAAGAGGAGGGGGAGGAGTGGGGCTCAGCTCTCCGGGGGTTAGTTCAGAGGCAAATCCCACGGGAGCCGTGCAGCACAAGGGATGGGGACACCACCATCGCCGCCTTCGCCAGACCTCACCTCCAGCGCCGGCAGAGACAGGTTTCATCGGAGCTTTGTTTTTGATGGGAAAACACTCAAAAAAGAGGCACTCCAAGCACTCACGCACCACGTTAAGGCAGGCAGGGCAAACTAGAAAGATTGAATTCTGGAACGGAGAAGTATCAATTGGGATGGAAGAGCAGGGGGAAAAAAAAAAAGCAAACCCAAAAAGCTCGGCTAATGCAAAGCAGATGAGGCTGCCGGCTTCGGGGAAGCGTTAACTCTTGCTTTCCAGCGGGCTCCGCGGGCGCCCGGCGGCGGCTCCCCGCCACGCTGGGGCTGCTGCTGCCTTTTCCCGGTACGGAAGGCAAAGCCCCGGACGCCGCCGGCGAGGCCCCCGTCCCCCGGTACCCCCGTGGGAGCGTGGGTCCCGACCTCGCGGGGACCCCCCAGGACCTTGAGATAGGGGTGGGCAGCGTGGAGAT
>WAAD01019592.1:2535-78154 GCA_013389945.1 Fregata magnificens
TGTATGGGACATCTGTGTTTTCTGTGCTGTCCCTCTCCCTACAACCCCAAATGTATTTAAATCAGATAAATCGAGAGGCAGAAAATCCATCCACACTCTAGATCAATATTGCAGCTATTACACGTTCATTATACTTGGACTCACGGTGAAATCAAGAGGAATGCTGTGAATAAAGGCTGCAAAATCTACACACAGGGATAGGGAAAAAAATTATGCATGTCGAAGTATGAAAACAGCAAATCAAGCAAATCAAAAGCCAAATGTTCCACGCAGGAAGTAACCAGAGTTGTCCTTTCAAGGTGTGGTGTGAAACAGGGAGAAACACTTCATATTGTCCAGAAAATGTGGGAATATTGGATGGATAAGACATTACTGAGGAATGGCAAAAAGGAAAAGGTATACAAGTTTGGACAACAGCTAAAAAACATGGCACCTGCTTTAGAAACTAAAAACACAGACCAATTTTCAAAGGATACCAACACGGAAATAAAGTCAACAAGGTTCAAAACACAAAAAAGGAAGCTACTCAAAGATTTAAGTATTTTCAGCAAAACAGTGAGAGATGAGATTGATATTTGTAATGAACAAACGATTTAGTATTTGGATTTTAGGATGGTGAATAGCAAGAAACTTTTCTCCCGTTTGCTCACGACAAAGATTCCCAGCAATATGCTGGTAACTTGCAGGGGTCAGCTGAGGACTGAGCACACAAGAGAAGAAGAACATCTGAGTCTTGGAGAGCTCACTCTTCAAGTAGGTATAACAGGCATCTTGCAAAGAAAAAGGTTATGATATGCAGACAGAGGAAACCACGGATGACCCATAGACATGGTGCTAGTTACAGTTTCGGAAGATGAGAGGAATTGGAAGATTTGTGGAGTTACTGGGTTGATGTTGGTTTTTAGCTCCTTGGCTGGGATTTTGTTAAGAAAATGAAGAGACAAAGGAGAAGAGAGATGATTGACGGGTAAGAAGAGCAGGGCCAGGAGGAAGGAGGGGAGAAAACTATAACTGAGATGATAAGAGCATGAGACAGTGAAATCAAAATGACACTCATTTATTACAATTTCCTGCCAGGAAAAATTCTCCTGCTGCCTCTTCTCTCCTTGCTCCCTCAAAAATAATTTTTTCAATAAAAAGGCTCTTTCTGAGGCAAACAATCAGTTTTTCCTTGAAGTGCCGAAATGGCATGATCTCCTCTATTTGCTCCCCAGTATTCTTTGTCATGGTTTTAGAATAAAGTTTGCCAGTAACCCAAATCCCAGGCAGTGTGTTAGACCACAAAACACAGCAAAACAAAACAAACAGCAGAACAGCTGAAGAAATATATTTCTAGGTCAGCTGTAAGAGGTACAAAGTCCAAGTTCTAAAGTAATTAAAATTGTTTTGAAAAATATGTTAAGGAAGAATGTATCAGGATCCAGGCCTCTGAATAAATTCTGAAGCAATTATCCTAAAATCTGAAGGCTATCCGAAATGTTGAACAGATTACTGAGGTTCTTAAACCCATACTTTGGCTGGTTAATTGGCACTGCAGTAACAAGTGTATCTCTGCAAAACCACATGTTGTGTCACTTCAGACCAGGATTTTACACTGGACCCTGGGCATTTGCTCTTATGACCTGCTGGGAGATAGACTAAGGAGGGAGAAGACACTCAAGGACATAAAACAGGGTCTTCCATTGCTGAAGAAAAGCACAACATGTGCAAATGAGAAGAAAACAAGATTATTTTGACACCCACAGAGAAATATGAGTCATGTGCAACATGACTAATGCTTTATGCACTGTCCATCTGAGGATTTCAACACACTTTGAACCACTGCACCCTGCAATGCAGGGAAATAGTCTTTCCTCCATTCTTAAGGAAAGATAAAACTGAGGTTTACAGATCAGACTTTCACTTAGTCTAAGGCTCCCTTAAGACTGTTCTGGCACCGTAAAAGGGCCTTAACGTGCCTGTAAATCACTCACTAAGGTAATGACCACTTCAGCTTGCCAAGGAGGTTAACTCAAGGCTTGAAATAAATAAAAACTCAGGCTCCAAGGCAACTACAGTCAATTCTCTCAAGGCTGCCTTCAACCTCCCAGGCTGCCCTGTCTGAGGGGTAAAACATAGCTGCAGGAGCAGAGCTGAGACCATACTGAGTCACTTTGAGCCAAGATGCATCCAGGTTTCCGTAGAAACATTTTATTTTACTGACTTGAACTGTTAAGCTAACAAGAAAAATAACTGGCTATTTGTCCAGGACTTCTGGACATCCAGTCAAGCTACTGGATGTCCCAAAGCCTAGAGAGCATAACTCCTGAGCATGTGGAGGGCTGTACCATCCCAAATACTGCAGACTCATGGCTTCTTATACTGGAACTGAGCTCATCTTCTTGCCTGTGATTTCCCAGAGGGAAGTAAGAAAACATAAAGGTGTGAGAGTTGCCACCTTGCAGGCAACCTGCCACCTTGGCCACTTATTCTAACGGGAGCATGGACTTACACACTGCTTACACCTCTCCCTCTACTCTGCCTTCCCATTTGATTTTACTGCAAAGTAAGTTCGGGGTAAGTAGTCCAAAGTAAGCACTGGGTAAGTAGCCCAAACTTGTGCAGTCTCAGGCTACACAGATAATGGGACCTTACTCCTCCATGCCATCCACGGAAACTCAGAGAAGTTAGGACAACCTATTCCACCAAGACCCAGTAACAGATCTAGGGCTGCCTCCTGGGTTCCAGTCCCTTTCTTTAGTCCAGGTATCAGACTGCCTTTTTGTATAATAGTCTTAGAAAACTAGTGTGCCAAAACTTGTAAGGAAAGAAGCAGTGCTAATGAACAAAGGTCTAACTTCAATACTCTTGCTCCAGTTAGTACCAACTTCCACCATGAAATGTTTTTTTGGCATTAGTGAAACTACACTAAATTACAGTAAAATTCTATCAGTCTCAAAGCATCTACACTGAACAAGAGAGTACAGAAACTCTACCATCTAGAAGCTGTAAAGTCATGTGAATGCAGAGCTCCATGTGTCCGAATGTCACTGGGTAGATTAGCCTGCAGAGATCACTGGGGTAGCAACATTTGTACTGCTGCTTTCCTACCCACAGTGGCTTATTTGGAACTTCAAGCTCAGATGAAGCTATCGCTTATTACATTGTGCAGTACAGACATAAGCATGTCCTGAAGATGCCTTGCATTGCAAGGAAATACTTGAGCAGCATCCTTTCCCTGCTTGCCTGCCCAGTTCCTTTCTTCACTCAATGTTCCAGCCAAACAGCCCAACAGCTAGTGTTTGCACTACATTTATGCTGCAACTCATTAAGCATCTACACTACATAAATTGGCAAGCACCAGACCACCACTGCTACCCCACTTATTTTTCGCTCAGCACTGAGATTTCTAGCTGCAATGCGTGAAGAGCATGAGACTCTGACTGCAAAGGCTATGTATTGTTCAGGTTCCAATATTCACAGCTGCCAAATCTTGGCAAGTAATATTGAAAGAGCTTCTGCTTCTTACAAATCAATTCATGAGACTCAAAAATTACAACAGATGTAACCAAGTCATGTGTACCTCTGCTGATTCAATGCAAACTGTCAGAAAGCACAAAGGAGAATTCATTACTTGGCTCACAAAAATGAATATTCTGCCACTCAGCTGCTGAACACGCGGAGGTGCTACGTAAAAAGACAGCAAGTGCTCAGTTGCTGTTGCACTCATTTAATAAGCAAGATGCCTGTGTTAGTCCAGCTTTTGTGAAATGCATCCAAGTGCCTTTGCATTAGATAGTTCAAATTAAAAGCAATTGAGTGGACTTCTAAACAGAGGTGAACCTGTTAAGCGCAAAACCACATGGGCTGATGCTTTTGCTGGCACCTACCCTTCCAAATTAGCCATGAAATGCTGTTTGACACGTGGAACAACTGCAGATTGCTATGCAAGAGAGTCACATGAAGTAAGTAGTTTCAGAAGGTTCAGCTGTAATAAATTAAGTGCTGAGGGGGAAAAAATAATCAGGACCCCATTATAAATTATTTCCCCTATTATTTTGTCTAGGGACTGCTGGACTGGGAGATTTTAGACTTGAGAGACTGGTAACATGGATACAAATCAACTGTTTCCAGAAGTGCGGGCTCACAGGGTGTCTGGGCCCATACAAATATAATATTCTCAGGCTCTCCAGAGACTCGGGCATGTGGTGAATAACAATGTGCAGATCTTCCCGAAGCCAACTCTCACAAACACACATGCCCCCCTCTTCCCAAAAGCTAATGTTCTTTGAACTGAAATGCCACCAAGGGCGTGTATGGCAAAGAAATGCAACTGCTTCAAGATGAAAATTGAGGATGCAGTTTCCAAAAAGTGAGAAATAGGGCCTGACAATTCAGCAATCTTTTCTGTTCTTCTCTTATCCTCAATCTGATTTTAGAAACGGTCTCAAACATTGCTTTTGAAAGAAATTAGTTTGAGACCTAGGTGCAACTGTTAACAAGCAAACCCACCATCCAAAACATTCATCACACTCCAGTGTGACCTCGTAAAATCTACAGCACTGCACAACAGCCTTGCAACACACTACATGGTTCCTACCCAGACTATCCCAAGCCACGTGAGAGGTGAATGCAGGCTCTGCATTTGTTCCTTCAGCTGATGTAACTGCGAGCGCTCAAGTGAATTGGCTTTGAGGTGTCAGACCAGTAATTACACTGCGCAGTGGGAAACACCATTGTGTGGTCTGAGTAGCACTCTCAAGTCACTGTGTTTCTCTCCACACTCTTTTAAAGGTGTTACAGAATTGTAATTGGCTCGGTGTTACACCAGTGAAGACACAGAGGTGGGGAATATCCAGTTCTTTATTAAAAAGAGTATTTTTAACCACCAGAGGGAGCAGCGGCCCTGAATATCTTTCAGGATTAAAATAAACATGTACGATAAATATCATCTGTTTGTCCTCAGCTGCACTTACCATTTTCAGTATTTTATTGAAAGTGTGAAGTGGATATCAGTCAAACAGAATTATTGCTATATGCTCACAGGGCAAGTGTCCTCAAATGCACTAAGGATGCTTAACATTACAAAATTCCCACTGCACATCCTTCAGCACTAGAATCTATCTGTGCTATAGCTATACAATTCTGGAGCCACACGAGTAATGAGTAATTCATTACACAAACATAACTGTGAAGACATGCAAAGAATCTGTGTAGGAGCTCTGTAAAGATCCTGGCTCACCCAGAAGTTTTGGGGCTGAGCCCCTGACAGTATGCAGCATGGAAGAGGGGGGTCAGGGGGGGTCGCGTGGGGGGAGAGTCAGCAAAGTCTGGATTCTTGCACTGCCAGGAAGCATCTGAGAAAGCTCACTCACATGGAAACAGGAGTCCAGCATTTTTGGCATGACTAACAGAAGGAGCAGCCATGACAGTTTTACATCAGCTGCACAGCTCCACAGTCAGGCTGGTTGTGGGCGGGATGAGTCCCCTGCACAACTTCAAGCATTACCAGGGCTGCTCTATGTTATACGCAGACACGTATGTCGACAAAGAGCTACCCCAACAGCTGCTGAGGAACAGCATTCTCCAGTCATGCCCTCTCTGCCACGGTGCTAGTTCTGCCACCTCCTTCTCCCTTTGCTCCCTCCCCAGTGACTTTCACCTGTGGTACTCCCTCAGTCCCGCACTTAAACCAGCTCACAGGCTGCACCTCGAGGTGGGAACACTGAAAAGTGCCCACTCAGGGTGCAAAAGCCAGTGCCATACAGGTTCGCATACATAGGGGCAGAAGCTGCACTCTCATCACCAAATGATGGCATCTCAGCTCTGCTTTTTCACTCCCTGAAAGGATTACTCTTGCCTTCCCCTGGGCCTCATCTTATATGAGGTTATTGGGAACAGAATACCTCAAATGTCTTTCTGCAAAAAACAGAAAGGAACAGGCTGCCCAGAGAAGTGGTTGAGTTACCATCCCTGGAGGTATTTAAAAGATGTGGCACTTAGGGACATGGTTTAGTGGTGGACTTGGCACTGTTAGGTTTATGCTTGGACTTGATGATCTTAAAGGTCTTTTCCAACCTAAACGGTTCTAAGATTCTACAATTCCTACTATGAAAGTATCCGTTCCTGAGCCTCGTGAATTTACAACACTGGGGAACCTGTGCAGCTTGATAAAAAAATGAACCCAAACCTCCAACAGTGAATCTATCAGTACAAACATTTAATTAGAGAGCTGTTCAGGTTTACAGTTCAGGGACTGAGCCTGTGCCTCTGCCTCCTAAATACGAAAGAATGCTTAGACTGAAAGCATATGTCAGTATCGCCTCATGGCTGCACGGAGCATTCCTCAGGAGGAAGCTGCTAAGTGCTTCCCAGGAGTATAAATATAGAAATAACAATCTTTGATTATCCTTTTCTCTACATATCAGTATGTATGTGCTTAGTTGGCATGCAAGTAAGTGGGTGGATATACAGTGTGTCTGCATTTGATTTAGAAGCTGAATAAGAAGTAACATAAGCTGAGTGAAGTAAAATTAACATTCAAAAGTCAGTCATGGCTACAGACGCAGCCTCCATTTAATTAGTGTTAAGCAACTGGTCACCTATCAGCATCGTACAATTTCAGTTAAACCAGCTGTAAATAATGGCCCCTCCCTACACAATTTACCAAGCCTTCTTAATGTAATTCCTTTTCTTGCTCACCCCATAGTTATTCCTCATTTTCCAACTGCGGTAGCCAGTTTTCTCAACGGAGTTGCCCGAACATCACTTTTTAGGACTTCTTGAGCCATGTACACTCTTAACTTAAGCTCTCGATGTTTCCGTACATTTGTGTGTCTTTGGCTGACGTACTTTTTGTGTGATATTTGACTCCAGTGTAGATAAATGTTACAGATCCAGAAGTAGCTAGGATGCTAAGGAGGAACACATTTGTACTTACAGCACAACATTATTTTGCTTGTTTTCCCTCCGTTAAAAAAAAAAAAAAGAAAAAAGAAGAAAAAGTCACTGAAGTTTAGTGAGGTACATGCACCTTTCATTCTTTCACAAAAGATAGCATGCATGACCCCTAGTCTGAACATTTTATAAGCCAGGAGTAGTCTACCTCAAAGCACAACTGAAGGCATGGTAGATGAAGGACAGGAATACAAAGACAAGACTAACAGATAGCACAAGCCAACAGACAGCAAGGGAACTTTATTTTCCAGCTGTGGGAGTCTGTCTGCACAAAGCTGGGCAGTTTAACACCAAGGGATGTAGTTCATTGTCTTTATGTTTAAACATTTCTTGGTTTTTGGAAAAAAAAAAAAACCAAAACATAGAGCTCATGATGTTTCAGGAGGAAGTCACACAAACCTTCTACCAAAGGTACATGTGGGTTTTTCCAAACTTTTTTTTTTTTTTTTTAAAAATCAGACATGGGTCAGGGAGCCTCTTCCCATCAGTTAGAGCCACCGGGAATACAAGAACCTCAAAGAATCACGAAGGAAGAGGATGCTTGAAGGGCAAATGCATTTGCAGTGTAAAAAGAAGGAAATTCTATCACCTGGAGACAGGTTGAATCAAAAGGGTACTATATTTCCCACCCCTTCTAGTCATCTGTTGAACTCATTAGGTCTGAGTAACTCTTCCTTTGTTTTATTGCACATTGTGTTAAATCACTTCCAGTGTTGAAGGTCCAAGAATATAAAGGGTAAAAATGCCCCACGCCCTTCCTTCTTCATTAGTGAAAATTACTTAGCATTTGTTTGCATTTGGCATTGTTTAAAGGCTCACATTTAGAGATTACACAGCAGAAAAAAAAAAGGTCTTGAACTTTTCAGGTTTTTTTAATTTATTTTTGTTCAGATCCTAGACCTGGAATGAAATGTGACGTTACATGCAAGTTTTATTCTGTTGCCAAAGGTTTGTCATGGACATATTTACAGAAAATAATCTCTTCCATAAATAGTAAAAACATGGACAGCTGGTCCTAGACAGTACAGACTGCAATAAAGTTCTCATAATGAAGTAGCTCATATCTTAGAGAGTACATGACAGACAGTACTATTCCAGACAGTGCTATTCCAGCTGCCTTTTGGGGTTAGGTTTGAAATGGTGTTTCTAAAGTTTTAAAACTTCTGAAAGTTGCATAGGAGTAAAATATCTTTCCACAAAAGCTAGAGGAAATATTCTAGCTTCTGACTTTTTATCATTAAGTACCAGAAGGCGGATAAGATTGTGCCTCAAAAGTGTAAATCAGTGTTTCTTCAATTTAATCTCTAGAGTCTCTTGACTCAACCAGAAGCATTGGAGAACAGACACTACAATATAATTTTTTTCTAGTACCTTCAGGGTTTTTCAGCCTAAACCAATTAAGCTGTCGAAGATGCGATAATCATTAATAATACTGAAAACCAAATATTTCCCTTATTTTGACATTGTGGAGGATATCAGCATCATTACTTGTCAGTGAATGCCAACCAGAAGGGGGTGTACAGCTTAGTAGCTCTCTTTAAGGTTTTCTTCTTGACAAAAAAAGAAAAAAAAAAAAAAAAAAAAAAAAAAAAAAAGAAGGCAAGGATGTGTAAAAGAACCTGTCAGAATACATGAAATCCGTGATGTATCACTGCCACCCAGAGGAGCCCGCGGGGAAGTGACACAGCCACGGGACATGGGATGGTGAGAGTCGCATGGGACAGCTCTTCCCCACTTGGTGCCCTCGAACCGGTAATGCCGATCTCCCCTGCCCTTCCTGAAATCTGGTTCTGCCCCATGACAGGTAGGGTGCAAAGACAGTTTTGCTATGAAAAGCTTGTACTTTGCCTACATCTGGAGAGTTTCACTTTTCCAAGCACTATCCTTCTCCTTTTTTTCTGAGGCAAACATCGTCCCTCAGCTCCCATGCCTTGGCATTGATATAAATTAATTACATTTAATACCTAGAACTTCCTAAAGAGATCCCTTTGGAGGAGTTTTACGAGGTTGTGTGTGTCCGTGCTGGATTTCCGGCTTCCGTCTCCACATTTTCAGACAGAAATGAAGTTTGAGTTGAAGATTTGTAATCGCATCCTTAACTCACTAATCTTGTTGGAGGTGCTGCATCCAGCCGGCAGCAGCACTGGCTTCTCTGTTCACTGCTCCACCGTATGAGCCTCTGGTATTCTTCCCTTTTTGTCACCTAACTCCTGACGTTGGAGTCAAGGGGCACTTCAGACGGCCCTTCTGTGCTAGAGTCCCTCCCCTCCATTACTACTACTTAAACTCGTCCGTTTTGCAGTTCTGCAGCATCTTTCAGTCTTTGCTTGGCAATCAAGCAAACTGTTCTAACAAAACTAAGGGTCACCGAACCCCCCCAAAGCTTTTAGTATTCTGCTAACTGGCCATGAAATACTTTCGTTGCATCCGTTTACAGTCAGTAACAGCGTCAAATGAGAAAAGAGTGAGAGGACATCCGATTTGATGCCAGTGCCTGTGTTCACTCACTCACTCAACTCACTTATTTACTTTAACTGTGCACACTGATCTTTGACACAAGCATTGGTGAGAATTATTTTTGTTGGCATACCAAAACATTTAAAAATGTTCCAGCTGAACTTCAGTGGAAGCTGTCACATGCTTTCTTTAAGAGCTACAAAATTTATGGGTAGGTTTTGCCATTCTAGTTACTCTTAAATATTCTAAGGGATAGAAACATGATTTTCCAGATGGGAGTCTAAGTTGCTTTTGCCTTGGCTTTACCTTGATTTTGCTTTTCTTCTGTTGTTAAAGATAATACAGGAGAAGATTTTACTTGTTACTGAAAGCTAATAATTATTTTCATCATTTAGGTTAACTTTCTTTGCTATGTGGTCTATAACTTAATTTACTTATTGTTCTGTAAAACTTTCTCAGGTGTTATACTTACCTGAAAGGAAATTTAATCATTTTTAACATCTCTTAAAAATGCTTTCTCAGCTGTTCTTGCTCCTTCTGTGATATTAAGCTTCTTTCTTGGCTAAACTAAAGAGGTTCTCCAGATGGTTAGGAACTTTCTTGTGTGATAAAGTACTCCACCAACACTTTTTTAGCAGCTACTTCAGGTTTCCTCTTTGAAAAATCCCACTTTCATCCTGCTTCTTCCAGTTCTGTCTCCTTCCAGGCATACATAGTCACAAGTGTTGCTATTGCTTCTGCTGGAAGTGTTTTTGAGAATTTTGCATGAGATTTGGCTTTTCACCCTTTCTTAATGAAATCCAAACTTCAAGCTAATTCAGATCTGCTTTTCTGAAAGCCAACATCATATGGCTGGATGTTTTCAATGACTAATGTAAGTTATGACCCCTCACTGAAAACATAGGTCTAAAATCTGAAATAGGAGGTAGCCGAGCAATGAGAATCCAACAACTACCTACCACTGGTCTGAGATTAAAAAAAAAAACAAAACAAAAACAAACCCCCAAACCACTTTTTGCTCTTGGCTAGAAAGGCTAGAAAGTGACTTAAGCAGATTACCATATTACTCTGGTTCCCTAGTAATAATTATATATGCCCAGGTTGCTTCTTGTGAATACCGCTACAGAGAAAATGTAGGCAGAAACTGATGATTAAGTGCATCAAGTATTAAATTCTTGCGTGGGAACTGACATATCACAGAACCGTCAATTATACTGGCTGGCTTGGTCTGAGATCCCCAGCAATCACAATATAAATTGAATGGCAGAATGATTTAAAGAAGCCTGAGGGGTAAACTACAAAATGTAGCTACTGCTGCTCCCCAGACATATGCTGTCCCAGACCTGTAATCTACACCCACAAAACCCTGTCTGCATCATAGCGTATTAGTGTTATGGGCAGTAAGGGTCCTGCACTTTGGTCACAACAACCCCATGCAACGCTACAGGCTTGGGGAAGAGTGGCTGGAGAGCTGCCCGGCGGAAAAGGACCTGGGGGTGCTGGTCGACAGCCGGCTGAACATGAGCCGGCAGTGTGCCCAGGTGGCCAAGAAAGCCAACAGCATCCTGGGTTGTATCAGGAATAGTGTGACCAGCAGGAGTAAGGAAGTGATCGTGCCCCTGTACTCGGCACTGGTGAGGCCGCACCTCGAGTACTGTGTTCAGTTTTGGGCCCCTCAGTACAAGAAAGACATTGAGGTGCTGGAGCGTGTCCAGAGAAGGGCAACGAGGCTGGTGAAGGGACTAGAAAACAAGTCTTATGAGGAGCGGCTGAGGGAACTGGGGTTGTTTAGTCTGGAGAAGAGGAGGCTGAGGGGAGACCTTATCGCTCTCTACAACTACCTGAAGGGAGGTTGTAGGGAAGCGGGTGCTGGACTCTTCTCCCACGAAACTAGCGATAGGACGAGAGGAAATGGCTTCAAGTTGCGTCAGGGGAGGTTTAGATTGGACATTAGGAAGAATTTCTTTACTGAAAGAGTGGTTAGGCATTGGAACAGGCTGCCCAGAGAGGTGGTGGAGTCGTCTACCCTGGAGGCGTTCAAAAAAGGTGTAGATGTGGCACTCCAGGGTCTAGTTTAGGAGTCATGGTGGTGTTAGTTGATGGTTGGACTTGATGATCTTAGAGGTCTTTTCCAACCCAATGATTCTATGATTCTATGATTCTATGAACATACAGAAAGCAGAAGCAGACTGCGGGTGCTGTCACGCATATGACCAGATATTAAAAAACTGCACGCCAGGACATAAGTTTTATAATCGCTATGTAGTCAGTAGATACTGGAAGCATGACTCTGTTTGCATGGACCAAATTTTAAATTTGGGAAGATTCCAAACTGCGCATGGGTATTGCACAGACACTGGGCAGCTCTGCTTCCCGAGCATGCAGAAGTGGAGATCTTACAGGTTTTTTTCTCATCTTACTTTGATCTCACGTTTGGGAAACTTTAGTGACTTCATTGGAGGCTTACATGCTTCAGATCAAAATAAGGCCCTCTAAGCCTTCGAGAAACCATAATGAAGACATACACTAACGGCAGTTGTACAAATGTAAAATCAAACTCTGTGAGGCTAGAGAGCATGTTTTATTCCATGAAGAAATGCCTGAGATTATTATACCAACACCTTTACAAGCAAAGATATGCATCTGGCAACAGCTGCTTAAAAGGTCATATTATGCCAACTGAGATACTACTGTGTGAAAACCTTTAGAAGTCAGCTCTGAAAACTAAATATAAGCCTACCCCATCACATAGTATTACTGGGATATCTGCTTTTATAGCACTCTTTCCATAGAGATAAATTCATCAGCATAATCCACTAGTTTGTGTTAATCAAAGATACGTACCGTACCGAGTGCAAAAATACATCTTAATATAGAAACCCTTGCCAGAGACATTTGGTTTCATTTGGGCAAACGGGACAAATGGTTCCAATGACTATTTCAAATGAAGAAAATCTGATGGCTCCAGATGCCACTTAGCAGTTTAGTCTGCCAGTTGGGAAACTGCAGAAAACTTTCAATACTTAGCATATCGCACTCAATATTATTCAAAGTCTTTTGACATCTCGTTCTTTTCAAGAATAGCAGCTTTGTTGGTGTGCTCTCCTTATGGAACATGGATGTGCTTTTTCCCTGATTTGAATTAAAAGGATTATTTTACTCCAAGTGACATAAAGAAAGGGTAAATCAATAAAAATACACTACTGTTACTGCAGAATTGACACAAACGTTGTGACAATGGCCTGATTTTTGAAACTATTTATGAACCACAAGTCTCCCTGAAGAACATCCGATCTGCAGCTAATCAGTGTCTCTGCTTATTTTATTACGCTCTTCTGATTTCCCCCTTTCAGGAATGATTAGATGGTTTCATGCTATCTATTGGCCCTTTCCAGACTGCAAACACAATCTTGCCTCCCACACTGCCCATCACCCCTGTTGTCAACTTTACGTCCCTCTCTGGGATGCATAATTTAGCTGTGCTTTCCTTGGTGTCCTCAGTTCACAGCCTTTCCAACTCAGGCATGAACAGGTGCTGTACACGTGGTAAGTTCCTACAACAGCCACTTAAATAGAAACACTGAGCAAAACTATGGAAGAACTGATTAAAACCAAATAGTGAACATTGACATGAAACAGTGCCAATGGAAAGTGTAAAAATGAACATTCTTGATTAAAAAAGTCTTGATGTTCCTAATACAGGTTGAATATGAAAAGCATAGATCTAGCGATTACTGATTTGCTCCACTAGAGGAACTGATTTGTTGCCCTCTGAAATATTGTAAAGGAAACTTTGAAGTACCTAATAGTGATCTTCCCACTGACTGACGGAGCTTCTCTCCAACAACGGGTTTTATATTGTTTTAACTCATCAATATGACAAATATTTTTGCTCTGTCTTTTGATACCTAAAATGACAGGAAAACCCTTGAAGGCCCTCCCAATCTCATAAACCTTAAAAAAAAAAACAAACCCAAAACAAATATACAGGGACACAGTCAACTGGAACAGTCAACTCTTCATTTCCCAGAGAAAATGGAGAAGCACAATCACCTGCAGACAGCAAAACCATGTGTGACTTTTAAGACTGCATGAGTGCACAGGAGAGAAAAGACTGGTCACTGCTCCTGTTGACGGGGGACCACAGAGATGTCCCAGTGACTTTCAGCCTAAGCCAGTAACAGAGCTACCTGGCTTCCAGGCCCAAAATGGCTCAAGCAAAGCCAGTCTGTGTACTTCCGCAGTGCGGTCAATCCACACGGGGACAATGCACCCATCAAGGGAAATGGAGAAGTAATTTTTATTTAGGTATAATAATACAGATACAGTCTCAGAATTAGGCAAACAAAAATATGCCAATATAAAACAATTTGCTCAAGTTCTTTTACATCTCAAACAAAAAAACCCTCAAAAGCAGTAGTTACATAAGAGTTAATTCTACTATTATTTTCTATTTTCTTTCAGAATTTCCTAGCAGACATTTTTTTAAAAAAGTGCAATACTTCATGTGCAATGACAAAATCACATTTGATATTCTTGTGACTTTAACTTTTAATGGGTAATGCTGAGGCATAAAGTCATAAAGTATTTACACTAAAGAATGAGAATTTATACTTTAATGCATTCTAAGTGATGTGTTAGGAGATTATTCATTCTGTATTAGTTACAGCAAAGTTCCAGTGTTACCTCCATTTATACGTGTTTCTGATATGGAGTAAAATGAGTGTAAATGGTCATGAATGAGAGAATGAACATTCTTGGAAAAAGTCAGTGCATGGAGAATTTTACTTGGCTCTATACAGTCTTTGTTCTAAATGGTAATTAAATGCTTAACATGCTTTTTCCACACACATTAATGGCTAGACCTTCTTATCTCCACAGCTGCTTGAAATTGTTCTCAAAATCTAGGTAGGCATAAAAGAGAAAACATAGCTTCTGTCTGCTTCTGAGTAACCCAATAAAACGTAGGCAAGCATTCAAAACTCTAATCAATTTAAGCAGATCTCACACTTCAGGGAGGTTAGAAAAAACTGTCAGTTATTATGCAGAAAACCAAATAAAAAGTGTAAGAGGAAACAAATGAAGATGTTTTAGGCTAATCTATCTAATGGAAAACAGTAAGATATTATTTATTACTGTATTATTTTAGCAATATTATGTTTTTCTAAAATTTCTGCACCTTTTGTTAGGCAAATACTTGATACTTTACATTATACAGCTTAAAATAACAGCCTGATGTTCAGTGTAATAATAAAAGCTTTATAGGATAAGAGCCACCTGCTGCAATTACACTCACTTTCTGAAATTTTCTGAAAGGGATGAAAACTCTTAGACTTTGTCAATTATATGCCCTTGATAAAGTATGAGTCATCTTAAAGGAGTTTGGCACAGAGATGCAATTTTCAGGGAAACAGCCTAATGAGAGAACATATTGAATGTAATCTAAATATGGTCATCCAAATGGTCATATTGATGAAAAGATTCTCAAATCAGAGAGAAAAATATGGCAATACAATTTACTCTTCCATGTTTGAATTGCTGTTGGGTAATATTTCTTGGGCATTTCACAGCTTTTAAGTCAAATACTATTTTCAGCACTTTTTCTGGTGAGATCATTAATATGATTATTTGGCCAAATGTATTTTAATTAAACCCCACCCCCAAATTGTAGGGTCTGGAACTTCTTCCCACACTACAGTAGGAAATATATCTCCAGATGTTAATAATTAAGGCATTAAAGGATAAACCCAGCACCCACTTCCGCCGCTGCCAAAGCTCCCACGGCAGTAAACTGGTGTGGTTATGTTGCTGAAGAGTGTGGGTGGATTGGAAAAGGCCCTTCAGCGTTTGTGCACTTCTGCACAACATGGAAGCCAGATCAAAAGGGTTTCCAGTGTAGGCAACATGTTGGCTGTGGATGGTGCAGGGCAGAATGGATATGTACTTCCCACGCAAGTGGCTATGTGAGAAGCGGAGAGCAGATGTTCTTTAACGTGGTCTCCTGGGGTGCCACAAGAGCTGGGCACGGCAGCCCTCTTCTGGCCTGGATCCTGGCTAGGATCAGTCTTTCTAATCAGTCCTTCTCTGATTAAGCAACATTGATGTAGATCTCTGAGGTAACAGGTACCACTTCTGATGTGTGCGTTAATGGGAACCGTGTTTAGCAGAGACATGTTTCAAATCCAAATGCATTGGTTGGAAAGACCATTTCTAGAAATATTACAGAGACAAGCAGGAAGGATGCTTCCCTTGCTTTCCCTCGCCAACTTCTGTCTTCAGGCCTGGGACCGGGTAGCAGGCTGTCCTTATTCTAGACAGGCATGAAATGTAAATATTTGGGATGAAAAGCTGCACTAGCCTAAAACAAGGGTGGGGGGCAGATGTTTTTAAATAAAACTCAGCTTTCTGTTCAAAATCCTAAGTACACATTTGAAAGCCTCAGAGTGTTAACGTAATGAGCAAGCACTCATATACATTGATATGAATCAAGTTACTTCTAAATGCATTCCAAAATACCTTCAAATGCCTTTCTTCAATATTGTTTTCTAGGTATAACTATTCATTCCCCTGTCTAAATGTCTCTAATGTCAATAATTAAATTTCCTACACAGTCCAAAAGTATGTAAATATTTCACTACACACGTGTTTAAAGTCAGAGAAGTTTGCGATGGAACCCATTAGGAAGAGTGCAGAGTACACTGACTTGCTGGACAAGTTTGCGTGAGACCTGGGATTTACTATGACTTCTGTTGCTGTGGACTGATGTTTTTCTCTCTTCTACATTTTTAAATAGCCTATATTAATTTGGGGTAGTTTTGGCTTCTAGCATATCAGACAAGCACCTATTTCTTTCAAAGAGAACTTTTTGAGACTCTGGACTATGCAAATGAAAAGGCCAGCAAGAGCTCTAGCAAAGAGAGTCAGGATTGCAGCCGGAAATAAATGAAGTGTAAGCTTTAATACAATTTATTTCCCCAAACCATCATCTTTTGAAATTATCTAGTTACAAGATGCTGGCATACTCTATGAACTGAAAACTAATGGCTTTCAACAAGAGAGTTATAACGTAATATCTCTCTCGTTCTACAATGATTCATTTGTACTTGTTACTGAAAAATAAGATCAAGATATGAAGGAATAAATTCAGAGTTCCTAACCTTTCCCAGATCTTTGCTTTATTTGTTTTTAATATATAGCTGACTTTTATTAAACAGATATTAATGGGTCACTAAAAAAAGGAGACTCCATCTAAAAGATGTTTTGAACCTCGACACTTTTCCTCTGTCTCACAAATTAATCTATGTTCTGTTACAAAGAAAATGATTTTTGCTTGGGTCTCCAATTAAGTCATTTACACTCCTTGTTCTGGAAATCACTGAAGAAAAGCCACCAACAAACATTCTTAAAACCCTCATCCATAAATTTGTAGCTATCATCGCATGTGAGACAATGTAGAACACCAGCTGTGTATTTATTTTAAAAAAACAAAACAAACCCCCCAAACAAAAAAACCCAAACAACCCCCCCACCTCTTCTAAGCACTCCTTTAGGTGACCTAAACAACTTACCTCAAAAAATGTTCTCGCTGCAATCACAGGATGATAAAACCTTTGGCTTACACTCATTTATAATGGTAGATACACAGTACACGTGCATGCAGCACAGACCACACTGTAGATTAAAATCTCTACAGCAAAATTGGAAGAGATAAGGACAGTGATTGAATGTCTACAATATTTACAAAAGCAGGTAATTTACAGGGGGAATTCATGGAATGCTTAAGTACGCTATATTTTTTCTTCACTGTTACTGCTTTAAAAGAAGCCTTTGAAGTGCCTTTTCTGCTTCATACAGAGAGAGTTTGCATAGCTGAATGGGAACTTTAAAACTCATTTGCAAGGTTCTGTCAAGAAGTTTTAAGGTTTTTTTTCTTGACCTGAAACACTTTGCTGTATTTAAGTTGATTATTAACCTCCTTCTTCCTATTGCAGGTCATTGCCTCCTAGGGCTAACCCTGGTCAGGGTATGTTGCTTACGATGCATCACAGCCTTCCTGGAGAGCAATCTGCACAGCATGCTGAGGGGAGCATTTCTGAACTGACCTGTTTGCATCGCTTCCAGAGGTGGTCAGAATCTCAAGCCAAGACCTCTGCTACCCACTGAAAAGACCGGAGGTGAGGTGTAGGAAAGGTGAGAGTGCTGGGTTAGCATCCTGCTCCATGGGGAAAGAGGGAGGGCACGGCCAAGCACCGGGCTAGGGGCTTTACTCTGCAGTCAGGGCGTTCGGCTGTTTCCCACCCCTGGTCCTCCTGCCCTCTGCTGCTGCAGACACTGAGCTGGCTGCTGTTCGGAAACCCTGCTGAAGGGGTCGTGGCCTGGCCTTGGCAATGCCCCATGGCAGTGCCAGTGTTCACTGAAACCAACGGCCCACCTGCCTCCCAGTAGATTATATGCCATGTGGTTTAAATAAGCAAGATAATGAAGCAGAGAGAGCTGACTTACTCACCTTTTGCCCTTTTACTCCACTGCAGTCACATTTTCCACAACCGGAACAACCCTGAAAATAAAAGAGAAATTGGGAATTAATTGTCTGAACTGGGTCACAGGCAGAACATACCGCAACGAGCCAGGGACGTCAGCAATACCATCCAGACTGCAAGGCTGGCCAGCATGGGGAATGTTCGCTTAAGCCCAACACAATACTTTGTTATCTTTATATAGATGTACGCTTCTGGTCTCAGTCACAGTCCAATAAAAGATGCCTTTATAAAAGAAGAAAAAACCCTGCTATAGTCTTTAACCATAGAAAACTGTTATATTACTTCTAAATCATTGTATTTTGGGCCACCATTTAAAAAATAACTCATTTTTATACAATACACACATACTCTGCATCTAGCAATATGAATGTCTCAATTTAAAACAAGTGGATTCTCCTCTAGGATTCCATATTCATACATTCAAAGCCCAACAGAATACTTAAAATCAATACAGTCATAGAAGCATCTCTTTTATATCAGTTTGCTAATAACTGGCTTTCATTCTGCATAAATACTTAATCTCTATAAATATGTGCCATTGCTTTGAGAAGAAAGGGATGGTGAAACTGCAGTTCATGACTTATCTTTGTGGTGGGTTCACCCTGGCTGGATGCCAGGTGCCCACCAAAGCCGCTCTATCACTCCCCTACTCAGCTGGACAGGAGAGAGAAAATATAATGAAAGGCTCATGGGTCGAGCATAAGGACAGGGAGAGATCACTCACCAATTACTGTCATGGGCAAAACAGATTCGACTTGGGGAAATTAGCTTAACTTATTAACAATCCAATCAGAGTAGGGGAATGAGAAACAAAACCAAATCTTAAAAACACCTTTCCCCCACCCCTCCCTTTTTTCCGGGCTTAACTTTACTCCCAATTTTCTATCTCCTCCCCCTGAGCAGCACAGGGGGACGGGGAATGGGGGTTGCGGTCGGTTCATCACACGTTGTCTCTGCTGCTCCTTCCTCCTCAGGGGGAGGACTCCTCACACTCTTCCCCTGCTCCAGCGTGGGGTCCCTCCCACAGGAGACAGTTCTCCACGAACTTCTCCAGCGTGAGTCCTTCCCACAGGCTACAGTTCCTCATGAACTGCTCCAGCGTGGGTCCCTTCCAAGGCATGCAGTCCTTCAGGAACAGACTGCTCCAGCGTGGGTCCGCCATGGGGTCACAAGTCCTGCCAGCAAACCTGCTTCGGCGTGGGCTCCTCTCTTCACGGGTCCACAGGTCCTGCCAGGAGCCTGCTCCAGCACAGGCTTCCCACGGGGTCACAGCCTCCTTCAGACACATCCACCTGCTCTGGCGTGGGGTCCTCCTCGGGCTGCAGGTGGATATCCGCTCCACCATGGACGTCCATGGGCTGCAGGGGGACAGCCTGCCTCACCACGGTCTTCACCACGCGCTGCGGGGGAATCTCTGCTCCGGTGCCTGGAGCACCTCCTCCCCCTCCTTCTTCACTGACCTTGGTGTCTGCAAGAATTGTTCCTCTCACATATTCTCACTCTTCTCTTCGGCCGCAGTTGCACAGGGGCTTTTCTTCCCCTTTCTTAGCTATGTTATCCCAGAGGCGCTACCACCATCACTGATGGGCTCGGCCTTGGCCAATGACGGGTCTGCCTTGGAGCCGGCTGGCATTGGCTCTGTCAGACTTGGGGGAGGCTTCTAGGAGCTTCTCACAGAAGCCAATCCTGTAGCCCCCCCGCTACCAAAACCTTGCCATGCAAACCCAATACAATCTTCTATGCTTAAGGAGAAAAAAAACAGACCTCAAGAATATGTTTTTTCTTTCTTTTCTGAAGACAAAAAATGTTGCTTACACCCATTGGGTGTTTACTGTGAGATCTCTTAATACTGATTTACTAAATTTTTTGATCAGTAACTGGCAATCATCTGATAGAAGATGATAGTTTTTAAAGGAAATTAAATATTGGTATAATTACCACAGGAAACTGTATCAACAAGTATTTCTGGACATACTTTATGAAATCAAGTCAAACCACAGCCTCTAACAGAGTAAACTGCTCCTAATGTTAAATATTAGATATGGAGGCAACTGTTAATGTTTACTAGCCAGGCAATGACTAGCTCCAGGGTTCTGGTCTATTTCTTACATCTACCACATTTCAAGTGATCTTCTTTCTTTCTTGCCCTCTATAATGACTAACTGTAATTGTCATTATGATGAGGAACCTTCCACTCAGTAAAAGCAAGTTCATTGCAGCAGGACAATCCATAGAAAACATGTAAAAACATAACCAGTATGAATTACTTTCCAGTAGATACTATAGAGATCCTTGTTTTCTGAAAGGCTTTCCTTAGGACAGCACCACCTCATGGGGTTTCTACACTAGATAAACTAAAGTCAAAATACAGCCAATGTGTACCTCCAGAAAATGATGGTACTTCAGCTTAGATGTTGACAGACTCCCAAGTCTATCTGGATCCTGTGAAGTGAAATTCTGGAGGGCAGGTGGATGGGAGGATTTGGGAGAGTGGCGTTTCCATCTCAGGAGAGAAGGAAGGTGGACTGTGCAGCTGGCCTTGCTAGTCCTGACAGCTGATCTCAACACATGTAATACTCCTAAGTGCCACTTCCCTCAGAAGCAAGGGAGAGAAGATCTTGCTGTAAGTGTTTGAGGAAGGGAGATTAATATTAATAAATGCTACTAAAAGCTTTCATGCCTTTGTTCACGTAAGCCTTCACATGGAAACTTGAGGGACTTGGGGGTTGGTTTGTTTGGATCGAGTCAACAGCAACCAAAAGACTGGGATTTCTATGACATAATCATAAAGAGCCATTCATTTTTTTGCAAAACATTAAAAGTGATAACATATGAGAGAAGTCAGATTAACTGATGCACAGGTGAAAGCTTACAGTCGCTTTGTGTTACCGAAGTATTTCAGTGCACTTAAGTGCATCTGGGCTACTCCCCCCTTTTCCTCCTCATAGTGATGAAGCAACCAGTGAGTAACTCAGCAGTCTATCGCTTTTACTGTTGTCATGCCCCTCAGAAACAAACTAGGAAGAAAACAAGCAAAACATTTGTATCACTGAATATTCCACCAATGCACACAAAATCCTGCAGCAGCCCCATTAAGCTGTTATCTGGAAGCAGTCGACGCAGGGTGCAGTCAGTGCAGGGACAGCACCTCTCCAGAGCGAGCTCTCAGCACGGATGCTGGACACCTGTCCCTCCACACCTGTGGGCTCCACAGTCTACAGGGACCTCAGTACTTCTGGGAAATAACAGCAAATGTACCTAATCCGTTTTGAATTTGGAAAACCTCCAGTGAGACCAATAAACATCATCACTCTGGAAAGTTAAATAAAACAGTAACATTTTCACTTGGTAAATACATGTTCTTTTAAAGTGAAGCATCAAAGAGAAATGGGGGTTTAATACTGAAAATAAAATTATTAAAGGCTGTCCAATAAAACTAAAGTACCGGCTCCTGAAAATTTTGTTGCTTTTGTTGAGATTCATTTTTTGTTAAATGTAGATCCACTGAATTTGTTGTTTGAAGTCAAACTTTCTCCATATTCACATAAAGCAAAAATATTCACATTTTTCCTCTTACGTTATTACAGCATTTTATCATGTTATATTATAAATGCACAGAAAGATTAGAACTAACACTGATCAGAATGAATATTAATCCTATGCTGGAGAAAGAGAATTAGATCTGAAAACAACGCCAACACGTGCTGCAATGCCAGCTCAATACTGACCAGCAGGGAAAAGCGCCATCCACTGAATAATCCGCTTTACTCCTCATGGTATATGGTTATGCCTGGAAAAACATTGGGCCTCCCATTTCAAGAGGTGACCCAGTGTGACCTCTCTTAGTTTTTCAGACCTGATGAGATCACAGCTGGAGGACGCAAGGCTTGCAGCTCATACTTCCTCCTCCAGCATCATGTAGAATGTTATCAGTTTTATCAACACATCCCTTAAATTCAGAAGAAGTCTGTTTTAATTGCATCTGGGAATGTAATTAAAATACGTCATCGAATCATTATAAACATCTGTTTTCAAGTTAATCCCCGCGTATTTCCTTCAGCCTGTTATTTAACATGCACCGTTTTAGGAAAAAAGTATGTTGTTATTTATTTTTCAGTTGGGTTTTGTTCTTAAATTTAGCATGGCCAGAAGAATGGACTTGTGCTGTCGGGTCTCTTTTTGTGGTCACCAAAATGACGCCTTTATATTCAATTTTTCCTCTTTCTTAAGCCTCAGATTAGAATAACCAAAGGCAAGGAAGGCAAGAAGGTACTGCGCATTAGGGAGCACAGCTGCATAAGGTCCTATTTGCAGTCAAGTGCTGTAGCCTGCTATGCCAGAACAGGCCACCTGCGCTACAAAACTCTGGGTTTATTTTACAGTAGCATTGTCTCCTACTGTCACTGACTGTAACCTTTGCAGGTGGATGGAAGGTTGGCCAACAATGACAGCCACTACTGGATAGCGTTATCCTCAGATACTAAAATGTATTTTTGAATCTGAGGGATGTGATAACATTCTGCATATACTAGGAGGAAGTATGAGCTTCTTCCTCTTGGTCCTCTGGGAAGATGGGAGGGCCAGACTGGAAACAGCTTATGGATCAAAGGTCAATTTAAGGAGGTCAAAGGGGCATTTAAGTAATGAGGTGAGAAACTGAGAGAGCAAGATGGTTACAGCAGGTACAGGAATCAGGGTCTGCATCCACCTAACCTCGCATAGGTACAAACATCTCTACTAGACACTGCAGTCTCCCTTTATTCAATGGCAAGAAACAGGCACTTCTGGTCTGGGATCTATCATCTCACCTATTTT
Organism: Fregata magnificens; assembly: GCA_013389945.1. Classification (NCBI taxonomy): domain Eukaryota; kingdom Metazoa; phylum Chordata; class Aves; order Suliformes; family Fregatidae; genus Fregata; species Fregata magnificens. The sequence goes on from WAAD01019592.1 coordinate 25,284, forward strand.
GGATGTTCGCTTTCAATGGAGATGAAGCACACCTTGGAGGACTAAGCAGGAGAGACTGAAATGGGCAAAAAGGATTATGGGCTATGTATGAGAACAAGGAGGAAAATGGAGAGAAAAGTGGGTACAGAGGATCAAACAGAGGGCTAGAGGTTACAGACAGAACGGGACAGGGTATAACAATAGCACTTCATTCCTTGGAAAGTGTTAGAAATTTAGCTGAGTATCTTTGGAGCTGTGAACAAGGAGATCTGCATTTCTGGTACTCATTTAGGAATGACTTAAGTACCTAAGTGGGAAACTTCACCCTGAAGAAATAAAGATAATCATCACAAGGTAAGTAAGCTGAAACTATGCAAATTATTACTTATATCTAAACTTTTATGATTTTAAATCAGTCTCGTGATACGAAGAATCCAGTTCATGGTTTCCCGCCACACATGACTAGAGATAATGAGACAAATGATGAGAAATAGTTTTGTCCTATCTCCCAGACAACCCCTTTGAAACAACGCCTTCCCCAGGAACTGCATGGAGCTTGGAGCAATCACTGCTGTCCTGCAATGCCAAAACAGAGAAGGAATGGTGCTGGGCAGGAAGCATAATCTGTGGGCGGGGACGAAAAGGCAGGCTCTTTATCCCTTGTCTAGAAGCCAATTACAGACTAAACCAAAGATTTTGGCCAGGTGCACCGTGATACCTCACGTATTTTGCATGGTAGGCTAGCAGTTTTCAAATAGCCATAGCTCCCTTGCTCCACGGGCCAGCCTCTCATATAATATTTGAAGACATTAATTTTATCTTACTCCTCCCACAAAATATCAGCCAGCCCAGAAGCAGAAGCTCATTTTAGCGATACAAATTGCTTCATTTTTTGACAAGCATTTCCGTTCCATTTCATTCTCCCAGACTGTCTGCAACTGATAAGCTTAGTGAATCACGCTAGCAAATCAGCATTAAACTATAAAAAGATTATGTCCCTTCAACATCGCGCATATGAACATGCTACATGCATACTGAGTATTTGCCTAAAGGACAGTGATTAATTTACCATCTTATTAACATACAGTTCTAAAAAAGTGCTGCTGCTGAATGGGCATCCCAATCTGGACCTCTAACTTCCATGAATCGCATACCGAGCCTTAGGAGTGCTAAAGCCCTATGAGTGACAGAGCTGAGAAAGCTGCTAAAAGTTCCTGCAGCAGATAGAATAAACTCTGCTCTGCAATTCAGCCTGTAAGACCTCTGTCAGATCATGGCTACAGACTTTTGTTGCATCTTGCCCTGTTTTTCCATGTCCAGCTACTTTCCTGGCATTTGAGGACTACTGCTCGGAACTCGCACAGGAACAATGCAAACAGCCAGATGAGCAGCCTAGGAGGGAGACGACTGCCGTATTTGGACATGCACCATTTCTGGAGGCTACAGAAATCTCAAAAAAAATACAAAGGCCGAGTCAGTTCTTGGACGCTCCTCTCTCCTACAGAAGTGCATTTTTCAAGACAAAACGTAGTTCTCTTTCCCACATCATCATCTCAGATTCTGCTTGCTGAGTTTCAGTTGCTGAGCTGCCTACCAGCTTAGGCTAATCGCATAGGTATCAATCGAGTTCAAATCTTACCCTGTACAGCAGACGTGTAAGGTAGAAATTTAATAAAATTCTCACTGTTTACTTAACTCTGTTCATGTTGAAAATCTTATTCCAGGGAATACAGTCACTTCTCCCACCCAAAACACAGTGTCTTTCGAATGACTGAAAAGCCTGTAAACAGGTGACCGGTGAGACTAACACAGATATCAAAATCCTCTGACTATTCACAATGTTTCTAATTCATGGCTGAAATGCTTCAACAAGTAAAAATAGCCATAATTATTTCATCTCATGATTCATTCATTATAAAATGACATATTCTGTTTAGACATGACACTTAAACTGACCATGTTTTCTGATGAAACTGTGAAGATCTCCCACCCTATGTTGCTTTATTTCAAACCCCAATTGGATCTGAATTCCAATACAAGTTCCAAGTTCAAACACCAGCAATGGCTATGCCAATGGGATGGGGATGGCTGTTTGACAGTGACAGCTTAAGTCCCTCCACACAATCCACCCCTTCTACCCCTACGCTAACCTAATCACAACAGGGAAGGCCAAGGGAGATTTATCCCTACGTAGCAGACACTGCACTTCCACCTACACATACATATGTACAACTCATGTAGCTGACAAGAGAGCTGGATCTTAGATGTCTTCAGTTTCACATCCCACCAAATACAGGAATAGGGAGGTGATGCCAACTGCAGGACACTTATCTCGCATTCCTCTCATATTTTCTTCTCTCTTCAGAATGTCAAAATAGCTCCCTGGCTGTATTACTATTCTTGTCTTTACCCTTTAGATATAACTGTACTGAATTAGCAGAACTGCTCTTTTGTATGTAAAGTACCATTAGAGGAAATCACTGCTATATTCCCGTTAACCTCAATATTTTTCTTAACTGATTTTGCAATCCATTAACAACTTTAAAAAAAACCATGTTGCTAAAACTTCTGATTTACACTTAGCTAGAATGAAGAGGAAAATAAAGACATCCAGACTGTCTTAGCAAGTTAGCAAAATTTAGCTACGTGCCTTCGTAATATTAGATTTACTTTAGATTATGGAAACAGATGGCTACACTTCAACAGTATAAAATCCTCTTTTTTTCTTAAATAAACATGCCAGGACGAAAAGCTTCATTGTTTCTATATCTGGCCATACTGTATTTAAACAAAAGGATAAAATTTGTGATTTGCAAGGAACAAGAACTCTCCTCTGTTAAAAAAAACACAACTGACAGACTTACAAACTTTTAGCTCTGCTTAGACAACAGTAACAAGGTATGGATTAGTATTAACATACATATTAGCTACAAGTACATTTTGAAACATTATTTTTGAAAGGTTAAGTCATGTATTGATATACTGGTTGACAGGAACTCTGTGGGGGAAAATTAAATTTGTCCTGCCTAAACTAGGGTTTTAAAACATATTTGTAAAAATGTTGGCAAAGCAAATGGATTGCTCGCTGTAAGTACATCACTCTTCTTTGCCATAATTTAAAAAAAAAAACCAACCACAAAACCTCAAAGTCACTCTCCTTCAAAAGACAGCTTTGCATTGGTTGACCCAGACTTAGAGCTGTTCTACCATACGCTGTCTTCTGCCTCAGAGGGTCTGAGCTCACTGCTCTTAGAAGAGGAGGAAACCTGCTGTGCTGTGGAGCACTTCAAAGGCAAGACTGACCCCCTCTCTCCCATTGAAATAATTTCATTTCACATGGCACACTGAAATCTTATTAGATCAGAGATGGGAACCTGAGCATCTTCCTTCCTTAATGACAGTCCAAAGCACTGGAGTATAAAGGCATTTCCACTTGCTCTCATCCTGCCTCCACAAGAGCTGGGTAGCTGGGCATGGAACTGCACTACCCAAGTGTGACACCAGATCTCCCAAGCACCAGCTGGCAAACGAGTACTCATCCACGAGCTGAAGAGTGGATTCAAAGCCCCGCACTGCACTCAATATGGGCATCTTTAAAATTCACGGGGCCATCAGGAAAAAGCAACTCCTTTGTGAGTCCAGGTTTTTATTTCCTTTGCTCGTAACAAATGAAGAAAAACCAGAAAAGTCAAACTGTACTATTTAAACATTCCTGAAAAATGTCTCTGAAATTGGGTTTTTCTTAATAATTTCATTATTTTTAATATTTTATCGTTGATTATTTTGTTCACAGAATGTGGTTTAAATATTTATTTTGGCAATTCTAAAGTCAAATATTCCATCAAATCACTAAGTTGCTGACAAACTCACCCATTTCTGACCAACTTGTACCAGCTGATAGTTTTTAAAGGTTATACTCTGTCTCCACTAGTGTTTGAATTGGTATTTGAACTTGCATTGGAATTTAGTTCAAATTGAAATTTGAACTAAAGCAACGTAGAGGGGTATATCATCACTATTCTCATCCAAAAACACCATCAGTTTAAGTGCAGTGCCTAAACAGAAAACATCACTTCAAAATGAATAAACTACTGAGGCTAGCTTGAAGTGAATCATAGAAACTATCACTTTTTATGACAAGTAGTATTAATTGGTAATTAGAATGGAAACCTCGGCGCAAGCACTCGCACAAGTACTGCAGGAAGCACTGGAAGGCTAACTGTGCACAGACGGGCTTCAGCGGGGCTGCCAGCTTCCTGAGGGTCAGAAAGGAGAAGAGAGCAACTTGGTGCACTGTCCCTCACCCTCGGGTCACTCCCATAACCTCTGCTGGGACAAGGGTAACTGCTGCTGCTTGGTGATGTCTGTGCTAAAGGACTGGCCTTGGTCAAATGCCTCAAGAGTGGGAATTCTGTCCCTTACAGGACTTGATACAAAGCCAGTTGTCCTGGAGTGATGACTTCAACCCTCAAAATGGTTCAGGAAAAGGAACATCTGCCATGCCTTCATTTTCAGGACTTAAAGCTGAGAACAGAAATTGTGCACAGTTCTCACTTCATTTGTAAACCTATCAATTTCAGATGTCTATGGACAGATAAATAATAGACAAAAGGGAACATTTTATGACTTTATAATGTCAGCAAGCTCCAGTCTTTTCTCCTCTCCCAAGTTCTTTTTCTTTCCCATAAAAAATAAAAGTTGGCAGCTTATCTTCATGTCCTTTTTTTTTTCTTTTTTTCCCAGCAAATCATGGGTAGACTTCAACTATCACTGTTCAGGGAATTCCCTGAACCAAGGGACAGCTTATTGGTTTTACAGCTTTCACCTTCCAGGTCATCAAATTAAGTTCAGCTCTAGTCAGCGATCACTGGAGGTTTCTGTCATGTAGTAGGCTATTTAAAGTCCTTGGTTGTGTCATTTCCATTTTCTGTAGATCCGGTATTCACAGAGCACAGAAGAACAGTGCTGTTCAAGATGTCCTGTAGGATACCACCTGCCTCCAGCTGCCAGGCCAGGTGGAAACAGCTCTCCCCTAGGTCCCGGGTCATATCTGCTAGGCCTATGTAAATACCTCAAATGGCACCAAAAGTCTATGCTTAAGTAACGGAAATAAGTGCAACCCAATAATTTCCAAAGGCTCATTAAACCTTGCAGGGACAAGAAGAATTAAAATACTCATTCTCCCAAAGACCTCCTTTGGCTGTAGGTTGATGTAGAGGAGTAGGACAGAAGGAAGCAGAAGTGGTCCCCACTCATTTCTCTGTCAATACAGAGCTGTTCTCCTAATAAATCTTCTAGGGATAGCTTTAGACCAGATGAAAAATCTCCTGGAACAAACCTACACCATGGAAAACCGTGGCATTTCATGGTTACTAGTATGTCAGTGCATCAATTAAGTATCCCTGTTAGTCTGAGGGAAACTTCAAGCAAGTCCCAAATTAACATATAGATAATCTCTCAAAGGAATGGCAAGTTAGTGTCTGAAATATCACTGTGCATTATGAAATTTGAACCAAATACAACAATTCAGCTCTGCTTTTATTTAAAAGCCTTGTACAATTTTTATAAAATCAACTGATTTTAAGAAAAGCTCTACAGAATACAATTAGAAAAAAAATCATTATGGCTCTTGGGACATAGAATCATTAAGTTTGGAAAAGACCTCTAAGATCATCAAGTCCAACCGTCAACCCAACACCACCGTGCCTCCTAAACCATGTCCTGAAGTGCCAGGTCTACATGTTTTTTGAACACCTCCAGGGATGACGACTCCACCACCTCCCTGGGCAGCCTGTTCCAACGCTTGACCACTCTTTCAGTAAAGAAATTTTTCCTAATATCCAACCTAAACCTCCCCTGATGCAACTTGAGCCCATTTCCTCTTGTCCTATTGCTTGTTACTTGGGAGAAGAGACTGACACCCACTTCGTTACAACCTCCTTTCAGGCAGTTGGAGAGAGCAATAAGGTCTCCTCTGAGCCTCCTCTTCTCCAGACTAAACAATCCCAGTTCCCTCAGCTGCTCCTTATAAGACTTGTGCTCTAGACCCTGCACCACCTTCGTTGCCCTTCTCTGGACATGCTCCAGCACCTCAATGTCTTTTTTGTAGTGAGGGGCCCAAAACTGAACGCAGTATTCAAGGTGCAGCCTCACCAGTGCCGAGTACAGGGGCACGATCGCTTCCCTACTCCTGCTGGCCACACTATTTGTGATACAAGCCAGGATGCTGCTGGCCTTCTTGGCCACCTGGGCACAATGCTGGCTCATGTTCAGCCATGAGGGGGGCTGTGTGTAGTTTTTGGCAGAGTTTTTTCTGTTTGGCTGGGGGGGAGGGTTGTTTTGTTGTTGTTTTTAGTATTACCAGAATCCTACAGGATGTTCATGCAAAAATTGCAGACAGACCACAGATTCTTATCGGAGATCTCCAGTGTATTTTAGCTGCTCAAGGGAAGATTAGTTAATTTTTAAATGCTTAATATTAATTATTTCAGAAAATATTTATTTTGTAAATTAGCATTGGTTGGAAGTACTTCACTAAAAAGATGTTAAAAAAAAGAGTCACATCTTCTTAGTCAAAAGAATACCAGATTGCTGGAGCTGAAATGTTTAGTTGCTGGGATCTCATTTTTTACATTCTTTTCCAAATTCCCCAGGGGTCTGTCCTGGAGGTAGGGTCATGGGAGTCCCCTGAAAGCTACCCTGTGAACATGACTTTCCTGTTGGTGATGTGAACATCATTTTCACAAAGCAATGCAAATCCAGGGGGCTTCCAGTTAGTTCACAGGAAATATAAAGTTATTCCTGTTGTTCCATATTTGGACAAAAATGACATTTAAAGCAACTGTTTCCTCTAAATACATTCTTTTACAGGAAGCTCTGGCAACAATCAAGGTATTTGCTTACTTAGTGAAATTTTCAGAATATCACATTAGACCACCCAGTTCTGCACAGCTCAAAGAAGGTAACTGGTTTATGAATACTAACTAATGGCTTTATCATCAAAATATAAAGCCTCCCATCAGCATTATCTACTAGCAGGTCTATTTCCACAGACTGCCAGGTACTGCTTAGCCTCCAGCAAGCAGAGAATACTGTATTTACAAAGTGAATATTGGTCCAGTCGGTTTGTACCCTTTTCCTATTTAAGAACTTCACTTTCAGTTATATTTTCAAAGAAGTAAAAAAAATTCATTCCAGGTGCCAGCAGGATCCTCTGGTGTTACAGTCACTGGTATTACTTCACCGACAGCTAAGGATCAGAGCATACTCCAGGACTTTCTGACACCAAGTGACAAGCGCTTTCAGGAATACATTTCAAAGGGCACGACCCTTCCTAAATTCGATTATGGTAATCGTTGCCAATAATCCCCACCCTACTCTTCTACTTTATGAACAGGCAAACTGGAGCCAGGCGATACAGGTGAGAAGCTCCCATTCCTCATCTTGCTAACTTAAAAAAATCTGAGGGGATGACAGGAAAACCTGTTGCAGAGCCACCATGGCTGTTGCAGAGCTTACCACCCGCCTCATACGCAACTACTCTGGAGTGTTACAAAGCAAACTGCTCCTTGTCCTGCATGACGCAGATCCAAACACCCTGCCTTCTAACTCGCCTTTTTAGTGTAACTAGCATTAGCAGTTACTAGGCATATAAGCTGAAGGGAAACCAAACATCAAACTTCATTCTCGTTCATGAGGCAGAGAGATTGCAGTCTCTGAAACAAATCACATGAGTTTGTTTTTCTTGCTGCCTTCCAGGATGGATCCAGCACCTGCTAGAGGTATGAGGTGGGATCCAGCCATAACCTGGCAAGATGGAAACGGTGTCATTACAACGGTGTCCCGTAACTGCTGCCTCTGCCAGTGGTGGCCAGCAATGCCGGGGGGGACAGGTGGCAGCCTCCTTGCCATCCTCTCAGTCAACCCACACCCGCAGGGCTGCACTGCTTTCTAGATATGCCTTGGAGCTTCTCCAGCCTCTGTGCCTTTGCTGAACACCCCCATTTTCACAAGCACAAAGGTACCCATAATAAGCCTGAGTATGGGTGCTCAGCGTAGTTGAAAGCCTGCCCCAAAACGGCTCCAGCAGGCAGGCACAACACAATACCACCAAAACTAGGCAGAGGCCGAGGGAGAGGCAGCCAGTCCGGCAGTGGACGCAGCCCCTCCTGGCCACCCTCCACCTCCCAGCGCTCCCCCGACCCAGGCCGGAGGCAGAACCAGGCTGAGAGGAAACTGCCATGGAGGACTCCCTCCTTCCCTCCTCTCACACACGGTGGCCTTCTCTAAGCAGCTCTGGGGAATGCGGGAAGGGGCGGCTCTCGCCACTGGAGCAAGCCCTCATGCCCACAGCCTGGGCCCAGCCTGGCCCGCCAGTAGAAGGGCAAACCGCAGTGGCACAGCCACAAGCCAAGCTCCTTTGCTGCGGGACAATTTCTCAAAAGGTGGAAAAGAAAAACATCCCTCTTAATGGCCATGTAACCACCCTACTTCTTCACTTACAGTTTCATTTACCACGGTGGTTAGCAGGACATGAATGCGCAGCTGCTGTTTTAGGCACCAAGTGTTACACACAGTATGGCAGCCCAGGCACAGAGGTGATAACCACCCTGCATGCCCAGGTGGCCCATGAAGGCCCCAGGACCGTCCCTGCGCCTATGGAGTCGCAGGCCCCTTCCACGATTCCCCCATCACGTGAGGCAGGTGCTGCTCCTCGCCCCATGACGGCTGCTGCCCCTCTCAGCACCATCTCCATCGTCACCCTGACGAAGAGGCCACCTCTTTGCCACGCTGTCCACAGCCATTGCTAACTCTTCTCTTTTATAACCGGTACTTGCCTGGTCCCTGCAAGCCCCCATCATGCTGGGGAGCGCAGCAAAAGAGCGAATCTTCAGGCGAGACACAGCCCTCCAGCGCCCCAACCCTCCTCAAGGCGTTTTGGTAAACCTGAAGGCAAAGGAGGTGCCTCAGGAGGGACATGCAGGAAGCCAGTGAAGCCATTTTGCAAATGTTTACAGCAAGTCCATGAGGGTGCTTTCCCTTCCGTTAGCTGATAAACATGAACGTCAACATAAACAAATACATTTAAAAGTAACAGCTTTAGAACAGCGCAGCACTGGGAAGCAGAGGGCTTCTTCCTCGGCCATCCTTGCCTAGACTAAATAAACGGAGAGGCGAAATCCTCTTGGCTGGGACGCACACCAAAGAACGTGAGAAAAGCACAGGAAGATTAACTGGACTTCTAGGCTTGGGCCCAGAGAAGAAACCCAGGTGACGTACAATCCAGCACAGATACAGACTGCTGTGTTTTGAACTCACACTGCCTGAGCACAGCTTTCCTCTGGATGGGCTCTGAGCACGGCATTTTTGCTTATGCAACTCCTAATTTCCTGTTACCACCCTCCTGCAGCGTGATTCATCACCAGCGGAGGAGGTTGTGTGCACATGCAGGTAACACCATCACTCTGGGCCGGATCTTGCCCAGGAGCCCACCTGCCTCCACGTCACATATGCTGCATGGACGGTGTCTGTTTGCTCCATCTTAGTCCTCTGCTCCCCATCACCAGTTCCTTACCCTTCAGCCCTCACGAGGCCTGATTTTGCATGATGTACGAAACAATGTAGTTTTATGTGGGTACGCAGTACCTGCAGCAAAGGCTCTGCACATGGACCAGCAGCAGTTCCTCAACACAGACAGACTGCCGCTGCAGAGCCGCTCCCTGAAACTGCGGCTGTACCTGCACGGCACGAACATCCCCAATGCACAGCCCCGTCTTGCAAGAGGTGTAGCATCCTGTTACTAAGAAGATTTGCCTCTATGTGTCAAATGCTGCAGCTTCTGCAAGGAAAACCTTAAGGGAAGTCCCCACTGACCTCCATGGCATATTGCAGGTGTATATGACTTGTCATTGAAATCCTTCCAGGAGGACACCGTGAGCCAGACTATTTAGAGGCTGTCAAATTTTACTAGACTGTATGGAGTTTTTATTGCATGAATTTATCAGAACTGTCTAAATGATTTCTTGATTAAAACAATGCTCATTTCATGTGAAGTCATCTTTTCTTCTAAAAGGAACCTAAACCTTTTCAAAAATTCTGACAATGAAATAATAAATTAATAATGATTGATATAAACAATTTAAAATACATTGTTCGTAGTTCACAACACTAGGTAGGAGGATAGCTCACTAATCTCAGTAACACTGGGAAGAGGAGACAGGTAAAATAGCAATAGCCTCACTCCGGCCAGCAGACTCAACAAAGAGTCATAAGATTGTTAATGAGCAATTAATACTTTTTAAGAACATTATGGTATTCTGGAAACAGCAGTAGTAACCACAGCAGTTCAACATCCTTGTCAAACACTGGATTTAAAAAGCATCCAGCATGTTTAGTCTACTTAGCAGCCACCCAAAATATACAGAAAATTTCATTTTATAAACCCACTTTTCTTCCCCACAGATCTCAAAGCCCTTCCAAACAGGTTCATCCTATGGCAACACCACTGCTACAGTAAAAAAGCTGCAATTAATTGCTCTAGTGAAACATTTCAGCCAGTTGTTGCAGACAGCCAGTTCTAAAAACTGCAGCATCACAGGGCGGGCCTAAAACTGGAAGAGTATATCCTAAAGTGAAATCTGTTTTAGAAGTATTTGCTTTAAAACCCTACCACAAATTTTGTACTGGAAGCAGTACCAGAAGTTTAGCCTATGCATTTTTCTCAAATATTTTAACAAATTGCCAGTCAACAATCTACCTGGGCATCTTCTCTTAAGCTCAGAGTTACAACTTCAGTTGAGTTAAACTAATAACTTTTGCAACAAATTGTCAGTCATTTATCTGTTTGGACTCCTAAAAACCCATAAGGGGAAGCATGGCTTTCTCTATTCCTTAACAGGCCAGTGAATTCTGGCTTTTGCTCCTGTCAAGGATGCCATTGACTATGAGCTGCTTTCTCTTCAGGATACATCAGTACACTCCAGAAACACTTCACTCAGTTCTAGTTACGTTTCAAAGGACACTACTCCATCTTTAAAGACCCCAGATGGATATGGCCATGGCTGTTGAAGAGTCCCAACTTGCAAGAGATATATATATCTTAAATGCAAAGCTCACGGTTTTACAAAAACCCTTGCTCAGTAGAGAAGTGAAGACTCAACTACTGCTCAGAAGCACAAAGACAACTAACCAAAGGGCAAAAAGGCGCTTTTTCTTTCCTTTGCTGTTGCAAAGAAATTATCCCAAAGGCCTCTTTATTCCTCTCTGAGAAGCACCAGCTAAGTGGTAATACCCAGGGGCTTGTCCACGTTGTGTTGTCCTTTAAGAAAGGGTGTAGAGCTAAGAAAACAAGCAGAGGAAAAAAAAAAAAACAAAACCGAACCCCAACCCTCAAACCACCTGTAAAGTTCAGCAACCTGACAGATAATTGAGAAGCAACCGTTAAATCACTGTTTCAGTTCCCAAGTCCACTTTGCAAGAACTTTACTATGCCCAACGGCTGAGGCAGCACCTCACATCTGGAGCAAGGCGCTGGCTCTAGATCCTGCACAGACAATGCCAGAAGCAGGGAAATACCTCCCTTTGTGAGCAACAGCCACTCCCCTTCAGAGGCATCCTTGGGCACCCATAGTTTATGGTGGTTTATGACTCCCTTGTACCTGACTTCAACAAAAAGAATGAAGAGGTGCTTTACCACAGCCTAATCTACTGATTGCAACAGTCCTCTGAGAATTAGGAGCTACAGAGAGGAGCACATGCCTTCTGCTACCTGATGAACAGCATTATCACCACATTGGGATGTAAAAGCTAGCAACGACTTGTATGACTTGCAAGAACTCAAGGCACTTGTGTGCATTAGGCTTATAAGGAGTGGATGGATCACACCTCTTCAGGGATGTTGCTGTCTTCCTCATTCATCTGAAGAACAGCACACTTACATGGGAAGGGAGGGGGTCTTAGGTGGAAATTAGTTGGTCTCAATCTCACACTTTGTCCCATTAAATTCCACACTTGAGGTGGTTACACCTCCTGTTGGACCCAGTTCTTTGTTAAGAGCCCTAGGGCATAGAGGACTTAGAGAATGGCAATGAAAATTATCAGTGTAGCTTTTATTGCCCTAAAGTCCTGTAGAATCCTGTAAAATCCTCTAACTCGCTCTGAATTCAATCCTTACATAAACACACCAGAATGTTCATACCGGCAGAGACTATAATGCCAGCTCTTCCTATACAAATCAGCTCTTTATTCCAGAAAACATTTTCACTTGCAACTGGATTGTGAAATTCTAGATGCACGATGCACTGCAAAGAAACTTATCTATTAAAGAGAAATTTGTCTCAAAATCAGTAACTAAAGACTAACCTACACTCATTGTCAAACAGCTTATTTTTTTCTCTTTCAGCTGTGGAACTCAATTTTAGTAATGTGGCTGGTCAACTAGATTCTTTTGGCATTTTTAAAACCTAGTCACAAGGAAAAATCAGGACTATCCACATGTACTCTAATTTACTTGTCCGGCCCAAATGAAAAACAGACACAATTTTCTCAAACCCACATTTTTCAAAACTGACATTTGAGAATCCAGTTTTAATAAAAAATTAAATGTTGGAACATGACCGCAGTACAGCAAAATAGTGACAGGAAACATTATTTTAGTGTGCAACATTTGCCAGACGCAAAAGGAAACAAACTTGTCAGTCCTCTCTTTCTTTTATGTTTCTTTGTTGACTAGACAGGAAGCTGACAAAAATTGATTTTTTTTTCCTCTTGTAAAGCATACAACGTAATTTTTATTGTACCACTTCAGTTGCTGACTGCATTTGGTAAATAAAAACATACTTCATGAGCATCCAAGGAAGTGTTTAATGTCTGACAGTTTACAAAAATGCCATACTAATTAAGTACAAAAAGAAAAGAGCTTTCATTGCAGAAACGGAAATAACGTGATTTAGAAGAGAAGCTGAAAATCCATTCTTTTCTATGGCAACTTCCTTAGCGATGGAAAAGCTATAGCTGAGTAAAATTAAACATTTGCCTAACCTGCATTCCACATGTAGAGGTCAGCAGAAGTGCAAACATTGATGAACACTGAGATATAGCTGTAAATATTTTGTGAGCAGTTTATTTAAAAACAGTAAGAAGCAGCAAGATAATGTTTAGCTAGACGATGTCTTCCACTTATTAATAACAAGCAAGCAGACACAGATAGGCTTCAACACCCTTGCTTGCTATTTAGAATTAAAAACCAAATACACCAGAACAAGCTCATCCATCCAGTAAAAGCCTAATACTAAACACTAAAAATCTCATTCTTTGTCAAAAAAAAAAAAAAATCAAAATTTTCTGAAATCAATAAACATGGGTTACTATAGAAGAGGGCTCAGTATCAATTTCAGAGCTCTTCCAAAGGATATCCTGCCAATAAGAGGCTCAAGGCACCCAAGGGCAAGACGAAGGACACAACGAAGGCTATTCCTCCTGCCGCTCACTGAAGGGCTGGTTCACAACAGGTAAAGCCACAGAGCCCCATCTTGGTGGGACCTGCCATAGGTTTGTCCTCTCCCTTCTGCAGCCCTAGCCCTCCTCTTGTGCTGCCACTGGTACACATCAAACCCATCCTGGGATTAAACTACATGAGGACTAAATACAGTGACTTTTTTCCCCCAGTTTTTTTAATGGCCCATTTTAGCTTATTGAACTACCTTCATGCTGGGGTCGATCAAAAAAATGCTGCTACAGTGGAGGGGCAAGATGAGGCAAGCAGGACCACAGGTTGAACTGTCTAGAACAGTCTGATGTGGGGTGTTTAAGATTGACACAGGCTTCACAAGTACTTTAATTATCAAAGGCACTTATCATTTTATCAGGCACTGAGATAAATTGGTAAGCTGATATATTTATGAGCTACTGCATGCTATTGTGCCAGAAAAAGATGGAGATCCCCAAAGTTTACCTTTCAAGTGAAATATTACTTATCATATTCCCCTCTCCAATAGCGTAACTTCCCCTTACTAACAAAGATACCTTCATTTTTATTAGTATTAGTGAAAGGAGGTTCAAAGTATCTCTAAGGTTATGCTGGCCTAAATTCTTCTTCAATAAATTTGACAGTTACTTTCCATTTTCTATACCTGTATGACTTCTGTTTAATAACCCTATTGGTTTGTAAGATATTATGTCCTCTTTTTTTTTCAGAATAGGTTGACCAACTTCATATTATTAAGGATATTAGCTGAATTCACAATAGCAGTTAATAGCACTGTGACTGCAAGCTTAGCCAGGCTTCTTAGTTGTCAAAAATGGCCATACATCATGGCACTACCAACATGGCTTCATTCCATAAGTTGCAAATTTCAGGGAACTCAGACAGATGTTGAAAAGGAGCTTCCCAATGCTCTTTCCTAGAGCCTTCCCAGCCTGCGACCACCTCTGGAAGACATGTCATCCAGAGTACATCTAACAGTACGCAGTTTGTAACTTTGCTAAAGAAATTTAAAATTTCTAATTCTCCTGCATCCTTGCGATCTTCAGTATGTTCCCAACACTAACATACAAGCATAAATCCAAGAAAATTATCCTCAAGTAATGAAAAATTACCTCAAGGCATGTACAAAAGAAATGTGAAGACTCACGCAGTCCTAACTGATAAGCATTTCGCTAGAATTAAAGCTGTTTGCAAACTATAAATTAGTCTAGCCGTTTCAGAACATTCTGAGTGGATTCATGAATGAAAACATGTTCAGCTTAACAATTTTGCTACAACAAGAAATGCAAATATTGACAATTTTGAGTAACAAGTGTCCTCAAAAAAACAGGAATAAAAGTGATAAATGTAAGCAAAACCACCCAAAGCCACATCACGAGACCGCCTTTCAATGCCAGCACATCTGCAAAAGTCATATTAAAACTCAAAGTTCAGAACATGTCATTCTCATGGCAACATCCTTAATGCGCCAGATGTATTCCCAAATCGCTCCCTAGAACAGACCACACTTTTAACCAGACATCTAAATAACACTTTTTTAAAAAATCTCATCTATACACCGCGTGAAAAGTTAAAGAAGACTGAAGTCATCAAAATCACTACATCTACTAATTAAAAGTGGCTAATTAACCAAAAGGGCATCCATGCTGCCTACACATAACCTTAAACTTGTGACTACCGCCTTCCAGATGTGTTGCAAGTATTCATGACTACCAAGGGTCCTTTCATTTTTGGCATTCTGCTTTACATGGGAGTTATGTGAGTTTACGAAAAATTTCTAGGGTTTTTTAATTTAATTTTAATTTAATTTAATTTTTAATTTAATTTAATTTAATTTTAATTTTTAATTTAAAAAGTCTCATTCAAGAGGCGTTCAAAAAAGGTGTAGACGTGGCACTCCAGGGGCTAGTTTAGGAGTCATGGTGGTGTTAGTTGATGGTTGGACTTGATGATCTTAGAGGTCTATTCCAACCTTAATGATTCTATGATTCTATGATTCCCTTGGCTGTCTCACAGATCAGAAATCTGCAAACTAAAGATTAAAAATAGTAGATAAATTTCAAAGAAACTGAGGCGCAATTATTAAAAAACATTCTTTTTAAGCCAAAATCACACTTGCTTTGGGCCCACCTCACATTTCTTGCACAGGGATGATGGTAACTCCATTTGGATTTGCTCACGGATCGTTTTTCTAGCTGATGTAATTCAGAAGTTGAAACAGAAAAAAGAAAGTCACATATTAAATAATTCAAGCTTTTAGGGCAGATTCAGTCTGTTTGATTTACCATTAGCATATTTTAACCAGACTTAATGTAAGCAAAAGTTTTACAAGGGAATTAGTCCCCTAATTTCACTGATGCTCGCTTTAAAGGAGATATTTATTTATATTACTTTTTTACAATATTTATTGTTCCCTGTCTCTAACAGTTTATTTGATCTTCAAGTAAAATAATTCGGGTTTGAAAAGTACTCTATTAAGATAAAGATAAAACATTTCATCGAAGTCATATATAGTGCTAGAAAGAAACAGAAATTACTTTATTTTAAAGGATTTTAATAATTAAACTATGCAACTTTCAGTAGTTCTCAGAGTCAACAGAAATGCAAGAGTTTACATCCCTATCATCACACATGAACAAAACTGGAAGCCCAGGAAACGTGTGGAGCAAAAGTACTCTCACCTACAAAAAAACCAGACAGGTAAGCTCAGCCTATTTCCTCAGCAGTCCACATCCCAAAAACACCCTGACAGACTCTTGTATTTAACCCTTCCTTCATTTCTTCATGAAGCATGACCTCTTGAGCATCACCCTAGGCTAGCACCACTCGGAGCACTCAGAGTGGAGAAAAGAAAGCAGGAAAAGGCACAGAGATGTGGGATTAGGAGTTCTGGTTGACAAATACAGCGGCACGAAGAACAGCGGCAGGTTGTCCCAAGGGGGAGGAGGAAGAGGAGGAGGACATTTGGATTCCAGAACCTGCAGGCATCTCCACAGGAGCACAGTTAAGGTCATACATTGCAATTTTATTCTATCTGGCTTTCCTTTCAACTCCAACTAAAAAAAAAGAACTAATTTCTAATCAACGGACTTCAATGGAATTCAGAATCCAAGCATCTGCAGTCACAAACACGCTCATGCCACAGCATCTCCCAGAAGGAACATACCCCACAGCGATTTACAAAGTGCATGCAGCAGCAGAATGGCTATGAGGATGGATACTGTTTGCCAAAATGGAAAATGCACCCAGACTGGAAGAGATGGCTGCTTTCTTTCTTTGGTATGCACCCACCTGACTCCTTCCCACAATTCCTTCAAAAAAGAGACAAAAGTGATGCCAAATAGGCCATGTGAGTCGAAAGGCCTTCAAGAGGTTCTGAATATCCAACAAGTTTTGAGCAACTGAATGAGAATATTGCTGGAGAGGGGCAACACTTACAGCATCCAAGTTCAAAAAATAAAAGTCATGAGAAACACTACTGGTAAAGAGAAAAACACCTGCAAAGCTTACTTTAGCAACAGCGTTAACATTAGCATTATTATTTCCTCTGTACAAATCAAAATAAGCTTCATAATTTTCAAAATTGCAGAGCCCTACACAGATCCAAACCATTGCAGCAGATTCTTTCAACAGAGGGCTGCAGCCATCACATCACCTAACAATATGATCAGAAACTCCAGAGTACCCATTTGAAAAATCTTGTTACTCATTTAGATTTGGCTATATAACTTTGGGCACCCACCTATTTAGTAAATATGACTAGATTTTGTCTAATTTTCCAAGTCAAAGAGCTTTAAGAATTGAAGAGGCACTCCAACTGGCCAAAAGAAAACAAGAACACCATGAATTCTCTAACTTTCAGTGTAGGATCCTGTCTTTATCGCTATTTATTCCTAATGTACATGCATTCAACAAGGCAGTTTTATTTCTCACGTGAAAAATTTTACATTCTCTCTTAAAACTAGCACGTTATGAAGTCATCTCATGTCTCCACACTTGGCAGATTTTCTGAAAAGATCCAAAATTTCACAACCAAAGTCAAGCATTGCTTGGTTAAAGACAGTTATTTTAACTGCAAAAAAAAATCTGGTTTTAGCTCAGAAGCAGGACATCATAGAATACATTGAAATAGTCTTCTTGAAACGTCCACATATCAAAAATATGAATGCTTTTACACTGCTAAAATCAAGGCCTGATGTAACAGTAACTCATATCACTTTTTAGATCACGGAATCACCATTTCTTCCCTTGGAAAAACTCTATACAAAAATAGCATCTATGGGAAGATGGAAACATTAGGCAATTAGTACCACAGAAGATTCTGCTATACTCATTAGGACAGCAGCCTTCTTCCTTTCGTCTACTTTTTCACATCCTTCCTTCCTTTTAGAGGGCTATGTGTCACCATTTTGTAAAGAAGAAAGCATCTGAATTTTATCTTTGCAAAACCTCAAATGTATTATTTCCAGAATTTTTAAATCATTGTAGAGGAGTACTGTAACATAAAAAAATATAGGTATTGCAATATTTCGTTTTCATCCAGAAAAATGTATATTCCTTTAACAAAAAACAGAACACTTAAAATAAATTAAAAATGCTTTGTTTTCTCTTAACAATGGTGGCTAATTTCAAATACCGCATGGAAGCGTTCATTCTAATGTACAAGTCAGAATGAACCTTGACTTAACATACTATTTTTCCCTCCTCGTAAACTCTTTTGGTCTTTTCCATTTCGAGTGCTACTTCTAATATGTTCACAACCTATCCTGAAACATCTTAAATACTTCACTCACCAGCAAACTTCAAATAGGCTCTAACAAACAAGTGCAAAGGCACAGAAAGCTTTTGATTATTTCTGACGAGAAGACACGGCTGGCAGTAAAAAGTTGACCTAAAGGTACTGTTGGCAGTGAAAAGCTCAAGGACAAACCAAACTGGTCTACAAATGGTCAAGTTGCTCTTTTCCGAAGAATTCTTAGGTTGGCTTCTTTTACATGCACACAGTGCTGGAGAGGCATACACCCGGGCCGACAGACACACTGCCAGCTCACATCCTAACCCTGCTCTTGGCAATTTGTGGTGTGCCCTGACTAAGCATGTCCCGTGTGAGGACTTTCACACCAGACGCAAGTCCCTGGAGACTTTATTTTATTTTATAGCTTACTTGTACCATAATACGACAGATTTGTTTCACCTTGTAACAGCATGCAGCATCGTTAGTATTTGCCTGTTGGCCTACTTCGCCACTTCACACTATTTAACTGTGTGCCACAACAAGATTTGGGTCTGGATGACCACGAAGTGGCAAGAGCCGGTCTAGCAGTGCAAATGCAAGGCCGGTAACCTGGATAATGCGCAGGGAATTCCTGAGCCTACTACTTAGATTGCATGACCATTCCTAAAGCAAAACAACTTGCAGTAAGAACTATAATGCATAAATACATCTCATAGATGTAATTTGTAAGTCAGTGGACTAGTTGCACAATCATAAGATTTCAGACAGCAGAGTTGCCATATCAGAATCCCCAGTCTCAAAAACTGCCTTTCAAAAAAAGAAGTGGTGGAAAATCCGTGTGTGGAAACTATTCCTGAAGAAAAGAGTTTCGCCTGTGTCTTTCCAAAAAATGGCTAGAAATGTCTGAGATGACTGACAGAAGTGACAGAGAAGTGACAATTACGTTTAACAAAAATACATACAATGTATGCAGCATGCTTCTAGAAAGGGAATCCCTACTTCTACAGCAGGAGCAGCTGTAAGAAAGACCCTTCCTTTTAGTGCATGGGTTGTTTTTTTTTCTCCTTCCAGTAACAGGAACTTTGTTTAAATCTAGCACTGGAACAGACAGTATCATCTTTTGCTGTGCAAACTCATCTGAAAGAACAAACTGTGATCATGGGACCTCACTCCTAAACATCTGAAACACATATTATCTGCAATTGTGTCCTCTTATCAACAACAGTTCACCTGCTCTCTCCGACATGGTCTGTACTTTGCTTTGTCCCTGCCTACGATAACACTAAGTCCATTTGTGACCAGGTACGACAACCCTGACTTCTTCATATGTGGGTGACACTCAAATGGAAGCCATAATCGTATCTGCATTGGGTGATGCAGATCGATGCTATACAGGGTCTTCCTGAGATTAGGACATGGGTTAGATCCAACCTGAGGATACTTAATTCTGAAAAGAAATGTGATGCTTGAGAGGTGGGGGAAGGTAGCTGGAAGAGACTGTACAAGTAGTATCATCTCTATAACCCCCCAGTGTATGAAAACCAGAGTGAAAGAGTGGGGAAATGTATCCTTTACAGACTACACCAGTTTTCTGGAGACTAATAAAACTTTCAGGCACTAAAGGATTCCCATGGTTTAAAAACAACAACAATAAAAAGACCAAAAAAAAAGATTTTCAGTTGTCTCAGTACAGCTCCAATTCTCACTGAAGCTCTTCCTGCAGTTAGAGCATTTATAATCTTTCTCATATCTAAGAGGGAAACTGACCACAATCACTTTTTCCTCAGTTAAGTCATTAGTAGGATCTTGCTCATTTTCACAACACAAAAATGTCTCAAGACCTCTAACCCTTCTGTCAGCTTAGGTTCACACCAATGAACATCCGAAGTTTTAGTAATAGGGAAATGAGTTACATGGGGAAATAGGGAGAAAATAATAATTTAGTCTTGTGTCTTTGCACATTCTGTGCACTGCATATACGCTCCATTTCATCCCTCTCCGACTGTGTGCCGTATTTTCAATAAACTCCTGAATGGTTTGAGATTCACCCCAAGAGGGGAGGAAGAGCAGAAGGAGCCACTGAGACTGCCCCAACAGTTCCTCCCCCAGGAAGGCTTTTCCAGGAGCAACATTTCAAACCACGGCACCTGCTCAGGCAAAAAATATTTTGCTCTTCAAGATTAGCCACCTTTAAAATGCAAGATGTAATAAATTAATTTCAAATGCCTATCAAGTAGAGCAAAGGTACCCTTTGACAGAAATATGATGAGGTATAAAAAGCAGAGTAAGAATAAGTTAGAATAGCAGCTTCACACATACTTACGGAGAGTCATATGTAGCTCTAATGAAGGATTATCAGATTTGATTTCGTGTGTTATCTGTTTATTCTAAATTAATGGTGGCAGTATGTTAGCCATCAAATATCTTATTTCATTTATAATAACTCCTAGAAGTGCATATCCCATAACAAAATGGCTATAAAATAAATTCAGTTTACAGGCACTAGCTTAAGAATTCTTGAAAGGTACTTTCAGGATTTAGAAAAGTGATACTTATTGTATTAGAGAAGTGGATTATAGAAATGGATTATTACAGAAATGGATTTTCTATAAAGTCTTTGCCTTTACCTAGAAAAAATGAGAAGTGTATGTTGAACAACTGCTTTTCAGTGACTACACTGAATACTGTAATATTTGTCATCCTATTTTCACTTCAAAATAGAAGCCTACTCCACTTTATATTTTCACTTTCAAGCAAAACCAGCTGACTTTTCATGTACTTTCAGTTTTCAAAAATTAGTCCCTGGCAATGATTTAATCTCCCCTCCAAACCAAAAGAGATTAGATTACAATTACAAAGCACTGAAAACAGGAAATGTTGTAAACTCTGACACAGTATTAACCATGCTGGTTCAAATGACACTGTGAGATTTTCTTAAGCGTGGTCAGTCACCACTTGTCTACATAGCTTTTTGACCCTTGACTTCTAGGAAAGTTGCGTGAGAAACAGCTTCTTTTAATGGTGAAGTCATCACTAGGCCATATGGATCAAGTAAGGATATTTAGGATACTTCCAAACCATGGCACACTTGTATTTCATTACTGAAGGAATTACAGTAACAAATCTAGAATAAAAAATAGAAAAACAATTCTTCACTATACTGTCTTTGTTGACAATGCTGGAACTTCAGTTGGTCAGCTGGATATTCATGCCAATGGAGGCAAAAAATTTTTACTTATTGTGTGGATCTTCATAATACATACATTTCATTTCAATGAATTCCCCCAAAGACACAAATCAGATAAGCTCCCACTACCAGCAGTTGTTAGACAAATGGACAATCTGGCTGTATTGTCACCAATTTACTGAAATAGTACTCAGAGCACACCACTCTCCATAAAGTTTCTTTTACACGGTTTACTAAGATAAGAGAGAAAATATTTCTAAGAAAAAACTAGAATTCGTCAGAACAGCAGCTTCAGCAGCAGGTTTGGGATGAGCTACTTCACCAACTGGAATGAGCTTTGCTCTCAGCCTAGCATCATGCATTCAGGCTTTAATCAGACAATTAATTTAAAAAAAATTAAGTTTATTTTAAATATACATACATTGCAAGTACCAACATAAGTCAATGACATGCAAATCAGCAGGGTAAAAAAAAAAAAAAGAAAAAAGGCAGCCCTTTAACCATGATTAACTGGATCAGCAGACAAAATGAAGCACCCTCCCAGGAGTAGCACACATTGGGCAGCATGGCAAAGGAGGAGCCTCAGGATGAGCAGGACAGGAGATGCACTCGCACGCAGCTTCAGAACCAGGCAGGACTGATGGAGAAGAGCAGCAGCAACCAAAACCCTGGGGACGTTCTCCATACTGGGAGGATGGAAATTGCACAAAGTCAGAGGGAAACAGATTTGCTTCTGTGAAAAAAGGGCCAGATAAGAGGATGGACTGGAGAGGCTCCCAGGACAAGGGCGTTAGCCCACGGTGCCTAGGGGAAGGTGAAGATGTTGTCATTAGCTGTAACCCAGGGCAGACGGAGCACGGGTGGCCTCAGCAAGGCAACCGGGAGAGTCTTCTGTTACTGAGGGAGCAGAGGTTTGGGACCAGATATGGAGAACTGGAGAATGCGAAGGAGTTTGATTTGTTGGGCAAGAGTGATGAGCAGGAAATGTCAGGAGGAAAAAAGAGCTGGGAAAAAAGAGGAGTCCCCCAGATGGGCCAGAGATGAGCAGAAAATGGGGACTGGGTCAAGACTGTGGACTAGAAGGAGATGGGATACCATAAGGAGGTCTCCCTCTCCATCCCTGGCCCTTCTAGTCTGGGCATGTGGACACACACATAGGGCTGCCACCCAACCCTAACCCTCAGTTGATTTTTTTGTTTTGCTATCCAAAATCCTTCTCAGTTTAGCTTACTTTCATGAATCAGCATCTCAAATCTCTGTAAATCATAAGTACAGGGGGAATACAGGCTAAGTTTTCATCTTTTTTTTGGCTTCTAAATAATAAGGAAAACCACTAAAAAATAAAATAATTGTTTGCTCCCCTCTATTGAACTGTGTTTGCCTGCAGTTCAAAATAGCAAAGATCTGGTTTTTTACTATTATAATTACACACACAAAGTCTAAGCTCTGAAAAGAAGTCAGTAATCTCAAATCACAAAGACATGTCACTGTAACAATACGGTCTTCCTTTTCCCACTAGGGGAAGCATTATCTTTATAACAAATACATTGCTTAAAAAAACACCCCAAAATACTAAACCCACGGCTCATGTAATTTAATGTAAGCTGCAGATATGTGCAAGGTCATATGCTAAGTAAATTAAAAGAACAATATATTGGCTCTGTCCTCTTGCTTAACTGTCCCAATATGTATGTTTTGTGTAAAATGTAGGCAGTATTGAGAAGCTGCACTACGTGGGAGGGCAAGCCAGATGGGTGAGGAAAAAGCCTTTCAAAAGACGTCGTAGTTTTCATCGACGTTGACTGGCATGTTGGCAACACACATCCCCTGCCCTGAGAAACATTAAAACGCCTCTCCGCTCCTAAACAGGTCCTAACACAGTTCAGCCACATTCACTGAAGTTTTGAAAAACTGCCTCATAACTCCCATGCGCATTCAGCCTCAAAGATGACTAAAAATTCACAGTTACGGGCAATATGAAGAATCTGGGAGAACGGTAAATTTAGCTACAAAGAAAGAACAGCATTGGACAGAGGTAAGGCTTTTCTGTGAAGCGATTTTTTAAAACTTCCTGTTTCTCTGATGAAAGAAAATCTTTGCTGATGTTCTTCCTTAATTAAGAATCTTTTTTTTTTTGCGCTTTTCTTTACTGAGATTTGAAAAAAATGTAAACCAAGGGTCAGGAGGAACCGGCAGCTGGGCTCTCCATCTGGTGCACAACCCTAAAAGAAGAGCTGAAGATCCTCTAAACCTTTTGTACGTTTATTTTTCACTCAGTTTGAGGTGCACTCAAATAAAGCCATTTTCGCAGTGTTCCCTGGATATCATTACTCCAGAACAAGGCTAAGTGAGATTAAGCAATACCAAGCAGGGTCGGAGGTCACAGAAAACTGTTGCTTGATCATAAAATCACTGTGGAAGTCTCGCCCAAAATTGCTTATAACAATCTCCCACAGCTGCCTTCTTTAAACCAAAAATGACTTTTTGAAAAGGACTTCCCTCGTGCATCCTGCAAAGGGGGTGATAGGGAGCAAAGAAACATATGAATATAACATATGAATAGGTTTGATTAGTTTTCCAAGTGTTCACTGATGCATACTGAAACTGAATTTAATTGCCAATGTTTGAGACAACTATAAGAAATCATATATTGCCTAGCAGTCCTTCAGTTCCTCTGAAGCAAAATAAATTTCTCTGAGGGTATCGTGTAGCTTGGCATCTACACGCTGAATTGCTCCTGCTGTGTATTAGCAGTTAAGCGCCTTGTTTCCTCTTTAAGTTAAAAAACTAGAAAATAGTATCTTGAAAAGAGAACCCAAGAAGCTACTAAGCCTGCTGTCTTGAGGAAGGATCAACTACAACTGTTCGTCATAGTGCTTGTCTGGTCTTTCTTAAAACTTACCAATTTAATGACCAACCCGAATCCTTCTCCTAGCAATTATAATGATTCTTTTCTTACCTGCAGAACAGAGAGAATTTATTCTTACCCAGTTCTCAACAACTTTTTATATAGCTCAAGACCTGTGCTTTTTCTCTTTCCTCTCATTTCAGAGGAGCAATGCCCATCCTTTTTTCCAGACAGGATATGCAAGCCTCCCACGGAGGACTGTATGCTACTGCCTCCCTCCACCATTTGACCAGATATTTGCACATGACATCTCCATCATGAAGTACACGAGACGTCTTAAAATCATCACTGAATTCACTGTTATCTGCTGCTTCACCACTCACCACTTGTTACTGTGTTACAGAGTCACTGACCTGAGTTAATACGGCTGCTGCCAGCATGAGCAGCGTGGGTGTTTATTTACATGGGTGCTTCCACTTAGTCGGCCAGGGATCTTTTGGGGGAACTTGAGAAAAACTGATTAGTCTGTATTAGTTCACAGGTATTCCTAAGAAAAGCAAACCAAAGCGGGTATTACAGCTGGTCTGTCCAGTGTCCTACCTGACATCACTTCTCAAAGGTAACTGCTAATGACTGTAAGATTACAGCAGCCTACTCGCCCAAGGCGAAGCCGAGTCTATCTCAGTCAATCTCAGTCAAACAGTTGCTGCCACCACAAGGAATCATCCTGTTCCTCACAAAAAAAGACTATTTAAAAAAGAATAGTTCTTTTTTCACAGGCTAGTGAGCTGAATTGGCTCAGAGTAGGACAAACAATTATGGCAACAAGAGAAGTAATGAGAGTGCACTACTAGGAGTAAGAAGATAGAGCCGATCGGTTCAGCTGTAACATACTACCACACCTCGGTAGTTCTTACAGGCTGGAAGTTGAGGCTTAAGTCCATGGAGCAATGCTGTAGGTCCACCAACACCTGATGTTAGCACAGCCACCGAAAGTAGACCTGTCACTGATCCACTCCTACCAGCAGCACAAGCATGCAGTGGACTAGGTTGGTGAATGTCATTTTCCAAAAACTAACATAGCAAAGGATTTTTAAAACGTCACAATTTTTGAGCCAAATCAACTCCCTGCCCTGCTTTACCACGTAACTGGATGAATTCCCATGGCAGCACAAGAAGAGGCAGAGTTCAAGAGTGGGAGTAAGCTCCCGGGAGTGGGCAGGAGCAGGAGAGAGAGACTGCTTCGTCTGATGGCTCTGCAGCTTAAAAAAACTAGACTGAGTGCTGTCATGAGTCTGAGTCATGAGGGTCAAATGATTTTAAAATATCCATCTAATTTAAGTAGGTTCTGGCCTGCTCCTTCCCCAAGATAGCTCAGATTCCTGATGATGCATGCGTTAACCACCTGAACATATAAGCCTCACTCATTGTGAGGTTTTCATCTCCAATTACTAAGGCACAACTTTTTGCCTTTGGTTTTCTCTTACCGTTTGCAAGCACATGGGGTATTCTCTCTTTATTATGTCCCCTGTTCATTTTATCTCAGTCTGATCTTTCCAAGTATGTCCCTACATGCCCATAGTACTTATTTATAACAGTTCCTAGTAATTTGGCCCCACTGCCATTTTCTGTGTAATGTGCTCCACCTCAATCTCTTCAGTGAAGCTCTCAATTAGCTTCGTCTTATGCTTTCTGTTTTTCTCATTGCGGTTTTATAGTTTATGCTGCTTAAAGGTACAACACTAATTGTCTAGTCTTGCTTCCAACAGGATCCTACCAAAGCATCCCCAAGTCTATTGAAGAGAACCTACTTCAACTTTATTCTTTCAACTATTTTCCACTTTTTCCTCTTTCAGAAATTATGAAAACTGTAATTCACAATCATCACCAACCGTAATTCACAATTCATCACCATTTTCATAATCTCTAAAAGTTCCTCTCAACAGTTGAAAATCAGATCTAAAAGACCGATACCCCTAAAATACTTCCTAGATGTTTCTTCCCTTTTTGGATTAAAAAGTTACTCTGAATTTCCCATTTTCCTATGACAAATGCTACACAAGGCAATTGCTGTATCTTTATGTTAGGGCTCATTTTTGTAGGATGTATGTTAATAAACGGGATATTGAGTAATAAAAACTGTAAGACAAGAACACAGACTAGGAAAATATGCACTCACAAAAACCAGCATTATGAAACGTCACAAAAATTGTGGCATGAATGAAAGAGCATTTTATTGTCTGTCCATTCTGATTTCTCTGCCGCCCCCACAAATATCCCTGGACAGCAGACACATTATCCCTCTTATTCTAAGGACGTGCATCTAATTCATTACAAGGCATTCTTGGTTCCACAGCACAAGCTGTAGTAAGCTGTTAGGTTAGCACCAAGCCAAACATTAACTCTCAATGAAAAAGAATCTGAGATGCTGGGAGGGAAAGGGGGCAGATGAGAAATGCTTGCTGCATTGCCCAGTGCACTGGGTAATAACACTACTTGAAGCATGTGAGGGAAAGAACCTAGGAGAGGTACCTTGTCCTAGATGTTCTAGCTGCACTTCAGGCCCAGTTATGGAGTTTTGATTTTTCCCTTGCCATCTTTCATTGAGTTCAGTACAGCACCAAATGAACAGGGTGTAGCTACAAGCACCACTTGCCATAAATGCATTATCCATATTAACCAATAATTAATAATATAAACAATGCTTTCTATTCAAAACATGGAAGCAGACATGTTTGCTCCAGACTCAGTTTGCCAACCAAAAAAAGCCCCATTCCTTTGATCTAAGATCAGAGAATGCTGCTTAGTCAAGGAAGCTGTATGATCTCAAAGCTTATTTAGCTTGTGAATTCTCAGGCAGTCATCATCATTTGTTCCACAGTAAAGACCCATTTAGTGAAGAAAAAAAAAATAGGACCCAATGGGAACTTACTTGCCTGTTTTTGGTTATTGAGAAGACTTCCATTGATATTCCTGGCTTGGTATATTTTTTCCACTGTACACAAAGATGACAAAGGTCATGCAATACAGCATTTAAAATTCTCATAGAAAATAAATGAACCATGACTCACACATGGGTACAGCACGTTCTTTACTTTTTCCCTAAAGTAAGAGATAGTACCAAGTTTTTGTTTGCAGCTGCACAAATGGAATATGAAAGATACATATTCCTGAACATATGTTTCTAAAATCCACAGTGGAACAATTGTGCCGAAGTCTTCAAAACTGAGCATACACAAGGCAGCCTGGAAGAACATCAGTAATCTTCAACAGTAAACATTTTGTGACGCACATCTCTAACATGTTGCAATATAGGAGATTAAGACAAAAGCCATCTTCAACTATGATGGCATCTGACCATTAGTCTTCCAAGTATTAGTCACGTTTGGTCAGCACAACAAGGTTGCAAACATTAGGGCTCCCATATGTTATGTCTTCACTTTGCCCTTATCTTCCTGTCTAGGTTGATAATCACAGGCTATTTTTTCAAAGTCTCTAGAAACAAGAAGTGGGCCTTGGGGAGAAGAAAAGGAGGGGGTGTAAAGCTTGGCCAGCACAGCAACTGATGGGGGATAGGGGAGCTGGTGAGGAGGAGGAGGGCTAGCTCTCAAGTGGGAGGGTTTGGGGACAGGAAGGTTTGAGGGACATCTCTGTGTTGCAGAGATGTGCAGAAAGTGTGTTTCTGGCTGCACAAAGGCAGGAAAGATAATGGAGGGGTTGAACCTGGAGCAGAAGGGCTAAAAGCAGGGTTATGGGACCACCACCATCGCAGTCACCTTCCCCTCCCTCCTCTGCGTCCCTGCTTTCACCTTCCTTCCCACTGCAGCGACAGAGTCCTCTCTCAGGGAACAAGGGGACACAACAGAGGCTTACTTCTGTCCCCTACTGGGCTTTGTCTGATGCCAGGAACATGGCAGCCCTCTGAATAGAAACAGGTTTATCCTGGGCAGACAGGGGCCCTGTGCCTCCCACTTGCCTAAAGCTAAAGCAACATAGGGGAGGGAGAGCACAGCACCCAGCACGAAGGGCACGCAGACTCCCAGGTGAGCTCCGTCATCATGGCCCTCAGCCACCTGGGCATGGCTGCTTCCTCTCTAATCTCTGTTTCAAGTGTTCTAAGAGATAATTTTTCACATGTGAAGTTCTCAGCTGTCAAATCCATCAGCCTTAAACCTTGGGGGCAATCATGGCCCTCCTGATTTTGATGCTCCTGCCTCATCAAACATATTCAGGTACACAGAATTTAATTTATTGCACCCTGTATTAAGTTCAGTAACTAATATACTAACTTATTAACTGAAGAAAAAAAATCAGGGCAATGAAATATCCTACATCTACAGGCTTAGGTAGCTTTCATTTGCTGAAGCAATTTTGTGCTTCATAAATCAAGTTGTATATTTAACCAATTTAGGTTAATATGTATCAGGGAGCGCAGCAGAGGCAGGGGGTGGGCATTTTGGCCAACCTTTTAATCAGTTCTTGAACTTCAACTATTCAATCTGCTGCTTTTCAACCCACACCAAGGCTCATCCTGCTGTCCTCAGGCTGGCAGTATTATGAAAGAGCCAAGGCAACAAGGCAGAAACGCAAGCTCTTTTCTATTATGTCATGTAAAGTTTTGTTTAGGATAGACATGAATTAAATTGGCAGATTAATTTAATAGAGCAGAACACAGGAGTGAAACGCATGACAGCTTGCGCTCCATTTCTGTGTGACACAGCACTGCCCCTATTAACTTCAAATTATCTCCTTTTATGGACTCCAAGCTTTTTGTATTTTTCACAACTGTAACTGGATGACGGGTTAAATACTCGGAAGAGCACAAGAATGTTTTTTTTCTGCAGCCAACACAGAGAGGGGAATCGCTGAACTCACTGCTTCTATAGAACAGGAAACTGTATTTTGGGTGCATCTGATTCACGCAACTTCCCACCGTCATCCTTACGCAGCCATGGTTTGGTCCCCCTGTCCCCCCCACCATAGAGGGAACAGGAAGCTCTGCCAATGCTTTTGCTTCCAATTTTCCACCTGGTTATTTTAACACAGCCATAGTCTGTTAAAAGTAAAGAACAATTCCCCAAATTCATATGCCTATAGTTCGAAACAGGTTGGTGAGAATTTTATTTTACAACTATACTCCCCCTTCCACTTTCCCAGAAGCAAAACCAGACTGAAGATCTGCACAGAAGTATTTCCACAGCTTTTCAAAATCAAAATATCACTGACCATGGGACAAAACCAGGAGTGTTAGTTCAAGCCCACAGGACGAACAAACAGGACAAACACCTCTTTCTGCATCCTTACCAGCGAAGAGTGGAACCAGTGCCTAGCCCAACTTGCTTAGCATAAACAGCGGCCATGCTGGATGCTTTCTCCATCTATCACTTTCATTGCTGAGAAGGATACTGGGAAGGGAAATGCCTCTCCCTCCCTTGCTTCTACCTTTGATAAAATCAAAGGCAGGGAGAGAGTTGAGAATCCATTCTCTTCACAACAGCAGAGCCCAGCACTGGGAGCAAGCGGTATAGAAAACTCATCAAAAAAGCTCAAGAGTGCATCTACAAAACAAATAGTCAGAGGAAAGCCTACACAAAGGCATCTTCTTTTCTCTCCTGATCTGCTGGAGCCATCTCTCACCTACAAAAGCAACTCTGCAGGCACTATTGCAGCCTGTAAGTTTTAACTTTCTCTGCAATTCTTTCATCTAAATACAAAGAGGGGCTCAAACTACAGAGGTGAGGAGGTTCAGTGAAACAAAGAAATCATTTGCACTTAACTCAGACCATTCAGAGCTCAGGCCTCTCAAACACTTTTAGAAGGAGCTGCTCTTCAGAAGACCTTGCTTCTGTGAAATACCTTTCAGGCCCAAATGTCCTGTTTCTCAGTGAAATTAGGCCTGTGCAAGATTCACATTTTGACCTAAATTTGTAAAAATTTTTAACTGGGCAATGATCCATTTAAATACTGAAACGCATTTATAAGTTCCCTGAAAAAGGAAATGCACTGCACTTTAGTACTGAGGTGTCATAGTCTGCCCTTGGGATATAGAATCATAGAATCATTAAGGTTGGAAAAGACCTCTAAGATCATCAAGTCCAACCATCAACTAACACCACCATGCCTCCTAAACTAGGCCCTGGCGTGCCACGTCTACACCTTTTTTGAACGACTCCAGGGTTGACGACTCCACCACCTCTCTGGGCAGCCTGTTCCAATGCCTAACCACTCTTTCGGTAAAGAAATTCTTCCTGATGTCCAATCTAAACCTCCCCTGACGCAACTTGAAGCCATTCCCTCTCGTCCTATCGCTAGTTTCTTGGGAGAAGAGTCCAACACCCGCTTCACTACAACCTCCCTTCAGGTAGTTGTAGAGAGCAATAAGGTCTCCCCTCAGCCTCCTCTTCTCCAGACTAAACAACCCCAGTTCCCTCAGCCGCTCCTCATAAGACTTGTTCTCCAGACCCTTCACCAGCTTCGTTGCCCTTCTCTGGACACGCTCCAGCACCTCAATGTCCTTCTTGTACTGAGGGGCCCAAAACTGAACACAGTACTCGAGGTGTGGCCTCACCAGTGCTGAGTACAGGGGCACGATCGCTTCCCTACTCCTGCTGGTCACACTATTCCTGATACAAGCCAGGATGCCATTGGCCTTCTTGGCCACCTGGGCACACTGCTGGCTCATGTTCAGCTACTATACCCCCTACTATACCACTTGGGATTCAAAGTGACAGTTTACAGGAGAGTGATCAATATTTTCTCTGTATAATAATTTTTCTTTACCTTTCCCCCAAACTACGAGGGTCCAGCAGACGGGAGGTGATGGAGGGGAAGGGGGTTGGCGAGTTTTGTTGTCCTTGTTGGTACATCTAAACCAAGTGCCTGAAAATGGAAATTGGTGTTTCGACGCCACTTTGACCTACAGTACACAACTGGAAACAACATTTGCGTTTCCTCCTTGTGGCACACGTTGTTCAAGCAAAACTAAACAGACCCGGCCGCAGCCCCAGCCAGGAGAGGGGACCTCCCGAACTGCTCATCTGCGTACAGCCCTTCTGGGGCAGGTACAACCGTGCAGGGCAGCGCTGACAGCTGCCGAGTGAAACCTTGGTCACCCCTCCGTTGGCATAACCCATTGCTGGAAAGCTGGACAAACCGCCCGGCAAGAGTCCACAGCCTGCTCGGTCTGATCAGTTCTGCACTTCAAAAAGGTTGGCTGGCAGCCAGGAATTAATTTCTACAGATTACAGAGCGTCACAATAAATCTCTCTATCTTCTGCTTCCAGTGTGTGGCATTTTTTTAATTTTGCCTTCTCTAACATATAAAATCCATTTACAGCACATGTACTTTATTTAAAAAATTAAAGCCACACAAAACCATTGCGCATACAGTCTCTTGAGGAACAGCTGAAAGAAATAACATGTTACAAACACCATAATAATAGGAAGACGCAGTTTAAGATAGATGTACTGCAGAAGTCGTAATCTAGGCATCTATTTCCTACTAGCTACAATCAAAACTGTTCTACTGTGAAAACCAGACATACCTGCTAACAAATATATGTACTAACTCACGTGGCAGGCACCCCAGACTTCGGAAGAAATAAAGCCTGACCCTTAGTGTACACGTACACGTGCAGGCATCTCCATTGCTATGAAATTACAAATGGAAAATTAGAAGCAAAGGAGCTAAAGGCAGAGCTGGTAACACAGATGTGCATTAGCACTTTGAGTCTCAGGAGGTAAACTTATTTAGGGCGAGAACAAGATTGGCATTATATTGGCATTACTTCATTTTAGTACTGTTGCTTAATCTGTGTATCTAATTCTCCACATAAAGCTTGACTTTGTGCTAAATAAGAAATGCCTTTACACTCCACCAGCAGGCTCTGTCCGTTTTACAAAAAGCGAACATCCATTTATTTCATCTAAAGGTCAAAAGTGAAATGCCTTTGGGAGATCCCATGCAACCTTAAAATAAAAGTCGCATTCCTTAACTCCGAACTATCTAGAATGCAACACAATGTCATTATTATTCCTTTGAAAATGTAAAACAATTACTCACTTATATTAAAAGCAAAACTCTTTAAAAGAAAAGGTCCTAAAAACCAATGAAATACCAACAGTGAGAATTTTAAATCTTGCTGTTCAAAAAGCACAACTTTTTTTCCTTGCAGTCTTATGCATTATGGAAGTCATGACACCCATAAACATTTAAAAGACACGTGATGTAATTCTAGTATTTGTTCACTTTGAATTAAAAGAAAACAGTTCTTATTCAAACACCAACAGTAGCCAAAGCAGCCACCCCCATCATTCCTCAAACTTCTTAGTCATTCTTACTAAACTGTATGTTCATGCCATGATACCTACCTGCAATTATTCATCAATATTTACTGATCACATTTAGCAAAATCAGAACACTGAACCCCAATGGAGCATGAACTTTTGGCTGTCAGGTTTCTTCTGGTTTCCTTCTTCATTTCTCAGTCTTAGCACAGCCCTAAGTCCAATGTTCAAGACCTAAACTAAAGCTCATTGAAACCACGGGGAGCTTTCTAGTCTTTATAAGCTTTGACATTGTTGCATGTACAAGCTATAAAACAGCTGCTATAATATTACACTCAACCCTCCTCATTTTCCCCTTCTACTGTATTTCCACTCAGCCCATTAGTAGATTGAAAATTACATACTTTTGTCCTAAGGGCTATATAAAATTACATCACACTGCTTATCCAGCTTCGCAGAGTCAAATTACTTTATTCAGGAAAGGCATACAATGATCTTTTTGGACAACTAAGACTTTTTTTTTTTAATTAATTACTACTTTAAACAGATAATTAGAAAAATCTTACAATACACTCTGTGTGTTTAATACATCTATAATGCACACGAGCTTTACAATTAGTTTTGCGGTGCTCACTGCTACCCAGTAGACAGCTGGGGCTGCCTGCTACCAACAGTGCATAGAAGGCACCATGAGTAGGACAGGCCATGTCACAATGCCAACACTGATCTTCTGACAGATGCTAAGTAGAAACATGCTTATGAGAACTTCAAGCTTTACATGTTTAATAGCAATATACCATTTTCTATTACCACAGATAATTCAAAACAGGTTGCAAAAACCTGCATCTGTCTACATAAAGCCTAAAAATAACTGGGTTGCAATTTTACCATTGCTTCAGCTGAATTCATAGATTTTTATCATTTTCCAGTTGCTACAACAAAGCTTTTAGCTAGTTTTAAAAGCTTCACGTTTGTGAGATGGAAAGCAGGTTCACAAGGATGTCCTGCAGCATCTGACTTTTCCATTTTCTCATGGTGATTTTAAGCGTCAGATGGGACAGCAATAAACACAACACAGAACCCCGCTGAACCAAAAACCCACTGAATAATTTCCAGGGAAAAAGACAATTGTTCCATCAACTCTTCCATGTTTTCAGACATACGAGTTATATCTGGCAATAGTTCAACAGAAAGACAGGAACACCAAAAGAGGAGCACAGACTAAGCATTGATGTTGTAATGGGTACATCAAACAGATGAAGCAGCTTGTAAACTGGGAACTGCCTGCTCATCAGCAGTTAAAAGGCAAAATACTCAAGTAGGTCCAATGCTAACATCAAAACCTGTGGTTTGCTGCATACGCTCTTCTTCCTTATTACAGGCAAAGCTAGTAGCCCTGGCAATATATGTAAGGTCAACTGGCATCATGTGAAGAGGGAGGGGTAAGACTGAAATGATAGTCAAACACACTGGGACTGGACTATCAGGGCAAAGGAGTGAGGAGAAAAAGGATGACAGATAAGTTAAATAGATAATGTAAACAGAAAATAACCAATACAGCCGGGGGAAAGACACTGGGCTGAGAAAATGAGAAGAAAAAAGCAAAGAGTGCAGTCTCTTCACTGGAGCAAAACATTAGTCTGGATGAGACAAGGAAAAATGAATTTCCGTTTCACCACTGCTTTCAGTAAGTAACTATGAAGCCTTTGAGAAAGGATCTTAAATACCACACCTTCCTCCTGCCCCAAGAAAGTGACGGGATAACTGAGAGCAGCAGGGAACTGGTACCTCTCATCACAACCTCTGTGGCAGAGCTACGCTTCACAACCTTCCTTTCTTGAAAGAGTTAAATGGAAACATGATGACATTTTTCTTTTTTTGTCCAATTAACTTTGTTCTTTCAATTATTTCTGAAGGTTTTAGATTTACAACCTTCTCCTTCCATGCTAAGGAAAGTTAGGAAATGCAAAATTAAGGTGCTCTACGAGAGCTCTGTATAAGCACTGCCCTGAGCAGAGCGTTACTTTCTCGTCAAGCAGCTCTCTTGCTTTCCTTGCACAGGCTGAACTCGTTGAATATACTATTGCTCTGAGGCAACCCAGGTCCTCCACGACAGCCTGGCCTGGCCAAGCTGGCAGGACCCTATCATCTGCCTTGCACCTTTGCTGTCTAGCAAGCCACAGCAAGGAACCGTCTGGTAGAAAACACTTTTCCTTTCTGAATATAGGCACGAGCTGTGAGAAAGCACGGCCATCCCTGGCCAGCACCAGCGCCACTCAGATCCATTTAAAGAGAATATGAAATCTCAGCATTAGGCTTTGCTATCATAAGGCATGTGATTGCTGCTTGGTTGCTGCAGGTACTGGAAGATGCATGGAGAGCTGAGGCAGACAGTTGGTTAAGGCAGTTGAGTGGTGCCCTGGAGAACAGGATCCAGTCCCTGCCTCTACCATGAAATCCCTTGAAGACGCTGCACAAGTAATTTCCACGCTTTTCACAGGCAGTCACTAATTATACGTTCACCATTTTCTACGTTTGGTGTTGGATCTTTTCTCAGACCAAAGATCTCAAAGACCCGGCTTCAGCTGAAGTTACTGTGTTAAAAGCAAACTATGAAATGCTACCAAATGCTAATTAGGATGTACTTTTGACATTACCTTCTCTATGCTTCCTCTCGCAAACAATCAGCAAATAGCTATTAAATCTTTAGGAAGGGTTCAAGCACCACTCTGGCTTGCACAGGCAGAATGGCGTGAAATAGCTGAGTGCAGCAATATGCTGCCTCCTTCCATCTGGGGGATAAGCTTCTCAAAATCAGTGCATGCTTTTTTGCAGCATTCAGGTATTATTGTGATAAAAGCCATAGGAAGCTCATAAGAAGCTGAACGCAGTTATTCTGCCTTCAAAGCATGACTTGATTACGAGATCTTAAATAAAAAACAAGTCCAAAAAGTGAAGAGTAAGGAAAAAAACCCCTGCATCCTCCCTTGCTCAGTGAGCACAGTCTGTTCTGTGTATTGAATGAGACGGGATCCTGTGAAATCCATCAAGCAATTAAAGGCTAGTATGATGCGAAAGGGGCCCATATTTAGGTTGCACAGAGCTTGACTACGAAAACAGAATATTCTTTAAGCATTTTCTCTGTACAAACATATATTAGTATTATGTCAGCATATGGACAGCGGTAAGAGGGAAGCGCATTTGGCTCTACATCATGCAAACACATTTAATGGCCACCACCGCTCCAGATGCAAACAGACAAGAGAGGGAGCAAGGCTGCAGTTTGGGGAAGCCAGCAAATAGCTGGCTGCGACCAGAAGGTCAGCCCCACTTGTCCTCCACACCTCCTCTAGGTCAGTCCAGCTCTGATGTGAAACCACACCTTGAAGCTGTGGTTAACACAGTTCCTGCAGCACAACCCAAATCCCTGCTGCTGCTACCAGCTGCGGTCTGGCCCTGCTCCCACTCCCTCTCCTGTGCTAACACCGACCGTCACGCTGACCGTCACGCTGCCAGCGATACCAGGAGCCAACACTGGGAACCAGCCGGGCTGAAACGGGCTCCAGCTTACAGCAAAACAAACACTGATGCTAACATACATGAGGAAAAGGAGTGGAAATGTCTCTTTTGGCAGCCCTGCGGGATGCAGCCACTTTAGCATCAGCCAGCAAGTCAGTCCAGCCTGCTTCCCTATCCTGTCCAACCTCATAAAATTAATCACAAAGCATTTACAACACAGACGAAGTCTCTTGACTCCCAATATCTTGCCAGTGTGGTCAATCTATTCTCCTAATCCTGCTATGACAGCTGAATGAAGGTTTGCTCAGAAGGCTGCCTTTTCTTATTACTCTTTTAGGAAAAGCAGCAAATCTATTTCCCCACCAATCGGTTCTGCAATACCTGCTTCACTGCTACCTGATATTACTGGGGCGAGGAGCTGACAGCAGCTGGGAGCTCTCCGATTCTGAACTCAACAAAGAAAATTGTCTACAAGCAAAAAATAGTGCTTACAAAAGTAAAATCACATCCACCCCTCACTTTATAGCCACTTTTAAATTTCAATGTTTCTTCTGAGTATCTCAAACACATTGCACTTTCAAGGGAAAAAGAGAGCAAAGCAAACTGATAGGATGCTTGCTTTGCATTTCCATCTCCATTTCTGTATTTCAGCACCTGAATACAGAAAAAATTACTTTTGTAACAATGCTAGAGTGATTTAGTCTGTGTAAGTATATTTAAGACAAGTAAAGTATTTAGGTGCCCACCAGAAACTGTGAGTAGTGAAGAGAATGAAGAACAGAAGTTGTCTGCCGTACTTCCTAAAACAGATTGACTTAACTTTTCTAAACAACAAACACATAGGGGTACCTAAAATTTTTGGGATGAGGTGTAGTTTCATGCCTTTTATTCTGTAACTCTACATTTATCTCACCCGTACTTCAACTGGTGGAGCGTGCATCAAGAATCCCTGAGAGACAAAGTACTACAGTATACAGATGTGCCTATTTTGGAAGCAGTTGGATCACTTTTCCCTACGAGGTCAGGGTTTTCAGACCAAAAGAATAGCTCTACTGTTTGCTATCCAGCTGAGAACAGCCTGGATTCTCTATCTTGTCCAACTCTGTAAAATTAATCATAAAGAATTAAATCACTCCCCCCTTACTTTCAGTTAGCAGTGGAGGAAGAGGAGAACAGGTAGCATACTCTCATATTATGACACTGAACTTTTAATAGTTATTTATAACAATCCAAAGCTTATCATCTGTTGGCAAGCCTTCCCTTTATTCATTTACTTCATTTCCCCTTCTTTCACTGGAAAGGAATTTCATGTTAAAGAAACTGAAAAAAAATTAGTTAAAATTTCCATTTCCAAAAGACCTTTATAAATC
Organism: Fregata magnificens; assembly: GCA_013389945.1. Classification (NCBI taxonomy): domain Eukaryota; kingdom Metazoa; phylum Chordata; class Aves; order Suliformes; family Fregatidae; genus Fregata; species Fregata magnificens. Next base: position 62,691 of record WAAD01019592.1, read on the forward strand.
ACTAAAATAAATTTAAAATAGATACCTTGGCTGTTTCTTCCTCAGACAAATTGGCAGGCATCATAAGGCATGCGAGTTTAAAGCTATTCTGCCCAACTACTTCTATTTTCTTCCTCTACATTGGATATCAAAATTCATATCCATTACCTTTACTTGTCCAAATAATTCTGTGAATACATGCCTTTTCTTGTAGAAAAAAGAAGACTTTTCTGTTCTGGGATCCTAAGCAGAAACAATTTAGAAGATATGGCTTTAAATATACTGTAATTAAAGTTAGGAAAAACTTTGTTCTCAAAGAGCGTCAGGAAGAAGTAGCCAAAATAAAAGCTTCAGATGGTAATCCCCAGCTAATGTGGTGCACTAACCTGAGCTGTGTGACAAAATTCCCCTTGATCATCCGGCTTTTTCCCATTCTGATATTTAGCCTCTTTATTTAAAGTTTTTGTCTCTGTGGTTACTGTAGAAACACCTAAAAATGAGAACAGCAAGGGCCAGTACAGTGAACAGCTAGACAACCCAGAGTTACATGTTAAGTGATGGGTGTGAGCTGCCAGATTTTGGGACATGCGCACTGCTTTTATTCCTGAAGCTGGGGATGCTGAAAAATTAATCCTCAATCTCGATCAAATTAATTTTATTATACACTTTCAGGCTTTGTACAATCCCTGTCACAGAATATCACACAACTGACTTACATCCTACTTTGAAGATCGGGAAGTTTTGTTATCCTTACTTCACTTTTGGGAAAGGGAGACACAGGGAAGCTAAAAATACTGCCTAGGGCTGCCAAAGCAGCCTGTGGCAAAATAGGGACTGGATTTTGGCTCCCACACATGCAGCCAGCCACATTCACCTGCAGCTGGACTGGATACTGCCTGCAACATCTCCCTCAGTCCACCAGATGAGCAACGAGCTGACCTTATCCTAGGACAGGAACCAGATAAGCAGCTGGTCAGCTTTACGGAGCTAGAGATCCATGCTATTTGCTCAAACAGGGTACCTAAGCAGCCAGCCGGAGCTGCTCAGGGAGAAGAGTTCTTTGTATGCACCAAATGAAGAAGGGGAAAGGGAAAGAATGGTACCAAGAAAGCTACTCTAGGACAAGCTCCTTACAAATACACCAGATCCATCACTTCAGGCTGCAGTACCTGAACCTGTTTGCAATTCTGCTTGTAGCTGAGGGAGCAGGCAGATGTACAATGGGAGGGGAACCACTGGAGATGCAACAATCGCATTGGATCCTTCAGACAAAAAATGGCAGCCCTCGAGAGGTTTGTGGCATGGCAGTTTACGTCCAGAGGCAACATTACTGATTTACTTCTGAAACACTCACTCTTCCTTTGGACAGGACGCAATGTCCACAGCTTCATATCTAAAAAGGTTTCATGAATGTGCTGCAGAACAAAGCCAACTCGAAAAGTAAAACCTTAGACTGCACAGGGAGAAAGTTCATAAATTAACCTGAAAGAAGAAAAAAAACCCCCACTTTATTTTTACCACAGAGTCAGAATCTAGGCTATGCCAACTTTATTGGCAAGGGAAAAGAAATTCATTGGAACCTGTTATTCTTCCTTGATTATCCATCTAGATCCATGGTCCTGACTTAGATGTGAGAAGTCCCCACAGGTTGGGAGGGTATCACACTTTTCCTGAAGAAAAATAAAAGGGAACGAGGGGAGGGGGAAAAAAATGTATCTGCAACAGATACTTGCTTACCAGAATGAGGTTTTATCTACGTTATGCATAATGCATGTCTTAGTCTTAAAAGGAGTGAGCAGTGCAAGATATGTTTCCATGAAATGAATTATAAAATACTTTCGAATATTACATGTAATATCGAGGGGGTTCTATTAACAGATACTTCTGTGAGTAGGCACTGACGGCATATGTCTAGAATAGAGAAAAAGAAAATGCTGAAAGAGAAAAAGTGTCAGTATCATTAACGTGGAAACAAAAATGAAGATTTCAGAAACAAGGATGCGCACAGGTACTTCACTCTATAATAAAAAGAAAGGAGATGTTTCTGGTGAAAAAATCTTAGTCAAGAAACATAATATGCCAACGTATAGACATGACAGTGTACTTTGCACAGGACTGAGAATAGTACAGACTGCAGGGCACAGGAATTGTGTTTGGCTGATACTGCAGGTTCCAAGATGAAGCTGTTTATTCAAACTATTTATAATTTCAGAAAGAATTCTGATAAATAAAAGTACAGCAGTAATATTTTTATCATTACCGTAGCAATTATTTTACTGCCTATTCTGAGACAAAAATACATAATGTACATTTCTTTTGAATTTTTCTCCAAAATTTTCCTTTCCAGTATTTCTTGATAAGGCCTGGAAAAAGAAACAAAACCAAAAAACCAAAAGTCACCTTTTATTCCTAAACATTTTGGGCTGCTTTTTCCCCAAAACACATGTATTCCTGCATTTCACAGGGGTTCTAGATGCTGTGATCTGTACCAACTGTCAGTAGTCCTTAAAAAAGAAACAACACACTAGCTGCGCGCAGCCACAAAACTTTATGGGTTTCAGTCAACCTCTCATTCTTAGTCCCTCTTTCCTGAAAACACCCCTGAACTAAAAGACTACCAGAAGATCCCACCCAGTAGCCTGTCTCCTTTGCACTGTTAGAGTTACGACGAGGAGAAAAACAGGTACCAAGAAATACATCCACAGTCTTTGAAGCTAGTTTGAAGTGTTCACTTAACAGTGGGAAATATTAAACCAAACCCTACAGAAAAAGTTGCCTTGTACTCTACTGATAACATTTTGGAAGATGTCTCTTTGTTAATGTCTTTCTTATTTTAAAAAAATCTCTCTTTGATGACTCAGCCTAGACCCTCAGGAGGTATTTTTCCCTTGCTAATTTACCTTGATTACTACACCTAGGTAGCTTCTCACCTGTCAACACATCCAGAAGCTTTTAATGGCTTCCTGACATTAGTCAATAGCATATATTTTCACGTGTTCTTTTTTAATTGACTAAGTTTTTAGGAAGCTATGAGCCCATCATCACTAAGTCCCAAGGTCGAAACAAACATATATGAAAAAAATAAAGCAGTTACAGACATAACATTGGACTCTCAGTCTAGGGAACAGGGTAATGCTGGTCGAAAGGAAGGAAAACAGGCACAGGACATCTGACCAGCTTCTTTTTTTCTCTCTGTAAATCTGTTAATATCACATAACCCTGAGACAACCAAGCTAACAAAACCAGTTTTTACTCTGCTGACCGAGACCGCTAGCCTACTTCTCTGCACGTCATAATTCTTCAGTGACAGAAGTAATTTCTCATGTCATAAACAAATCGCTGAATCACCCTAAGACTAAGAAAAGACACATAGATCTTACTGACATTTTCTGGCCTTTTTACAGCTTGTTCCCTCCCCTTTCTCATCGGCTGTAGGTTTTGAACGGGATGCAACAGGCACTGCTCTTGCTCCCTACTGCAGTCAGCAGGAGAGTTCAGCTTCGAAGGTGACTCCAGGCAGGGACGGAGCAGCGCTACCACTTTGGGCTATGCTGGAGATCAAACCCCTCCAGTCCCGGCGGGACAGGCCAAAGATGCAGGATCCCTGCCAGTCACCCTCGGGCTCACGGGAAGCAGATGCGACCGCCAAGTGTCTGACTTAGGATGTGCAGCCTGCCAGCTGATCTGCGCTCCTCTGCCTCTCCCATGGGATGAAGGGCAGCGGGTGCTGCCGCTGGTCCTGCAGGAGCACATCCCTGCTGCCGGCCGGCTCAAGCCTCAGCCACGCTCTTGCTTCAGACACAGGTGCTGATGGCCAGCAAAAGGCAAACGGTGCTGATTCACCTGCAAGGCTTTATGTGTAGGAGGCAACAGCCAGGGAGGAAAAAGCCAGTATACCTTTTTCATATGCTGCAGTAAAGCAGGTATGAGGAGAAGGCTGAAACGCCACCTATCCCACTGGGAGCACAGCACGCATGGGAAGGCATGGGGCGACAACGAAGTGTGGCCATTGGTCTTACCCAGCCAATATTCTTAGAAATTATTTCTCCGCCCAGCTGATACCTCACGTGCAAAGTGCCTTGACTCTTTTACAGTCCCATCCCTTTTCTGCACCCCCCCCAAACAGAGGCAGGCAAATAACCAGTCTATAGAAGCAGACTCCTGTGTAAGATCAGGCTTCTCCATGACAGACCCAGTTTAATACTTAATGGGTCACTAAATAAGTCCTGCAGCCAGTCAGATATTGAAGCATCAGCACCAAAATTCATCAAATGACTAACTCCTATGACTTATCTCACTTGATATTGGGCTATCAGATTAATAATTGGTACCGAGGGAAACATACAGATCGCTGCCCACCACCAGCAACAACTATGAGATTGGTTAATTATGAAGGTACATCATAATTCTGCCATCAGCATGATGTGATCCAGATTTAAAAAATGCTTTCTTGGCAGCTTCAATCTAATACTATAAATCTAAGCACAGGAATTTTGCACTTCACACTTTCTAACACAGGAAACAATAGTGACGAGAAACAGATCACTTTACATGCAGTATTATAAATTCAACTTTAAGTAGTGGTGTGGTACCCAAGCTTTACATTTTACCTAACATTCCAGAAATTCATTAGGTGTCTTCAGGTACAGAAAAACTCATATAAGAGGCTCACGTTTTAAGTAGATCACAACATTCAATTCTTTTCAGCAGAAAAGGTTGGAAAAGACCTTTAAGATCATTGAGTCCAACCGTAAACCTAGCACTGCCAAGTCCACCACTAAGCCATGTCCCTAAGTGCCACATCTACACGTCTTTTAAATACCTCCAGGGATGGTGACTCAACCCTTTCCCTGGGCAGCCTGTTCCAATGCTTGATCCAATAATATGTGCAACTTTGCTGAGAACTCGTTCTCCGTCTTCATGACTGATTTGATATGATTTATATATCTTCGGATTTAGAACTGTGAAATAATTTTCTAGACAGCTGAACCACATTTATCAGAAATGCAGGGGCATTATCAAAAACAATACAAGACATGACATAATCACATATGCACCTTCCCATATCAATCAATTTCATACATTACTCTTGTACAATATAGATAGACACTGCGCCATGTGCAAACCCGTTCCATGTAATTGCCCATTACCATTGCAATGATGGCATGCATCTGAGCGAGCATGGGGAGGGAAATGCAGAACTTTTCACGTTTTGTTCATGAAATGTTCAGACTTTAATCTATGATAATGAATGGGGATTTACAAAAACAAAGAACTGCTTATGGGCCCTATGGTACAGGGTAACAGTCCAGCTAAAATAAACCTGAGCTCAACAGAAGATAAGATACTCAGTACATGGCCTGTTTTGGCACTGCATTAAGTTCTGCATGCTGTTCTCTTTTATAAGCTAAAATCATTCTATTTAAATTTAACAGGAGACTATTTATTAAAATAAATTATATTGATACATTGACATTAATTAATGACAAAATTGACATATTAAACAAAAATAAAATGCCTTCTGCTGAAATGGAGTCCAGACTTGCATTTCTGTCAATACATAGATGTTTCTCATATTGTGTGAGTGACTAAAATTGTGCACAGAATTGGTAATTTGCAAACTCTGGACCAAAATCATAATATGCTGGCTTTCATTTCAAGCTGCACAGAGACCGTGTAGATGCCAGCTCAGGCCTTAACATAGGTTCAGTTAGTCTTGATAATATCCTACATGTGTTTTGTGCACTTGTACTTTCTGCAGGCCTGGCAGCATCCAGGAATACTGTATCTACAGGATCGCACAGACCTTCTCCTCTTGCTCTCGCGTTGCCAAGTCCATTCCAGCATCAGCAGCTCCTGTGCTATCGGGGAGAAAGTGTTTCTGAATGCGAGGAAGACATTTATGCGAGTAGGTGTGTATGTGACCTTTGCAAAGACTGCGGTGACACAAATTGGTATAGGGCACTTGCTTGCTAGGCTTGTTCCTTTGAGGATTTTATTTGAAGACACTAAGAAGAAAACATGATTCTTATAATGACAGCACACAGAAGCATCCTCGCAAAACATCTTCCTCATTTTTGACCTATGCAGTTTTCTGGCTTTGCCCTGCCACCATCATCTTCTTTGGTCACCTTGATGTCTAGGAAACATCCTTCCACATCCTTAGCCCCTTCAACTACTCTAAAAAGGAATTAAATGGAAACTGAAATCATTACCAACTTTGAGGAAATGACTCTACACCTGACTGGACAGAGGGCACTGAGCTAGAATCACTACGAGGTTGGCAGTTGCCTGCCTGCACGTCTCAGGGGCTACCATTCAAAGCTTTTCTATGCTCATGACACATCCAGTCCATTCAAGATCACAAGCTCTGTCCCAACCAAGCACACCATTCCTGGAAAATGCATCAAAAATCAGCATCCACTATTTGTCTGACCAGTGTGAATCAGAGCACAGTCTCAAAGACATGTCCCCAGCAAGATGGATTTGTTTTTCTGCATGATTTGAACTATGATTTTGGCATTCTCAAGGGCGTGAGTTGAGACATTATTTAACCCAAAGACTTTAGGCACTGGTACAACATTTGCTATATCACCAAGGTCCATAACGGGAAGTAAGTTTTAAAATAGCAGTAGAAAGTCACAGACAGTAAGATTACATTACATAAGAATTAACATCACCAGAACCCATGTCTGAGTCTTGCACTAGCTGGGACTCACCAGTAAAGATCAGAGGAACAACCCCTTCCAACTGGGGGGTCGTTGCAACTGGTGGCAGGGGCCAGGAGCCACAGTCAGCTCCCGCAGTTGTTCTCTAGCTAAGCAAAACTGTAAGTGCAGGGTTAGTCCTTTCCCTCTTTCCTGACTTTTTCTTTTTGTAATCCCCGTTTTTGACAATCTCTTCTAATCCCTGGCTTCCGGGATGTTTCTTGCCCTGGTTTCTACTCTGGCCCCTTGGGATCAGTCACGCAGCTTTGACTTCTCAGAATCACTGTACCATTTAAAAAAGCAAAAGCATAGAAACATAGACTTCCTAGGATAATTTTAAGCTTTTTACTTTCCTCTCACTTTCATTTATACCTCTTGCTATTCCCTGTTTTTCTCTAAATATTTCCACATTGATTCCAAAAATGCAGCTGTTCTTAAAGATACAGCCCCAGTCAGCAGACTTCAGCTAAAAAAACAACGATCGTTTCAGTAAAAAACCTCATAATTTTCTCAAGCAAAGCTGTAATATTACAAGCATTTATGCAGTTTTAGTCTTCCTTGCCTGTTCCTGTAAACTGTTAAAAACACACGTGTATTTACAGCTAAAAAATCTTCTGAGTTTTGGCCCTGAATACTGCTTGCACATGCATCTTGGCTTTATGACAGCCAGAATTTATCCTTTTTTATTCTGCTAGCAGATAACTGACTTACCATTGCCATAAAAGGGACAGAGTTTCAAGCACAATACGAAAATTCCTGGAATGTTTGAGTCTACCCTCACTTAGCTGATTTTTCCCTTAATATGTGCACTATGAATACAAACCATTAATGTACTAATTTTTCTTCAAACTTTTGTTCTAATTCTTTACAGCCCCGTACGTCCATACCAGTGTAATTTTTCAGCCTTATTTGGGTTTCACTACAATCTTAGGATTTGTTTCAATGCTTTTAGATTATCAAATATTTCAACAGAAGTCTTCAGTAGACTAGAAAACAAGTTTTCTTCCACTAGATAAACAACTGGACTAATAAGACCAAAAGACTTACAATATCCAGTCAGCACATAGCTATCCAGTGAAAATGGGCTAATTTGTTTTATCCCTTAGCTACAACTGAAACATTTGTCATGACAAAAAAAAAAAAAAAGAAAAGGCCTTTCTCATTCTGGTATCTGTATACTAAACTAAGGACCCCATAAATTATGTATTAAAATAGAACCAGCTAATAAAACCGTACATTTTCCCCTAAGTTAGTGATTATTTGCATGAAAGATTACATACTTCACTGTGAATTTCCAACATGAATATCTATAGAAATAATGCTCATGTAAGAACAGCATTAACTATCTTGATGAATTAGAACACTTTCATCCACTAAACCATTTAGAAATGCTCTACCAAGTTCATGCCCCTGTGTTAAGACACCATTTTCATGTACAGAAGACATAGGAGAGGGCACCTTGGCTAGAAGGAAGGTTGACCATCTTGGTGAAACCACAGTCCTCCCATGTAGCCAGAGAGATTACAAATCCCACAGCAGCTGAGACAAACATTGGCAGAGAAAAGGCTGGACACTGTTTGTTAAAGGTGGTGGAGGAGACGCAATGTTAGCTGCCTGAAGTAATTTTCTTCTAGCAAATGCTAGGGAACACCACCAGACTTCTGGCACCTTTTAAAAAGTCCAACACCTAGAACTGATTTGGGGCTTCCATCATATCTCAACTCAGAGATGAAGCACGCAGTCTGCAAACTCGAGCTCTTCAGCACAACTCTTCCACTCCCACTTTAACAGCTGGACAGGGTTCTCCACTGGGGTGACAAAACTTCACCTAAAAACGTATTTCTGCTTCCCAGTTGTAGGGTTTGAAACATTCTTTAAGCAGGTGGACATTGTCATCTGTTTTACAGATAGGATAATTGATAGTTTGTCCCATGCTTAATCTGTAAAAGGCTCTATCTCTTCTGAATGCAAAACACCTAACTCACTAGGCTTTTAAGTAAAATATTCTAGTTCTTCCTACTCATCCTTACATATTAAACTGATTCTTGTATTTATTTTATAACTTTGAAAAATTCTTCTGCCAGTGCTCTTTCAGCCATCTTGAAAACCTTCATCTCAAAATGCTCTGTCACTGCTACTAGCAGATGAAAGCCACAAAAAGATGAAAGAAAATGAATTATTACTTTGCAATTTGTTTACTCTGCACACTTGACAGCACTTTGTGTTTTGTCCTTAACATTGTTCTGTTGAAGATGCACACCCTTCCTCAGACCCTGCAAGAGGCTGTTTGCCAGCAGCAGTAAAGGTGAAGGCAGCAGGAGCACACGCAGAGAGAAAAGGCAGAGGAAAGGAGGGGAACAGAGGATGTTTAGTAGTTCTTCTCTTGGATCCACCCAGAAAAAAAACCCCATCCTACAGAAAATTCCACAAAAGTAGCTGAATAACTTTGCTAAAAACACAGTTACACTTTCTATTAATTAGGTTGGCACAATGTTGGAAAATCTTACGCCATTTATTTCAGAACATGTGTGAGGACAGCACCCTTTTGATATGCTACATGAAAGTAAGAAAAAATAAATAAAAAAAAGAAAGAAACCCCATCTTTTTCCAACTCTTCTCTGGCTTCCTTCATTTCATCTTTGGCCATGTCTTTTTTATTATGTTACTGTAAGGCAATCCAGGCCAAAAAAAAAGGAGGATTTTTTGCGGGCTGTGAGGCAAGGCTGACTCATCTCCACCCAAGCAGATTCCCAGGCTGCTGGCTCTCACGGCACCTGCCGCCTGCTCCCACGCCTCGGCACCTTGCACCAGAACTGCACCGACGCTGGTGAAACGCTCCAGCATGGGTATAAAAGCAGGACTACAATTCTCATTGGAACCCATAAGTACAAGCTTTCAGACACTCGATGACTTGGCAAATAAGAGAAGAAAAGGGGTATTTCCCCTTTCCTACATTCACCTAAGCTAAGAAGAGTTAATAAACCTTAAAGCTTACAATGGTTTTTGCCCGTGTTGGAAATGCGATGGAAGCAGGCACAATGTAAGAGGTTTCCTAAGAAATACATATTTGAGATATTGGAGCAATCAAAGTGGTAATAAGTGAATCCAGAGCAGAACAGAGTATAGCAGAAGTACAAGGAATTGGAAGCTAAAGTGCTCTTAGATATACACTCCTGTACTTTTTTTTTTTCAATTTGCAAAGTTTATCCAAGCTCCTCCTTCTGTAAGAGAGTATCTCAGAGGTAAAGGCAGGCTAAACAGTCTTCTTTTTAGTCTTTGAAACATTTACTGAAACCTGCTTAGTTAAATACTTATATTTTTCTCAATACTAAATAGGAACTTAAAGCTAAAATGGACACAAATTTTTTTTATTCAATCTTTGATCATCCTTTTCCTGTTTTTATCTGTCAGAGAGTAACAACACACAGTGAGGTTTTTTTAATATTTTCTACTTATATCCCTTATGAAGAACACATCTGCTCTTTACTGCAAGTCACTTCAGATTAGAATAGCATAATGATAGTAATCGGCATATTGACAGTTTTAATTTGTTCTGTATTTTACTTCCACACTGTCCAAGATATTGCTCTATGAAGACTCTTGGAGGGCTAATGCCACATACTTTTCTGATGTATTAAATCACCAAGAATAATTCCAGCCACTCACAACCCAGAGGATCAAAAATTTATCTTCTCACAAGCATCGTTAAATTGCAGCAGTACTTCACACCTTCAGCTTCCTCAGTATATAGCACAGGTTGCTATTCCAGGCAGATCATAGCCCATGCCCAAATTCTTCCCTTTGACCAAATTTTGCAAGGTGTTACGGGCCTTTGTGATGGAAAAGTCAACAGAAATTCTGGGAAGGGAGCACTATGTAACTGTTAAACACTGATGAAGTAAGTCAATTTATTCTCATGTTGAGGTTGTTGAATCTTCCTTTGTTTAGTCTAGTTCTATAAAAAGAACAATATTCATAAGCCTATCCCTAGAGATGGTTTCTGACATTTTTAAACAATTGTCTTAGCTGCCTGCAGCAGCTATCCTATATTTCTCTACGTCATCAAGGCAACTGATAGTATATACATCCAGCATAGCCTCAGGCATTACATAACCTAATTATATCCCAGGATTATATACGCCAAGCAGACAAGTTGCAGTGAAACGCTGCAGTAGTCCCACAGGCATTTGATACACGCACACGCTCAGAAGCGAAAACTGTGCTACTTGGGATGACGGTCCAGGAATGCACTTGCATGTGGTGATGCTCAACAGCTGGCTCCAGGAACAAAGCTCACCAAGATGAGTCAGGACTGACTGCTCAGGGAGGCTCAGGGACCACATTCTCCAACTCAGCTGGCAGCAAACAGCAAACAGCCTACCCTTCTCTCCTGACTCTGGCACCCTGTGCCGTGACGCTGTAGAAAAGGTGGCCAGAGGGAGAGGGGAAGCGGGCAGGAAGGACAGCAGGGACAAGGACGTTCTCCTGGGAGCAAGGAGTCACGAGGCCCTCCCCCTTGCTCCCAGACGTGCCCATGCATTTTGTTCTGTACATATATTGACCAAATGGCTCCCCAGTGCTGGGGGTGGACAGACGAACCCATGACTGCCGCTTCTCCAGCAAGCATTCCTCGCCTTGGGCTCAAGACCACCTTCCCACCCACACTCTCATGGCCCTCTGAAGTGCACCCTCGGCTGCTCCAGATCTCATACCCCTTCCTGCCAAGGCACCTCGCTCCAACAGGAAGAAAAAGGAATGCTGTACTTCTCTTCTTCAGACCCTCCCGCACCCCACCGTAGCCTGGCAGGGGGAACTGAACCCCATTTCCCATTTCCCTGTGAAGCCTTCTAGCCCAAGAGGTGGCTAACTTATTGCAGGTCATTTGGGTCTCTCCTTCTGGCCACATTTTCTGAATTGAAGTGACCATATCTCCACCCTGAACCGAAACCCTGTCAGGGTTTGTTAGACGTGCTCTTGGTATCGACAAGTCCTTGAGGACACGCAGGGACAAGGATGTCAAATGGCCTTAAGGGACAGGTCTCAGCATCAAAGACAGTAGCAGCCCTAGACACGAATGGCTGCAGAAGGCAGCTGCCCAACCCAGCCTTATTTCACTAGTAAAAGCACACCCAAGTGAAGTGCTGTCAGTCGTTCAGACTCAGTCATATGACTACTCTTCAGCCACACGCCAAAAGCCCAAGTAATTTCTTTTATCTGCTCTCGCTTTATCTGCCTTGTACTTCTTCATCTCAGTAAATTTTAACAAAAAAGGAACAGAAAAATTGTTCAGACTAGTTCGAAGCAATTTATTTTTTCGCTTTTGGCCTAGAATTGCATGTGTCATGCCTGCAGCCCCAAATACAATTTAAAAATAGGAGGGGTGACACGAGGAAGGTGTGAGAGCAACACAGCAGAGCTGCCTCTGCCCAGCCACGGACAGGGCATCGCTCCCCACACGGGGCTTACCCAGGGACAGAAACCTCCTGGCCTCCCACCAGTGCGTCCCCAGGTGCCACCACACGCTCAGCTCAAACAGCGCTGGTGGAATCAGCACTGCCCTTGTGGAAAAAATTATGCATGCTTTTATCACTGTTTTGGCCTGCCTTCTCCTAGTAGCTGGATAGAGCTTGCTCTCAGCTCTAGCCCAGCTCCCGTTTTGCCAACACTAAAAGTGGAAAGGGAGATGGGTTGGGAACTCGGAGAGACCGCTAAGCCCACCGCCGAGTGGCAGCGGAGAGGGCATCGTCTCTGTTCCCCCAGCATTACATGGTAGTCAGCCCACTTGTGTGGAAGGTGACTTGCCCCAGGGCTCAAGCGCAGCCGGAAGATCTTGCTCCGCTGCAGAAGGCGCAGGGACAGGCGCTGCAGCGGCATCGACAAGGTACCAAAACGTGAAACCGGGATTTCCATGGCATTGTCATCTTTCAACCAAGCAGTACTGATGTTAGGAAATGGACTTTCTTCAAAGGAAATGGCAGCCTGAAGAGTGTCAGAAATGAGAGCCCCTGCAGAGATCCATCAAAACAAGCTTCTCCTGTAACCGTCTCGTGGGAGCAGTCTCTCAGCCTGACCTGGAAACACCTTAATCTACTGCCCTGTCTTCCACTCTGCTCTCCTTATAATTTGAAAATCAATCTTCTGAGAAGAACACAGAACAGTACAAAAGCCCAGATTAGCTATAATTAATATTTTAATTATAATTGGCCATTGTAAAGAACACTGAGCTTCCAGTGCCACATCTGGATGCATCTTACAGTGCCACACTACAACCTGTGGGAGCTGAAACGGAGCAGCTCCCTTTTCTGTACCGAGGCACGTGATCCTGACAGGAGCTGGCTGAAGGCTGGCCTTGCTATGTCAAATGCCTCTGCGAAAGCAGTCCTTCCAAATCTCCTTGTATGTATTTAATCACAGATATGTCAGTGATAAAAACAATTTTTACTCTGCCAGCCCTGTTACACTGCAGAATCACCACCACCAACATAGCACAAGCTGCTTCTGCTGTGTTTGCATTCACGGGCACGGTCTCAAGTCTCAGTTAGTTACCCCGGCACAACCACGATGCACATACGAAGAAACATTTTTTCCTGCGAGGGTGACCGAGCACTGGCACAGGTTGCCCAGAGAGGTTGTGGAGTCTCCAGCCTTGGAGATACTCAAAACCCAGCTGGACACGGCCATGTGCAGCCTGCTGTAGCTGGCCCTGCTCTGAGCAGCGGGTTGGAGGAGACAATTTCCAAGGTGCCCTCCAGCCTCAGTGATTCTGCAATGAAGGCTATAGGACAATTAAGAACATGACAAGACTGTGGCTGCACAAATAACATTTTTTTTTTTTACTGTAGCTAATATAAGCTATTTTGGGGCAGGAAAGAACCAGCATCATTTTTTTTTGCAGGAGAAAAGCAATTGCTCCATTCAGCCTATCGCAAACAGTACTGCATACAACCTTGCCTACCACGCAGTCCTCTGCTAACAATCTTTAGATGTAAACGGCGGGAACTCGTTCATCTGAGGACAACGTGAGCAATGGGCCAGCTCTGCCGGCTCTCCAAAAGCAGAAGTAAGAGGTCCTGCCCAGGTGTACAGTGGACCATACCACCCAGCCACAATCACTCAGAGGCATCAGTCTAGCTCAAGGACCTCCAAAGAGAAGCCCCTCGACCACCACCCATGCCTGGTACGCTGCCGGCCAACAACAGTCTCCACCACCTTTTGGGTAGTTGCTAGCGACAGGCAACAGAGTGGAGCTGGGGACAATGCCAACAGAATTGAATTGATTGAAGGCCACCCACGTATGGCTGAAAGTTTATCTAAGGCAACAAAACTGCAAGGAGCTCAACTTCCACAGCATACTTGTGTTTCCCAGCGGTGCTGATGAGGAAGTGTAAATCTGCAGTCAGCATAGCATAGAAACAATGGTTAATTATGGGGATAACTTCATAATATAATTAACAGCTCCAGATTACATTTTAAGTAATCTTGATTTTAATAAAACAATTTATCCAGCACATAAAGGACACTTCTAAAGCGGAGCCTCTTCAGAGTTGCTACAGAAGACCTGAAATTGTATAACTGATATTAAAGTTTGTATCTTATTTTAATAAGCACATCTTCCCTACATAGTTTTCTGTCTTTGATTGACAGTCATGGTTTACCCAATGACTTCACTTTGCAGCGCAAGACAGGAACATATCCCACAGGCAGATATTTATACCTCTAGGAATACCAAATTCAGAACTCAAACGTGAATCATTTACTTCAAAAGATCTTAATTAATTAAAATTAATTATATCCTGAAAGGAATACAGTTTAATCAGCTTAATGCCACATGATGGGTGAATCACCTAAGAGGTGCATCACTGAGTGATTTACTGCAATCACAGTAAGCCTGATACTATCAGCCTGGGAGCAACAGATCAGACATCAGAAATTCAGTGCATTTCTTCATCTGATTCAAGGCATACATACCGTCCCCGTGGTCACACAGAGATATCATAATTCATTACAGAACCTAATTTCATCTGAAACTGCAGAAAAAGAGTTTAAAACAGCCCTTTCCGGTGCTTCCTTTACTGATTACTAATACAAGAGCCTACATTTACAGCAGAAAGCACGACAAAAATCCATCTGCCCATGGCTGCTGAAGAGTTTTCTGCACCCCTGAATTTCACTGGTACAGCATCAACCTAATCAAATGCAAGAAACCAAGGAGACACGCAAAGATGACCTATTTCAAATTATTATGTCAACTACCCTTTACTTAGAGGTACAGAAAGAACTGCACAAATACTTCAGGAGCGCCAGGAAAGAGAGTCCTTTAACTTAAGGACAGCGCATAGCTAATATCTCAGTGATAAAATTAGCTCCCTGAGCAAAACTTTCGGAATACTT
The DNA here is from genome assembly GCA_013389945.1 of Fregata magnificens. Classification (NCBI taxonomy): domain Eukaryota; kingdom Metazoa; phylum Chordata; class Aves; order Suliformes; family Fregatidae; genus Fregata; species Fregata magnificens. The sequence continues at coordinate 77,768 of WAAD01019592.1, forward strand.
GCATACTTTCGATTTTAAATGTCTGTGGCTGAATCTGCCTCCATCGGGAAAGGGGCCAAAACTCAACTATAACCATTAACATCAGGATCCTTCCCGGTCTCCAGCCTACTGCCCGTCGCGGGGGTCAAAGGCAGCGAGGACGGCACTTGGAGCCCAAGCGACCGACCACCACTTTCTTTCTCTTTCCTCCACGCCCCCCAAAGCTCACCTTTTTTTTTTTTCTTTTTCCCCACCGTGGAGACACAACTTGCTACTTTTAAGTCCCGGGTGGGTGCATGCTTTATATTCCCTCCCCAGCCAGCGGCGCTGCTCCTTGCCGAGCCGTGGGAGAGCGAGAGCGCGGCGGGGCCCGTCCCGCGGCGCCAGCCCGGACCCCCGCCGCCAGCC
>WAAD01019592.1:78902-228592 GCA_013389945.1 Fregata magnificens
TGGGGCCGCTCCCTGCCCCGGCAGCGGCGTCGCCGAGCCCGGAGACCTCCGCCGCGGCGAGCGGCGTTACGTGCGGGTTCTTCTCTGCTTTGCAGGGGCGGCCGTCCGGCGGGAGGAAGCCCTGAGCCGAGCCCCCGGGCAGGGAAGGAGCGAACATGGACATCTCGCAGCTTCCCGGTGCACGTATTTTTATTTGTCAGTAAGTAATTCCGCTCGGCAGGCCTTTGGAAATAAGTCTTTTAAAGTCGTATTGTCACCTTTAACTGCAGGGTTTTGCCACGTGCTTGTTTTGTGCTAGCTTAAGACAATACCGTGCTTATTCACCTTTCCCTGCAGGGATCTGGGGCTTCTGCTGATCCTGATGGAAGTCGCGCTGTCGGCCGTTAAAGTGGATGCTGTAAGTAAAATGCCTTATGACTTTTACCGGGGAGAGAGGAGGAAAAAGCAGTTTCCTTGCTACCAGAAAGTGAGGAACTGCATTTTCCTTTGCCAGATGGCTTATCTATCATTCCATTATGAGAAACAACCAACAAATCATCTCTGTGAGCCTTACAGATTACTGCCTTCCAAAAAATGACGTTTAACAGAGAAGCGGAAGGCTTCAGTGTCAGGTTCTTTGAAGTATGCCACTGTTACTTTTGTTCAGGTTGGGTAATTTGTTAAAGCAATAGCAAAGCAAGCCCCAGAACGTCTTCATTTTAGTAAGAAGAGCACCAGGACAGATGGGTGGGACAAAAATGCAGTGCTGTAGATACCGGAGAGTACTTTGGAGAAGTTAACCTGCAGATGAAATATCTTCAGTTAAGTATAGACCTCATCTGAGGACTGAGAAGTTGAAGCTGTGGCTTAATTTTACAAATCAGAGGCATGTTTATACATAACCTGTTGTGAAAATTGTTAAATCAAAAAACAAAAATTAGTAAGTTAGATGCTATATAGGTGGTTGTGACTATCCATTTGAGGTGTTGATATAAACAGCAGATATTAAACTCTTGGGTCTTTGTCACAAGGACGTGAAAGAAGTGAGAGAGAACGTATATGAGAGTGCAACATTTGCCTGTTATGAAGCTTGGTGAATTTAATGGGAAGATTTTCATTAATGCGAGTAGGCTTTGGATCCGGCCTGGGTACTGCAGGCTGAAAGGTTGCTCAGGCTTGGCTTGTGGCCACGTTTGTCAGCCACCAAGTGTGGGTAAGGCTCTGTGGTCATGTGCAAGTTGGACCTTGATTGCGTTTTTTCAAAAGCTATCCTACTTATATCTTAATCCTACTGTCTGCAACTTTCACCCCTTTTTTTCTGACTTTGCACTCCTTACAGATATCTGATGGGGTTCCATCTTTGTGGTGAGATGGCATAATATATTAAGAAATGGGAAATACTAGGGCTTTTGCAGCAGGTGTTATGACACACGATAATTTTGCACTCAAGCTGCAGTTGGCAGGTAGAGCTTGCCAGCTGGTCTGCATGGCTGGTTGGTCTCTCCACGTCGTGGCTGAGCGAGGGGTGACGGGCTGGGGACCCACAGCCCCATGGGAAGGGATGCGAGTGAGGACCTTGAGTGTCATGTGCGACTTTTCTTTGCCATGTTTTGGTAGAAACATCCTTCAGCTGAGTAGCGCTAAATGGGTGATAATATCACGTGCTATTGAAATCAGAGCAGGCTGGTGATAATGCAAGTGTTTTAGGCCCGGTAATGAAATCGCTGGGATCAGTTGACATAAAAAGGCGGCATTTGTGGTATGACTCTTCTTTTTATGAAGTTGTGCTGTACTGTGCGTAGCATGATACCTGAGCTTTAGCTATAGCATGGACTAATTCGTTCTCCTTCATGTTCTTGCTTGTAGACTGCAGGCCGCGGGGTTAATATAGAGGTATACGGAAGAGGTGTTTGAGTTACCTCAGTTAGTGGATGCAGTCTGGTCACGGCTGCTTGAATCTCCACATGCTGGTTTTCCCAGAGTATCTTGGAAGAGTAAACTGGCCTGCTCGGAGGTCTAATTTCCCTGATTTAACAGTTCCTAAGGTGGTGGCTGCATAGGAGATGCGACACCCCAGTGAATGTGAATGAGGAAGTTTCGTCACGTTTCCATGAAAAATTAGAGCTTCATTGCCACCAAAATATTTCTCCTGTTTTCCACCTGTATGCCGCTTCCTTCCCTTGGCCAGCACAGGTCTTTCCATAGTTGTGTGGTGAACTGAATTGGAAAATTACTTGTTTAAATTGATCAGTCCCCAAAAAGAGCAGAGGGGTGAGAGCTAACTTTAGCCTGGATCAGATCACCACTTGTATTCATGGAAACTTGGGCTGGCATGGGACTGGGAGCAGGCAGCTGGGGGTGGAAGGAGGGGTGGGCCTGCTCCTTGCGGTGACAGCTCTGGTCAAGTGTGTTTGCAAAGTGACAAAGTAGGGTTGTGTGGGAAGCAGCAGCACCTGAGTAATTGCAGGTGGGTTGCTGGCAGTTGTATTCTTTATATTGTAATCCTGTTTGTCACATTGAATCTTCTATTATTTGTTACACAGATTAATGTGCTAATGTTATGAAGTGTTTTATTAGCTTGGATTAAAAAAACGGCTATGAATTATTGAAGTCTGTGGGACCAGATCTTAAAAGTCGTGGTTCTGCCTGTAATGAGACAAGCAGAGCTGCTGAGTTTGACAGTCATATGTATGTGAATAAGTTACAGCTGCTGGAGATGTAAGTGGTGTTGAATGAGTGAAATTGCACATAGGAAGAAACTGGAATGAGATTAAGGAGGAAGCCAGGAAGGAGGGAGAGAGAAAAAGGGGAACTCAGAGCATTTGACTGGATGTCTTCCCTGGCAGGCTGCTGCTAGCTGTTAGGCAGACAGATGTTTCTGAGCAAAGAAAGAAGCGAGAGGAAGAAAAAGGAGGAGGATGTTTAGGATACCTGAGGACTGGGGAAGAAGAAATGGTGTCTCTGGCAAGAGGAGAGGATGCCAGTTGCAGGCTTGAAGAGAACTAAGGAAGAGGAGTCCCTGGATGGAAATACTAGGAGAGACAGCCAAATGGAGTGGATCAGGCTTCAGTTATCTTTAGCGCTCTTTGGCATACACTGGCTGGCAATGTTAAAGGCCCCAAATGCCTTTGGAACTATTCTAAATCATAGATTTAAATATTCATCTGTCTTAAATAAAATTAAGTTGTGTTAACTACCGAAACTTTAGCCAAGTGTGCAGGTTTCTTCTCCCTCTTTCTGTCCCTGCAAATATGTTGCATCCAAAATATAATTCTTGGATTATTGTTTTGTTCTTTTCAGAGAGAATATATCTTCTGCTAATGCTGATGTTTTTTCTTTTGTCTTTCCCAAAGCACGCTTCTTCCTAACTAGTTTTGTAACATTTGATGACTTTATTGTTATCCCCTTAGTATATTTTTTAAACTGCCCCTGATGAAAATTTCTTTTTTTTTTTTTTTTCCCCAAGCTATATTCTGGTGTGAGCAATGGAATCCCAGAAAAGAAGGGAATGATTGTCAGATAAGAGAAAGAAAATAGAGAGAGAATAAGTTAGAATAACATTTGCAAAAATAACTACAAGTAACAGATCACAACTGTTAAAAAGGAGAACATATATAGATGTCTAGAGAGATTTATATAGAAAGAAAATAGAGTCTAAGTAGTGCATGAGATACAAATTTCTTGACTTCTGTGACACTGTAAAGGGATATATTAGGGGGAATGGCATAAAAGAGAGAGAAGCAACAATCCTTAAAAAGAGGATAAAGCCAACAGTACTATGTACTACTTTCTATTGACTTCATAGTGAAATTAGATTGCTGGCACAGGTGTCCAAATTAATACTCTAAGTTAAAATGTGTCAATGCTCTGTGGCTATCTTACATGCAGGTTTTCCCAAATGTGTCCTGTTTTATTCCATTTGGAAACTTTTGTCTGGTTGAAACAGAAGGACTTTCTACGTTAACCCAGGATTTCCAGGCTGAAAGAAGACAGGGTGGAGTAATCACTCAGTCCATCCTGTTCTAGGATCGCAGTGTGCAAAATGTAATAGTGCAGGCGTTACTGCCCAGGTGATCTAGGAATGAATCATCCATCTGATGTATCAATTTCTTCTGCCACATTACTTAGTGCATGCAGAGTGAATCCATCTCTTCCTGTAAATACCAGACTCCCTACCTGTGCACTGTTTCAGAAATAGCTCTGCCTAGCAGATCCCCCAAACAGAAATGTGGCAATCCTATTTTAGAACAACTTAATTTGAGGCATTTCCATGCTTGAAGACATGGCTTATTTATGTCTGTTTAAATAAGTGTACAGTTTGGCTCATCTTTGAGTAAGAATGGTGTTTCATAAAAAGATCAGACAGAATAATGATACCCTGCAAAAAAACAGCATTTCAGGGAGCCTCCCAGCGTATCTGATCACTTTGTTCAAAATTTCTTTGAACCCTGAAAGAATTAGTGGGTAGTTCAGAGAGGACTCTTTCTACATTCAGTCATGGAGCTGTGAAGAGGGGCAGCTCCGTTAAAGAACTATGAGAAGTCCTGAGTGAAGGAGGTGGCATCTAGGCAGCTACATAGGGCAAACCCCCTTGCTTTCACCGACACCAACAGCCATGCCTTGATCTGGCAGTGGTGTTTCCGTGATGAGGGTCACAGTGTGCATCATGGGCAACAGGTCAGCTGCCCAAACGGGATTTTTGGTTTTTCTTTTATCAGAGCCAGGGTTTCACCTGTCAGCAATTGTATGATGTCTGGCAGACTAACACACTCACTGCAGGTATTGCATACATGGAAATGTAGTCATGGTCCACAGCTATAAATTCCTTATTTCTGATCCTTTCTTTCTTGTATATTGTCTGCTCCACTCATCAGTAAGAGAGTTTCCTTAAATGTCTCTTTCCCTTGTTATTCCTCAAATTCTTCCTTGAAATTCTTTTTTGCTGCCATGCCTATGAAACCAATACTCATCCTAATTTCTTATGCATTAATAACTCTTCCTAGGATGATTTCGTCAAGAGCCATTTCTGTTATGTCTGTGTGGATTATATGAGAAAGAGTCTTCTTTGTATACAGTGATATCCTAACACTGACTCAAGTTATTCATTCAAGGACTAAAGACAGCTTACACCAAAAGCAATATATTGTATCTCCCTGGAGTTAGCGATGAGGAGGAGGATCTCATGAGTGTCCATGTTCTTTAATCTCTCACATTGGAGCCCCACAAGCCACACATGGAGTCTTTTCTCACTTTTTCTTGTGAGTAGATCAGAAGCATGCTCAGTGAATGTCTGCAATAATATATTTGGAGTAATTCTGGTTTTTAGAGTTATTAAATGGCATCTCATATAGTCTTGCTGCATTTGATAGGAGAAGAGAGACAGTTCTGGCAGCTTCCCATATTTCTCAGGTTAAAATGTTGATACTGAGAGACAAGAATCCTGACAAGGTAAACTATCATGTAAAAAAAGATCTTGTTATTTTTGTCACCTTTCTCTGAGAGTAGCTAAAGCAGTTTCAAAAATCCAACATCACTTTTCCTTGAGCTTTTAAAGTAGTACATCTGGGGTTTATTGTGTAGTAATTGCACCGCAGGAAGCCTTTATGCATTATGGTACTAAACCTACCATGTATTTTTTAAATTTTGTGAAAAAAATTATTTGTAAGTCCAAACAGATTTGCCTTACCCAAAATGTAAAGCTGCGTTGTGGCTTATTCAGTTATACTATGGGCAAACACATTTGTTATAAATATTTTAATTCAGTAGTACAGAGCACAGTTTCTATTAGTGGATCTTTTTTTCTCTTTGCAGTAATGAATTTCTTGTTTGAGACCAGACTATTCTTTATTAGTTCTCTGCTTTTGTTTTTCCAAGCCAAAAATTGGTCAAGGAGTGGAACATTCTTCATATTGTATTATACCGATCCAAGATCTTGGGAGAGTTCAAAGTTAATTTAGTAGCTTGCAGTTACAATATCTTTGCTTGCCAAAGAAGTCAGCTTATCTTCTCCAACCCCTTCTCCCTTAGGAAGCTAATGCCTTGCGCTATTTGCAGTACCTTGTTTGCTCCTTAGCAGCAAAAAGCACAGTGAAATTTGCAGTATTTCCTGATGTTTATCAACAGTTATTTTCTTTAAAATGGCAGCAGCTAGTTGACAGCAGCAGTTGACTCAGCTCACAGTGAAAGTATGTGATTTTTATCATGCAAACATTTCTGAGTGACTAAGGACCAACAGTGTTGATTTTCGTGTTCCCTTTTTTGTCCGTTTGGAAGCTGAAGGTGCTGTGTGCAAGGGTAGCTCCGTGTTTTCAGACCCTAGAAATGATGTGTAGCAAGGGAAAAGCTCTCGCAGAGAAGTTAATGAGCAAACTTGTGTTTCTATGAGTAATTGTTGCACATACTTCACCTGAATCATGTTTTTGCAGCACAGTTTCCCCTCTTCAACAGTTAGCGGTGTTTCACAAGGCCTCTGCATTTTCTGAACACGCGTGTTTCAGTTTGTACAACCTGGGAACGAGGGGAGATGCGGACGCGGTTTCCTCAGCGGTGGTGCAGGGTGCTGCTCCTGGGAGACAGGAGATGGAGGCTGGGGTGGGGAGGCCAGCAGGGCCCTCATCCTCCTGGCACATCCCTACAGCACCCAGCAGGTCCAGGGGTGGTCACCAGGGCCAGTCACAGCCTTGGAGGGCTGGGCAAGGCCATGGGGATGGGGACGGGCCGAGGCCAGGCTGGAACATGGGCCCACAGGTAGAGGCCAGGGGGGCCCAGGCGCAGGCACGGCTGACCCCGAGCCGCTGGTGGGCCGAGGGGGAAGCCCCACTTCTCACGGCCTTTTTCCCACACAGCTCATTTCACACCCCTCTGCGAGGGAAGGCTGCGCAGCTGCACCAGGAGCTGGCCCTGTGCCCGGGTGGCCGGCCCCGGGGCTCCCCTGGGNCCCAGTGCGGCCCGGCCGGCTGGGGGGCGGGAAACCTGCACACTGGAAAAGCAGACGTGCGAGTTTAAAATTAGGTGGAAATTTTAGGGAAATGGGCATGTTTTAGGAGGGCTGGAACAGGATTTCAAAATTGACCAGAGCTTTCTGTATCAATTGAAAGGGCAGCATTATTTGGCTTTTTTTCTCCTGACGGAGCAGACGTTCCTCAAAAAAGGACTTTTTGTCAAGAAAAAAACCCAATTTTCAACATAAATTTACCAATTAGTTCTATTTTTAGCTTAGACATGTGAGATCAGAAGAATATTTAGATCAGATTGGTTACCAAGGATGTGCGCTTACTGGGATATTTCAGGCGTCCTATTTATGCGTAAATGATCCCAACCTTTATTTTGAAGTAGCTTTCTGAATTCAGCAAGTAAAGATCATTCAGATAAATAGGGCTTGGCTTATTTTTGGCAGTCTTAGCTGCAGATCATGCCCACACCTCCTCTCACCATTGGTTGATGGAGCCAAGTAATAAATTTTTTATTCCAACTATACTTTTCCTTTGTATTTCACCAGGCTTTTAAAGGTTCTTTACCGGTCAAAATTACCTTCCGACTGTATAATCAGGCTGTTTACAAAAAAGGGGTATCAGGCAAAGTTTTTTGTATTTTGGATACAGCACAAACCCTTCCATTTGTCCTGTTCTGCAAATGGGTTTTTTTGGTTTTGCTTTTATCTTTTCTTCTTTTTGTGTCATTGGAAAGCAACTAACTGCCTCAGGTTTAAGCCTTGTCCCAAAGCGCAGCTCTGAGCTCGTGAACGTTTATGTCCGACGCGGCTCCTGGAGCTTGCATACCAGCCGTCGGTGCCGGGTGCGGCAGGCAGAGTGGCAAGGGCTGCCCTTCTGCCCATCCTCGGGAGGCCGCAGCTCCTGGCTCAGCAGGAAGCTGACCACCTCGCTGCATGCCCCAGCCTCCTGTGGAAACGCAGACTTGGAAACAAACCTGCTCTTCGTTGGGGATAAAAAAAAAAAAAAAAGTATCCGTACAAATCCGCGATTTGCTGCCTGTACCGCGGGAGTCTCCGTTGTCAGGTCCTGCCCACGCTTGCTGTGCCTTGCAGCCGTGGGGAGCAGAATCGTTTCTTAAGGTAGGGTCGGGAAACTGGAAAAGCTTAGCAGGCTTTCCCCGTCGTGCTCCTGTGTGCTTCGCTCTCGGCACAGTGTTGGCTCCTACTGCTCTCTGCCTGTGCAATCCCCGGGCATGCTGCAAACAGATGAGGAAAGGCATTTGTACATTCGAGCTGCAGCCTCGCCGACCCCACGTAATTGATGTTCAGCCACCTGGTCCGAGTCTCACGGCACCCCGAACACATGTGCGGAGACCCAAGGGAGCTCCTCCAGGAGGAGAGCGGAGTTGCTCACCGGGGCTACCGGCATGTCCCAGGCTGAGCCGCGGCGAAGGGAGTGGGCAGAAAGGAATGCCGCTCCCGCGCAGGGCTGGGAATAGCCGCTGGGGCTGCAGAGCATGGGAAGCCTGCATATCTCCCTGAGCCGACAGCCAGAGAAACAGTCTGCTGGACATGGCCCAAACGTCTCTGCATGACACTTGGAAAATCTTAAGTGACGCTGGCTGGAAGAAGGGAACGAACGGGGAAATTTAAGCATTTCCCTTGCGGTGTGGAGATGAAGCTGGGTTTTCCCCAGGTGCTTTGCAGGTGTGTGGTAAGAGTAGGTATAAAGGAGTAGGTATAAAGTTGTCCAAATCTTCTGTCCCCTGTATGTGCCCACGAGGTAGCCAGCACATCTGTTATCTCTTAACTCACTAAAGCCCACGGGCTGCTTCCTCTCTGGCTGTGTCCTTTACAGTAAACTGCAGAGTCCCAGGTGAATTCTCTGCCCTTGTGGTCAGTTGGCACAGTCTGTCCATGTCTGTAACAGTAATTGGCCTTGGTAATTAGCCTCCTTAGTTTCCAAAGCAGGGTGGCCCCTTAGAGACTGCCTGTGTTCCTTCGATTATGCTGACTCCTGCATGATGCCCAGAAATGTCTTGAGGGAGTGCTGAAGCAAAGCAAGAGAAAGCTTCCTAGCCCAAGCAACAGGCATGCATGGGACCTTCCTGACAGCAAAATGGTAGAGATGGTCAAGCTGTGGGGCACGGGGCTACTTAATACGTTAATGTAGACATGGAGCGTGTGTGCCTCAGACTGTGACAGACTGGCTGGAAATTATGGCCCACTCTCATTTCTCGTATGCATCAGTGTATTGGGTAGTTCTACCTGAGTAGGGATGAAATAGAAGAACTGAGCTGTTTTACAGTCAGGTGCAGAAAATGTCAGTTAGCATTCCGAATACTTGCGGCTTGCTTTGCAATGGTATTGCCACGTCACCCACTTGAATAGGGAATTTATGCCAAGGAAAACCAAAACCCCTCCTGATAGTTTTGTTTTAAGCTTTATGTGCCGTTTCATGGCATTATTGTGCCCTATTTGTTGATATCTACATCATGTAAGTAAAATAAAGGACAAAAACAAGCATGTAAATAGATGTAAATGGCAACCGGTCACAAACCAAATTGCAAAACCAGAGGCGTCAAAAAATCGTTTACTAGTCCTCTTTCTCGTGCCTAAGTGTTAGGAGAAATAGTCCTTCCCAAGGAAAGGACAGTGACTCGAGTATGTAGCACTTGGCTACACGCTTGTTTTCTGGTGGCTTATGCTGCACTCCCCAACTGCACTTTGATCGGTTCTTAGCGAGTACGAACGAACACTGCAGTGCATCTCCTTCAACTGCCTCCCTCTCCCGAGAGATTTTCCATCTACATGGAGTGGTCAGATGAGGGGAATGGCAAAAATGTGCTCCTTTACCTTCTGGTTTTAGAATAAAGTCTAAAGGACAAGGGTGAGTAGTAGAAGGTAGGGGTTTTAATTGTCCTCATTTGATGTGAACTGGGGTTTATCAGTTGTCAGTCAGACAATGCCAGCTTCCAGTCTAGATTTCTTTCTTACTTTTCTATTCCAGTACTTGCCTATGGCAACAGTTTTGATTTGTTTGGTGGATCACAGCCTTGCTGCTTTATCTATGAAGCTATTAATACTGCCTTTAAAAAAATTAAAAAAAAAAGTCTTCTATAAGATAGTCTGCTTAGTCTGCTTAGCTTTTGCCCCAGTCTTAGAGAATAAGGAGAGGACTTCTTGGGACTCCACCCTTTCAGTGACTAAAGGGATCAGTACCCATTTCCTATGAGTAAATAGACTTAATTAGACTCAAAGAGAGTGAAGTATGGTACTATTTCCACACATCAAACTACCTATACCTGAATCCTTTCCAAGGAATGATTATTTAAATAAACTTATATGGCCAGTGGACTGGGGAACAATCTGGAAAAAATTATATTTCTCTTTAACATTGATTTCCTTTTATGAATTTATGCCATCAAATTGAGATCCAGACATCTTATACCATTGGTCCAATGCATGCTCTGACCAATACTGGTCTGATTATTTTTCTATGTAAGAGGGGAGACTTTAAACTCTCTTTGTTGTTACTCGTTCATAACAATCCTGTTTGTGCCTTCAAGGGGATAAGATAGTAGCCATTCTTGATAAGGTATGTTCCATAGTCTAAGAAGTTGGAGAACTTCAACAAAATGTTACCTCTGCTTTCACAACTCTAATATCTTGCTTGAGGTTTGTATTGTCCCTTAGGGACACAGTACTACCTAGCGTCACCATTGAGTAGATGGGTGATTAGTAAGGTAGCTTGAGGCTAGATCGTAAATCATTTACTTTGAAGATTGGGACTGTAGTCTTGAATTTGTCTGAGTAAGGAATCCCTGTGAGCCCTACAGCAACGTGCTTGCATGATCCTGTGCTGCTTAATAGGTATGCAGGGCTTCATGCTTTGAACCAACTGGTCTGTTGGTTTTTTCCCAAGGAAAAACATACAGCAGCTACTATGACCAAATCACAGGCAGTCAGAAACATCGTACTGGCATGTTGGGAGTTCTTTGTGTATAGAATCCAGTTTCCATGAGGTGGACTCCAGGCTCATCAGCTGCCTCATTGGAGGCAATCTAATCTCAAATTAGGGATGATGTAATTTTTGCTACTTCTTCAAGGTATTTCATTTTCATTTAATGTGATTTCCGTGTTAGTCATGTATCATTCACTGTCTTCCATAAAGCCAGTAACATGTGTAAACAAGGAGAGAGGAGCCGGAGTACAGCCATCATTCCTTATGAATGAGAGGTAGACTGAGATCCACCCTGGCCATGTTCTCTTAGCCTTGAGGCTACCAATCTTTCATTAGGCTTTTAAAAATATGTTCCATTAAGACAAGCACACGTAACTTCATAGAATAGCACAATTAATTTTGGGAGATTAAAGTTTGTCCTTCTCAGGAGATAAAGGGATATGAGAATGCAGATGCCAAGTAGTTTCACTACTTACCCTGCAGACATAGTGTGTGGAGAGATTACAGTGCTGCATGCAGATAATGGGCAACCCCATGGTAATCCACTCATCTATGCAGAAATGCCATCTTCCCAGACCCATTTCTGTACACACAGAAGAAACAGGATTTTTTTATTTAAAGAGGGACTGGGACCCTCCTAAGACTATTCAATTCTCATCTCAACATCCCCCATTTTTTGCAGCTGTTCTGTAAACATAAATTTACTCTTTTCTTTGAGGAAAGTCCTGTTCCTCAGTAGCTGAGAAGCCAGGCCTGGAACCATTCTGTTGTCTTTTTGTGGTCTGATTGCCCTGAAGTTGTTTCAGCTGCAGAAATCTTGCTGTTCAATCTCAGAACTTCTACTGTATCTTCCTATTTCCAAGTTTGCCTACTGTCAAAAGGGAGTACTGTTTTCCTACGGAAGGACATGGGAAAATGGTGAATTAAAATAAAAGTGCAAGGTTGTTGCTTGGTTTTTTTCTTTCTTTTTTTGGATGAAAGACCAACTCAGTTTTGCCATAGCTTGAAGAAATCTCCTTTTTTCTGGCACTTCAGAACCGAATGTAATGTTAGGTAGTCTGGTTAGCCTTTGCAGAGAGTCTGGTTAGTAACGTCAGCTGTCCCTTGTGTCTTTCAAATGAGCAACGTACACAAAGACTGTGCTCCAGAGCACAAGCAGGAATGACTTCTGACCTTTTGATCTGATGATCTGTTCCCAAAATCTCTGCATGTCCAAAAGCAGCAAGACAAATACCAGAAAACTTGGAGACCTGAGGAAAGGGGAAGCTCCAGCATTTCACAGGCAGAAGCAGAGAGCAGCTCCCTAAGGGGTCCAGCTGCAGGACAGAGCTTGCCACCAAGCCTGTGGGAGACCTGGAAATACTAGCCCCTGTAGACCCACTCAGCTCTCCTCCTTCAAGCACGTGTCAAACTGTCCATCAGCCTCTGCAACAGCAGAGCCACACAGACTGTCTTAAAACAACCCTAACATGAGAGCTGTAGTTGACTAACTAGGGAGCGTGAGCAAGTCAGGACTTGCTGCCTGTCTGTCCCCGTGGTGTTGGTCTTCCTGCAGCCATGGTGCAGGTGAGCCATGCCCCAATCTATGTGATACAGTAGGTGCTTATTGCCTGGCCAAGCATATGGAGGAGAAGGAACTCATTCTGTCATTCTCCCTGTTGGCACATAAGCAGGCTGTTAATCGTTTTCTCCTCTTTAACATTCAGTACACACATCCGTGCCGCGGTTGCATTACATTATCTGTAACACCTCTCAACTTGAAAATAACAACGAAAGAAATGTTATATCCTTCCACTCTCACAGTAGCATGCTATTGCCTGCTGATTTCCATCACTACAGGTTACTAAGCTGGCTACCTTGCCGCGATAAAAGTTACTTTCAGTAAGCCCTGTGTTTCTGCAGCTGTAACTTTCCTAATGAAATCCTCTAGCAGGTTTTACAAATACACTGCGATCCACGCTATGTAGGCCAGATAGAGTACCCAAGGTGGGTCACTTGAAACTAGGTTTTTTAATCTCTGTGCTGTATTGCTACATGCTGCATTAGACATGCCCCAAAAGGTCACATGTTTCCAAAGAGTATATTCAGCACGCTTTGTATAGACTTAGCGGTGTGAGATCTTGGTATATTATCGCATGGATTCTGTCTAATTATTAAGGACATGTGACCAATTGCTTTGAGTCTAAATAACTAAGGCTGAAGAACACAATACTTTCCTGGCTTAACTGTTTTGTAATGATTAACTGCAGTGTTATGAGAGCCATTTCGTGCCACCAGCTTTTAAGCAGAACAGCATGTTGTCTTCAACAGAAAATTCTAATTTAAGTTGGAGCTACCAAATGGTCTAACGTTTTCAGTCAGTTTTTAGAATGAAATTGCAGCATATTTGTAGAAACTCCCTTTAAATCAATGGATTTGAGCACACTTTGGATCAGGCCGTAAGCATTCGACCTTTTCTGTTGGTTGCTGGGAGATGCAACAGAACACAATAGGATTGACTGAATTTAATGTTCAGGGTAACAATTAATAGAAATGCTGCCTGTGTGTGCTGTCAGTGGGGTTTCATGTTAATCGTTACTGAAGTTCTGCTTTCCGAGCCTCCCTCAGGTAATAATGAGTGATTTAACATTACATACATCTTTTGGTTTTCCTGGTTTTGTAGTTGTATGTCATATCTCTCTGTCTGAGCTGAGAAATGTTTTACTATAAGCAGGTTCAATTTTTAATTTCTAGGAACCAGAAGTTCAGAATAGGGTCCTGGAAGAGTGAGTCAGAGTATGTCCCCAAATTTCTCTCCTACGTTTGTTATCAACCAGTGAAGTTATGTCTGGGGTTTGACTTAATGATCATGCGAGCAGCCAGCCAGGAATTTTATTCATATCAGTCCTATGACACACCACCACGTTACACTTTCTCTTGTAAGACTTACAGCACTAAACTGTTAGGTCTTTTTTCGCTCGTCTGCAATCCTTGCCTACCATCATTTGAAAATACAGACTCAGTTTGATAGAGTACACTTGATTTGTGTGGCATATTGGTGTAAAGAAAAACATGAAATGTATAAAACAAGACTAATATTTATAACGTAGGCTGTGAGAATTTCCTTAATTTAATTCGTGTTTGAATTACAGTGCCGGTTTTAGAGAAGTGTCCCATCTGTATTTTTTGTTTTGCTGATGTCTGAGAGTCTATCACAGCCCTTGCTAAGTTGTTCCAGTAATTGATTACTCTTACAATAAACAAACACAGATGTTAGACCACATTGATCTAGCTCTAAAATTTGTCACTGAGCTTTTGGTTTACCTTTGCAAGGTAGGTGAAAGAGCTCAGCATTACTAGTTTCATTATGTAGATACTTTTTTTTATATATATATATATATATATATGTCTTGTAGCATTTAACCCATTTGGGAGAATTACAAGGCCGGACATGGAGCTGGGAGAACAGAATATCCATGATGTCTGCCACCATTTCTGAGGACAGTGGTATATGGTGAAACAATTGTTTTAAACCCCTATTCTCACATTCTTCTTATGAAGCTACATACATTAGCCTCCTGCAATTTGTCACTAAAGAAGCCTTTTTTTCAAGTCTTTGACCATTCCCTATGACTTTTCTCCAATTCCTCTTCCATTCATACTTGAAATTGTCAGTCACAACTGGACCAAGCATTTCATTAGTCTTGAGTAAGAAAACTGCATAACCTCCTTATTTCTATTCAGTACTACTCAGTTTATATGGCCTAATGTTGTATTATCTCTTTTCACTGAAGTGTGGTACTGGGACTTCGTACTGAACTGACAGATTATCAAGACCCTGTTACGCCTCTTGTCAGAGAAACAGATACCCCAAAATGAGTCCCTCTTACTCTGTGTGCCTCAAGTTGCTTTGTTTATGGATAAGAATTTACAGTGGGCAGTGCTAAAATGTATTTTCGTTGCTCCCATTTTGGCCTTTAATCTAGATTGTACTTTATTTTATAGTGCCCCATCTTCATGGCATCAGCTAACTTTGTCAGTGAAAATGTTACACTTTCTTCCATGTAACTTATACAACTGCTAAATAGTCCTGGGTGAAGAATCAATCATTATGGGGTGTCACCAAAAACCCATGTCTCTTTAACTGAAATTTCATCTGACACTTAGCAAAATATCTATTTTAAACCTGTTTAAGATACATTGTGTTGATTTTGTTGGATGGTAATTTCCTACATGATTCGTAATCAGAATATGACGCAGCATCAAGTCAAAGAGTGATCCGGTGAAATTGTTATCTTTGTTACTCCATGAGAAGTTTCAAGAATAGATTTTCTCGTAGTTCTTGGGTATTATTTAATTGTATAAAACTGTAGGTGAATATAAGAAATTTGCAAAGTACAGCAAATCAGAAAAATGAACCTAGTTTTTAAATCACAGCCAATTAAGGAAAAATAACCCTTCCTTTCTCATTTCTTACATACCTTCCATAAAATCCATGGACCAGGTTATCCTGTCGCTGATGCTGCGTAATTCCCCTAGGAATGGTAATCGGATTTTGCAGATGTAACTGAAAGGCAAATGTGACCCTCTATGTATGTTGGTATGCAAAGGATATCGGAAGCATTCTTGCCTTCAGGATAATTACAAAATTGCTTCCTTTTTTGTCATCCACCCATGATGCCATCTAATTTTATGTTCCTTGGCTGCTAGCTGTTAGCCTCATTAACCTTACTTGATAGAGCGTTCCAACATTTATGATTCTCATGTGAAAAATGCTTCCTGACGGCTGGAATTTGTTTTTCTTTAATTTCTACCTTTGCCCTCTTGTCCTATTATGTGTACTAAGCTGAAAATAGTAACTTGAGATTGGTGTGCCTACTCCTTACAGTGTAATGAATTCCAGTTAATTCTCTTGTCTTTTATTTCTCTTAAGATAGTCGTGGTCATTTAAAATGATTTAACTAACAATCCTACTTATTTTCACTTGGGTCCCTTGTGTTTTTACATTTGATAATAAATTCTTCTGTGGAAGGAAATGAGGAAATTCAGATATGTATCATTCATCAGTTGGCCAATTTCCACCAATGTAACGTTACCCTGATGTTGTTAACTTCATGGTCTTATTTGGCATGTGGAGTAGGACCAAGATGCTGTTACTGTGGGCAGTACAGCTTGACATTTGTAAGGTCAAAATCTCATCAGTCAATGCAATTTTACTCTACACAGTGGCAACATCGTAAATCTTAAATCTAAATCCAGTTCAGCTAGCTGTGATAATCATTGTCAAATTTGCAGTGGTGGGAACTATGAATTTAATCCCCATTCCCAAATAAAAGGGTTTTTTCCCCTTTTTGGGGTCATACAGAGACTCCTGTGTACATACATTCGACACCGGTAGCAGCAGATCTTTCCATCCAGCGCAGGGCCGCACTAGAAGTACCACTGCAAAGGCAGGCGGTAGCTCCACAGGAACAGAGGCAGATATCTGCTTGTATTTTTGTTACATTTTCTTTATAGTTTTGACATTATAAAAAGTTTGGATATACATCTGTTAAGAGCTATTAATACAAATTAAGGATTGGTCCATAATGCAGCATCTTTTCTTTATATGGATGCGGATTCGTTTGAAATTTTATGTGCTTTTGGGACAGAGTAGCTTGTACTCCGGGAAGCCTGCAATATTTTCTTAAGACTAAGCAGAAAAGCTACCACACTATTTCAATTAACTTCTTTAAGATTATGTTAAGTTCTTTAAGTTAAGCTGGTCTAGAGCTTGGTCGGTTTTTTCTCTTTTCTTTCCATTGTTTACTTTGTTGTTTCCTTATATGGGCTTCACAGGGTGAAGGGAGAAACTCAAACCTAGTCATCCTGGTCATCCCATTGAAGAAGAGAATTGTTTACAATTGTTTACAAACAATTCTCTCCAGTTAGACTTTAATTCAGCTTATAAAGGATGACAATGGGAATAGGAAGAGGAGATTGTATGTTACCTAACTGGGATGTTTCTGATAAAATAATGCAAAGAAACAAACATGGTGTACTTAGAAAGTGCAGCTGTTGTTGGACTGAAGGGATGAAATTACTGTTGCCATTCATTGGAAAGCATTATGTTGTAAAGTTCATCTCTCTGGATACAATTGGCTTGGGGGCTGTTTCCTCTTTTGAGTTTACAGTTTTCAAAATCAAGAGTTTGTTTGATGACCTCTGCCTTAAAAGAATATTCTGCAACCAAGTACTTGCTTCTTTGGAAATGGTTATTTTAGCATATCTTGGGACATACGCACCTTTGTCTGAACTCATGAGGAAGCACACAGTAAAGGCAGTTTTGGCATTACTATTTATAAGCTGTTCGTAAGAGTCCACCTTTTGGCTGAGGTCCTAGTTTCTCTATAGAGAAGGTATTTTCTGAAAGATTATCTTGCTTGGGACAAAGTTAGTGGGTTAATCAGAGAGTAAGTTGTCCCTGTCTGTACATGCTTGTCTAATATATGTCTTTCATCCTGCTTAGAAAATGATCCCTTCTTTAGTTATATTCTAATAACTCACAAAATGTAGTATCTTTCAAAGTTTCCTTTTAGGGAAAGTAATTTTTTTTCAGCCTATTAAAGAATACCATGCAGATAGATAATTCCAGACTTCTTTTGCAAAAATAACTGTAGGTCACACATTTGCTGGAAAGAAGGTTATACTACCAAAAATAAGTATTTGCTGAGTCAAGCATTCCAGTGCCAGGTTCTCCTGGGAGGTATCCCAAGAAACAGAAGGAGGCCTTTCCTCAAGTACTGTAAATTTAATCGTTATGATATAATAATAGGATCTCCTGGAAGTTCCATTATAGAAACTAATTCCACACTTATGACAGTAAAATGAAGCTTCTCAAATAAATTGAAATGTTATCAGGCATACTTTTCTAATCGTTGCATTTCTTTTCATACTTCTGAACGTACGTTGCAGACGTCCATTGCTCCTTTTGCTTGCTGCTAATACAAGAATTTATCCGTATTGCCAGGAAAAGTGAACAAAAGATGCTCTGCAGCCGAAAACCTTGTTGCCTACTTGCTTGATGTAAATTGTCGACCTGATAAACTCATTAATACAAGGTTTTCCCCATGATAAGGGTCAAAGTACTGCCAAGAGTAAGTGTCCAATGTGAGATGCTTCAGAGAAGTCAGGTTTTTAAAAGGCTTGAATTCCCCTCACTCGGCGTTAGCCATGGAAAGGCTCCGCAGTAGGTCTAGGCTGACTGCTGGGGAGGAGGTACCCGCCGGGCACAGTTGAGCCTGTTGCATGGTGGGCGTCTAGAGGAGCGCAACAACTGGACCTGGTTGTCCTCTGGAGATGTCTGTGTCTCTTCCCTGGTTGCACAGTCAGCAATGAGTGTCAAACAGGCCCTTCTGAGGTGTCTCAGCAGTGCACCTGATCTTCCAGGTATCCAGAGCCACTTGTTGTTTAGAAAACACCACTGGCTTGTGCATGTTAACATGGACTCAAGTCTTTGCCTCCAAGCATATTAAATCCCCAGGCACTTTTATTTATCGTTGTGAGGCTTTCGTTTGCAATGAACCTGCAGGGCACAGCTTAGCTGTGTTGCATTGCGATCACACGCTTGTAACAAGAAACATCTTCCGCCTTCTCAAATGCATCTCTGGGGCGAGCTGCCCACCGGGGGAAGCTGCTGCCAGCTGCCAGCAGCTATCGGCATCTGCCGCGGCCTCTCCTGAAGCAGCTTTGGCTCAGCCCTCGCCTGATGCCAGGGGACATGGAGCTGGGGGTTCCCCGAAGGATGTGTGATGCCCCTGCTCCACGCTCTGTGGTGATCCAGGGTCAAGTGGAGGAGGAAGCGTGCCTGCTGAAGTGAAGCGTGCCTCACCGTGTGTTTGCTACCTGGCTGAATAGCCCAGCCCGCAGTCAGCAGGGAGGCAGGGAAGTGCCTCCCCACATAGGGACACTTGGGAGGATAAGTACAGTGTGGTTCTTTTAATCACTTTTAAGCCCGAGTGCATCTCAACACGGTATTTTTTGCTAAAGAAAGATCAGGAGACAGGAAGATGAAAGAAATCTAGTAAAAAAAAAACCCACTGAGAAAATGAATTATATTTAAAAAAAGCAGCAACAGAAGGAATAATAGTGCTTTGTTTATTCTTTCCCTTTGAGCTTTGTGGACATATAATAGATTTCCACTTCTTGGTCCTACTTTCTTTTTCCTCCTCCCCTGCCCTCTATCTTGCTTCATTTTTTTCTGTGACCATTAGCACTGTGGGAACCTACCA
Source organism: Fregata magnificens (assembly GCA_013389945.1). Lineage (NCBI taxonomy): Eukaryota > Metazoa > Chordata > Aves > Suliformes > Fregatidae > Fregata > Fregata magnificens. The sequence continues at coordinate 98,026 of WAAD01019592.1, forward strand.
CCCACAGTGTCCATTCATTGCCCCTCCAAAGAGGCCCGAGAGTGCAGCCACCCCGCACAGGCTAACCTGGACTCAAAGGGCAGCACGATGTTGTAGCCTGAAGCCAGTTACTATTTGTATAGCAACATGACATTGCAGGAAAAGAGTTCAGTCATGCTCAATTTTGCTTCTGGTATTGCAAAAGCAGCACATCAGCGGTGGAGTTCTGCAGATTGGATGGAACTAATTATATTAAATTGTTCCATAGGAACTTTTTAAGGAGGGTTGCATGTAGAAGAGCACTCTTTTTTGACAAGAAGTTGATTCACATGAGGCTTCATGGAGCATTTATTTTATCTTTAAGAGTTCAGGTCACCTTCTTCCATGAGAAAACTGAGGGAAGGAAATATTTTCAAAATTCCTGTAGAATTTCTTCACCATTTCTTCGTCCAGGCATTTTCCTTCCTCAGCCTGGAAGAAACAAGCTGCACGGGTAGCATGAAATGTGCAGAGCCCAATTCCCTCTCCCTCCCTGCCCCTCTGTGTCCCCTGTGACTATCTTCAGTAGTTTGATTAAGAACTCCTCAGTAGGATAAATGCTTTCCGTCTTTCCATCTTAAAGGTCCAAGGACCGCAGCCTTTCATTCTTAGTTTCCAGTTGGGTGAGAGGCAATTTCTTTTTCCAGATATTTTATTTTCCAGATATGTAGGAAGCGCTCCTAAAATCTGATACTGAAGACTGCTGAATAATCAAGGCTTGTTGTAATTTGGCAGTATATGAGGCAATACTTGTGCTTCCCTGTCCACTCGCTGCAACTTCTTTTCCTCTGTCTCAGATTTTACTGAGACCACCAGTGCACTCCTGCTCAGGGCAGGCAGTTATCTTTCTTCATCCCTAACAATGACAACTGGGTTCCTAGTGTCACAACGCTGTTATTTATTTTCCCTGCTGGGGCTTCACCATGCTTTTAACCAACTCTAGTTAAAAACATCTGCTAGACAAATTCCTCTGGAAAATTCCATATACAGCAAGCATAGAGATAAGAGATAAGTTTAAGGCTACTTTGCATACCTCTGCTTAAGAAAAAGTAGCAGCACAGAAGTTAGTTTGTGTGACTCTTTTTTAGCACAGTCAGAAAATCCAGAGTAGCAGTCAAATGATATTTCTTTTTTCTGAATGTGTTCCGTGAGATTTTAGGTTTCCTAATTCTCCATTCTGCAAAGCATCACATTTTTCTCTCCAACCCAGTCCTGCTGTTACAGCTACCTCTTCTTTACAGCAGTTATGTAACATGAATATTCTAAATTATCTGCTTTATTGTTGTGGCCTTCCCATACACAAGTCTCAGGGCTAGCACCGGTGAACATGTTCCCTTCATTGGCCAACACCAGTGCGAGGACTCCAGATCTCTAATACCAAAGCTCAACCTGCAAACAGGCTGGTTTCACCTCTGCTTCGTGTCTTGGGCTGCATTAAGGAGCCAAATGTTTGTGACTGGTGTTTTTCAGTCCAAATGGGTATAACTTCCATTTTCGTTCCACTGCAGTCTCCTATGTGATTCCCAGACTGTGTATTTTACAAAATAGCCATATAGGCACACTGTGTGAAAGTGGTATGTGTGTGCCAGCCAAAGGTGGCAGCTTCCAGCTCTGCTCACCCACCCTGCCATCTGCATGTAGGCAAAATCAGAAGTACCCATTTCTACTGCTGCCCCCTAGCATGCACATACTGCAAAGAAGCCCATAGGATATCTCTGCAGCTCCAGCTGAGGATGCTGGAGCTAGGGTGTTACGGGAGGGAGTGTACATAACAGGAGGATAAAAGAAGTGATTGCACAGGTTTGAATTTGTAAATTCAAAGATTAGGTACACCCACTTGTGAAGGTGAGAGTTGTTGCCATCATTCAAGCAAGTCTGGGAACCCCCCTCTGTAGCATTACTTCAACACTGAAGTTCAGTTTCTTTCCGTTCAGTAGCTCCTCTTTCTTTTTTTTTAACTTGGATGTAACTCAGCTCCCTGTTTCTTAACTACAACTCTCTTTCCATCTACCTGCTGACAGTTAGACATCTAGGAGAACAGGAAGGATGGAGGGAACCATTCTTCCCATTATTTAATTAGAAAACTAAGTCCCAGAAACCTTTCTGCAGCCTTTGTTTTTCTAATTTTAGAATATGCTGCACTTACAGAGAAGATACTTAACTTTGCTATTTTTGAGAAATGGAAGAAAATTATGTTATGTCCCTACATACCCCTTGTGTCTGCTTACATTTATCAAGTAAAGAATGACAAATATGCTAACTCATTTTGTCATAACAAGATAAGTGGTAATGGTGCTGTTCTCTAGTCCGGGCAACCCACATTTATTTGATATTCAGCCAACCTGGAAAGTTCATTTTGCTGCCGGCTGTTCACCAAGGATCAGTCACAGAGATAACAGAGGCTTGGGAGCTCTCAGCAGTATTCGCTCTTTTCCAAATGAGCAAGCAAGTGAAGAATGTTCTTTTTCTGCATTGCTAGCCAGGGACCTGCTCCACTTGGAGCCAGGACTGCTGCTTGTGGTACCTCCTGTTTTCCTCACGCGGTAGGTGTTGCCATGTCCTAAAGAAAGGGAGCAGTTGAATGCCAGGATAAAAAAACTTCAGTGCAGGAGAGGATTTTAGTGAAACAAGACAGAAGTCCTCCATGGAAGGGCTGTAGCCTCAATGAGATCAGATAGCAAAGTGATACTAAAACTGCCTTTTGTATGCCATTGATGCTCTTCTGCTTTCGACTAGCCATCTGATGCAGAAGGCTGTGCTACAGCAATAATGTCTGCAGGCTCCAGCTGTGCTGGGGAGACAGCTGGAACAGCCTTGCTGGTCTTCATGGCCTGCAGTCCCGTCAATCCAACCCGCAGCCTTATCAGATTTCCCCAGCAAAGCAGAGTTGGGCAAGCTTTGCCGAGGCCAAGGAGTCTCAGAGCATGGGCGCCTTGAGTCTGTATGGAGGCATGGAAAAGAAAGTTGCCTGACCTTTCTATTACTACTGTTTTCCTGAAGGTATGTGCTACTTTTAATCTAAAAGAAAGGAAGCCACATTTCAAACATATTTAATAAATTTAATGGAAAAATATCTGAAAAAAAATTTTTCCTGCTCAGAAAGAAGAAATTAATAACTCAAGTGATCTATCATTTTGATACTGAAGTTTTCTATGCTTTGTATTTACATGGAAAGTATGTTGCATTCATGTAACTTTTTCTGACCTGACTGTATAGAGCTAAAACTGTAGTCGAAGTTGGGAAAAACCTTCTTTGTAATCAAGTTTACATTTTTGTTTGAATATAAAAAAAATCAAAATTAACACCGGTAAAAGTAATCATTCCCAACTTTGCCTTGGCTGATTAAAGCCTTTTATGTGTTTTGATACTGTTGTTGCTGTCTCCTACCACACACAATTTTTGCTATTTTTGAGCCCAAGGATTACAAAAAAACAGTACCAGAAAGCATAAAATGCATTTTTAGGCACTATATTGAACTTTCAGCTTAATAATTACCAGAAGAAGCGTCATGTGCTGTTAAAAACCAGCATAATGAAAATGTTTGGTAGTACTGATCTTGATCAGTTCCTCAGATGGCACACTTTGCAGCTAGAGTTACTTAGGTAGGATGGACATCTGCCCTCCAGCAAGCAAATGCAAAGTACACGTCCTGAGCTCTGGGACTGAACCACGGCACAAAATACGTGCCACAGGTACTGCGTTATGGAAACAGAGCTTCTTCAGGATGAAACAAAGTGACTGACATACTAACACGGTTCCAGCACTGCAAATTAGAAATAATTAATGATTTTGGAGCTACTGTAGCAATATGGGCAAGGAGGATGCATTTACCAAAGCTAGAACATGATGTCCAGGCTGCAGACGGGGGGCGAGGTGCACTGGGATGCTGGGGGTCAGTAACTTTGGCTCACAGACTCCTCGCCTCCCGTGGCATGTCAAGCACTCTTTGCCCAGTTTTTGAAAGCCGTCCAAGCAGCACCCTTACTCAGCTCTTGAGAAGTCCCGGAGTCAGAATGCAGATGGTATGAAAAACACTGCCAATGTCTTTCCTAGACGATAAATATTTTATTAGTGTGTTCTGCCCTCAGTGGAACGGATAGTTCTGGTGCTAGAGGCCAAGGAAGTTTTATTATGGGAAAGCAGAAAATTCTGCATGTTTTCACAGCTAGGTCTCCAAAAAGAATAAATTCCTCTGGAATTTCAGTTTTCACTGGGGTTTCTTTCCAAAAATGAAAATAGAGAAATTATTTTTTAAAAAGCAGCATACTTGAATTAGTATGGAGAATAAATTAACATAGTTCACATGATCTCTCTCAAAACCCAAAACTCAATCAGAAACATGTAATATCTAAGCAGGTACTTGAATAATACTATTATGGCATTTAATATTTACAAGTAAGCTTATAATTACGAAGTAATGGACAGTGTTGCATTGTGCCATCTCAGTTGCATCCTTTGAGTCACCTAGCTAAGTGCAAGGGTCTATTTAAGCAGTCTTTAGCCAGGTCTGCAATCCAGCCATCTGTGGATTACATATATACATTTTGCTGACAAAAGCTTCTATATAGATAAAGCCAGAAAGGCAAAGCCTGTGCTGTTCCCAATTTGTATCTTTTGCATAGAGGTACTCCACTGGCAGAAGTGTAATTTGACAATGTGATTGCAATAGCAGCCTTTCCTGGCTGAGCTATCCAAGTGATAAATTACACTCCATCACGTCCATCTGTGTATGAGATAGCTATGCTTCTAGATTTGATACCTGCTTGTATGCACTGTTCTTTAGAGGTCTGTATCTGCCCACATCATTCAGGTAGACTGATGTCTAACCCAATAGGGAATGCATCGTGAGAGAAACCTCTCTGGCAAGAAGCAGTATAGGTCAGAATCAATTTTAGCTCTCCTTACCAAAAGAAAAAAAAAAAAACCACCCTGCAGAGCCAAACAAACTGCACCAGTTTGAGCCTCCACCCAGAAATCTGGCAATCTAAATTATGCTGTCTTATTGAGCAGTACTTCCCTCCGCAGGAACAATGAATCAAACGAAAGGGCCTAAATAAATAAATCTTTACACTTCCCTGTTCTTCATACCTCCCAATTAATCATACGTCATTTTGGAAAACCTAAGTAATCCACAGCAGGAGGCAAAACTGCTGTCACGGAGTATGTTTGCAGCATCAGACTGTCCTCCAGGAGCTGGGGGTGATGGCTGCGGTGACTTGCCGTTCCCCCCCCCGTCCCCCCACCCCACAGGAGCAGGGTGCCCAGGTCTCGCAGGGGGTGGGCGCCAAACCTGCTCTGGCCGTAATCGCCGCACGTGTTCTGCCGTGCTGAGCTCTGCTACTGGTTTTGCCATTAGTCACTGGTGCTGCTGCTAGCTGTGACTGCTGCGCCGGCAGCCAGCTTCCTGACTACTCCCTTCTCTGGTCTCTCCAGCTACCGTGCAGCCGTCCCTGCGGTGTTTCTGGTCCTTTACAGAAAGTGCAGCGGTGCGGGGATCCACGCAGAGCCCCAGCCATGCAGAACAGGCTTACTGAATTAAGTCTTCTTTCTTTCCTAAAGGAAAAAAAGAAAGGAAAAAATAATCTGCTTGGAATCTTTTCCCCACATAGACACATTTTTCCACTTCTCAGGACCAGAGCAGTTTATTAGGACCACAGTTTACCCCAGGGAAGTTACCCAAGTTTCTGCAAACGTGTTTGTGCATACCATTTTCTACACTTTTTAACTTAGTTGTTTTTAATACTAGAATGCTAGAAAATAAATATTCTATTAAACCTGATAAAGCCAGGTCTGTTGTTCCTTTCCCTTGCTAGCAGATGCCAACAGATGATGTTCTTTCTCTAGGCTGTGGAGAAGACTCGTTGTCCAGGGGAGTTGTTGGGAAAGGGCTGCTCTTCAGACCATCTGCTTTCACAGGAGAAACTGGCTGAGTCTGTCCAAGCTCCCATTGCTGCATGAGGAGTTTTGAGTTCTGAAATGCCTGGTTAGCACTTCCATGGCGGGAGTTTCTTAAGTTACTGGTTTTCGTGTTCTCATGCCACGGTCTCAGTGTTACACAAGGTCCAGAGGTGAGGAATTGCCACCAAACAGATCAAGTTTCTAGCCTGAAAGGAAGTTCTGAAATTACTGCAGAAGGCCTGCTGGTACAGGATTTCTGGTACCGTTTTGCAGAGCCTCAAATAGTCCAGATAGGCTTCAGATAAGTACTCTCCGTTTTGGGTGCTTTAACTCCAGATCTTTTGAAGTTTGCCACTCACATATTTCAAGTCTGTGTCCTCTAAACAGAGCTTGTCCTAAATGGGATAATTAAAATTTCTTTTTGTCTTCTCAGAGAACCCATGTGTTCATTTATGATCCCCAGTGGGAAGGCTAAATTAACCCTGCTGTCATTTGTTGAAGTACTACCAAATGACAATATTTATACTAGATTTAGCCATAAGTCCCTATTTCCAGGGGCAGTGTGTCCTAGAATAGTGCAGAAAGGATGTTTTTCTTTCCTTTCTATCTTTGAGGCATAGCCAGCTGCATCTTTTCTTTAGGATCTCAGAGAACAATCACTATTGACAAGAAGTTTGCAGGCTGAAATAATGTAAAGGTATTTATTTAAATGTCTTTTTCAAAAGTGTAAAGAGCAGATAGCAGATCAAAGATCTTCTTTTCACCAGAAAGTTTTATTCTTCTATCAGTGGAGGTTTTCTAGTTCATCATTACCTACAGAATTCTTGTCCCCACCACCACCGAGCACCCCACCCTTCTTCTGGTACGTAGACAGCAATTCCCTCCAATGCTCTGAAACACAGAGGTCTCTCTGTCTTTTCTCTGATTTCCTTCCTTCGAACTCTCCCGTTACATTTCAGTGATGTAAAACAGCCAAGATAAGAAATAGCTGTCTCTTCCCAGGAGGAGACGGGATGGATGTGCAATTCAGAACAATTCCTTTTTTCCTACTGCCTTCCTGGGATGGGGGCGGGGGACGGGGGGGAAGTGAGAAGTAAGTTAACCTCCCTTTTGCCAGCTGTGCCAGCTACTCCTAGCAAAATAGACACAGGAAAGCATGTCAGCACTGTACTGCTCTCCCCCTGAAAGCATAGAATTGTTAAAAAAAGATAAGATAGGAAACAGGGGTGTCTAGTAACTTGTATACAAGACCCAACAATTGTTTGCGTAATGCATCCTATTGCTCTTTTAGCATCTGGCATAAACGGTTGTCTTCAGTCATGTAAGTCATGTTTCATCTAGGTCCCCTGTTGCTAGAAAAAGATGACAGGAGAGAGTTAGACTATTACCACCATGGGGTAATAGTCACATTTGTTGTGGTTTTGTACAAAGACTAGCATACTGGGGTTTGGGTCTATAGGAGTTAAATAAGTCCATTTGTGTGGAGGATGAGGGTTTCTGCTATTGTGAGATTTTAAGAGTAGCTTTTTACATTATTTTTATATTACTGCTGTGGCTTAATGAAGAAAACACAAGAACTAATGTTTTCTTAGTTACCTAAAGATAATAAAAAACAGCAGAAGCAGAAGAAACTGTCTCATTTGCCATGGGATCCTAGCTGACATAGTAGCAGGAATTCACAGCCAAGAACATCGCACTTTATGATGGTGATGAAGTTCTCCAGTATGCAAGAAGAGGCTCAGGTTCCATGATTAAGGGATACAGCTGGATTTAGTGGGACAACTGAATTTGGACCTACTGGCTATTTGCACTGGGAGATAATTTTTGGGGATGAGTAAGAAGCAGGGCATCGGAAAGTCACAAGAATTTCTGGGATATTTGTTACTATAGATACCCTTTCTCTTTCTCAGTAAATAGGAGAAGGGAAATCCATAAGGGGCCTTTATTATTACCATACCAAGGTCTTCAAGGATTGTTTCTGTCACGCCTGTCTTCTTAGTATCTTGCCTAGCTGCATCAGTGGTGACCTAGACTTCAAAATCTGGCTTGTGTACAATACAGAAGCACAGGAACATCAGTAGGAAGAAGCACTCTGCTAAGCTACTAAAGCCAGTGTTCTGTGTAACGGTGGACAGCAGGAATCACTAATGCCACAAAATAAGGGTTAATGTTAGTGTGACTGTAATCTACTTTAGGGAGTTCTCCAAATGATCTGGTGACCTAGGTGTTATACAGAGAGAAGGAAAGAGCACGTGTAGGCGTAAGGAAGGTAATGAGCAGCAGTCAAAAAAGTCTGGGGAAATTGAAATATTATGCTTGCAGAAATAAGAACTGCAGAATAAATATTCTGAATGGACTGTGTGAACAGTTGGTGCCATGAAAACTGGGAACTGTAGAGAAATGGTCCAGCTGTGCTAAAAGATTGTACTTCAGCAGCAAAACTGAAACAAAGGTAGCGGCTGATCTGGCATCTCCTGCTACTGAGAAGCAGTTGCCTGAGTGGAACCCAATTCATCAGAAGAAACAGAAAAGTAAGGAAAAAGAGCCAGAAGAAAATTATACTTCACAGCTGGAAAATTAATTACATTTGCATGTGTGTAAGTACACACTAAGGAAATAAAGAGGATGAGGTTTGGAGTAAATGCCTCCAAGACTTGTTTTAGCATCTCTCCAATTCAGTTAAACAGGTTCTAGGATCTGATGACTAGGGAAACCCTCTTCTTATCTTTCAGGATACAAAAGGGAAGAGATTACAAACTAAGCAATATAAACAGAGTGGGAGTTTTCTGGGGACCATTGCTCGTCTCATTAGACAGAGGAATGAAGTTCTAGATATGCACCTTGCGGGCGCTGAGCAATCGGCGCTCAGCCCCTCAAATGCGTGCTTAAGTGAGATCCATCTGTGAACAACAGCTGTTGCTGACAAAGTGTGATAGGACTCGAAACCTCATTACCGATCCAGCGTGTTAGTGCTGTTACCTCTTCATGAAAAAGACCTGCCTTTCAAAAATCAACTGGAATAATTTATTAGAGGCTGGAAAAAAAGAGCACAGAAGGAAAGATGTAGTGAAGACGCAGCAATGAAGCTATTTTACCATGCTTTCAGCAGTTCAAGCATTGAGTCTCTTTTATAAAAGTAAATGGTGAGAGGGGATTCTGCTAGGAGAGGAAACGTAACAGAGTTCTTCCAGAAACTTACTGCATTTGAGATGTATCCTGCTCACAAAATGTGGCATAGATACTGACTGTTCCATGATCAGGGAAAAGAAAGACGAAACAAATATGGGATTTTTCTGTTACGTTCTGATTTCTGAGAATGAAGCTGTGGCTTTGTGTCGGAGAGCAAAGGGCCCCTGGAGAACAGTCCTGACAGTGGTTGAGCCATACCTATGGTAATGATTCACTAGAGCCCTGATTCCTCAGCCTACCTATGGAGAGCTGTTTTCCTCTACCAGGCTTTGGAGTTTAGCAGTCTCGCATCTTATGTCAGGTAAAAGCCACTGGGTTTTTATGTTTCAGAGCTTAGAGAGGCATGACCACTGCCCTAATAAGGTGGTACCTGCCCAAGACATCACCAGTCTCATTACTGGTCTCTAATCTGAAGATCTGTTCCAAGCAGAGGCATGAGATACTATCTGTGAAGTTTCAGGGAGGCAAGCAAGGAGGTAGAGCTTGGATTCTTTTTTTTTGGAGCAATATTGTGACCCTTTAACATGAACCTTGCAGTCCCAGGTTATTTCCACACCATTGCTGATAAAGTATTTCTAAGATCCGTTCTTGGGCTTTGGGCATTCTGTCTCAACATTTTGAGCTGACGTCACCTGTGAGGACTTTCACAGAAAGCTGCTTATGGCAAAGCTGAATACATACATCCAGTCTGCTGGTTGCCTCTGCTGGATTTCTAATTCAGAGTTATTCTTCCTGAGTTAGGTGGGGTGTACAGCTTATACAGGAAACACGTTCTGAATAAAGCATCAGTTACCAGTTGCTAAGACCTTTGAGCTTCATGAGCACTGCGGGGTCTGTTCTACCTCTTCTAAGAGTCAAGCCCATCTCATTTCTGACACAGTGAACTATAGGTGTATTCATTACTTTATTCTCATCTGTTTTCTACTCCTTACTGCTAAGGCATGAACATTTCCAGATTTTTGTAGATCTATTTGCAAAAAGACAAGCATGTAATGAAAAAGGATGTGAAAGAGAAGCCAAATGACATCACTTAAGTCAGTTTAAAGAAGCTTGGTATTTGGTTGTTTATCATCTCAGTATGTTAGTTGTTTGTACTGTGATAAGAGCATTTTTGGTGTGGAGACTGAGCCGCAAGACTTATTGCAGCAATGCAGACAGTGTTTGTCTGTTGGTTAGGGAAATGGACTGGAAGACAGGAAGGTCTTGGGTCCTAGACCAAGCTGAACCAGTGACTCATCGTGTGACTCTGGGAAAGCGCATTTAACTCAGTTCTGCAACATTGCAGAAATCAGCCCAGCTGCCGAACTGAACCAAAGCAGGTTGTAAGTCACAAGTCAGTGGCACATATGGGAAAGATGAGCCCCTTTTTCTTATTCTGGGTAAATGCAAATTCTACGTTATCTTCTCTTGAGCCAACGTTTCACGGTGTGGCTGTGGTAATATTCTTGTATAGTCAGTTGGATATTTTGAAGGAAATTGCATTTTCTTCCCCTCCCCAAAAAGCCTTCCCACCCCTCCCATGAAATTTATGTAGAAGCGGGTATGAAGGATGAAAAAATATCCAAAGTAAAAGCTGGCTCTTATTTATTTTTTAGTATCCAGGAGAATGTAATTTGGCCATTCCAGGTTTCGGAGGTTGACCTGCAGATACAAATACACAAAATAAGCATTATATTAAGCTATAGATTTTGCCTCCAGCATAGGTAAGTAACTAAAACAGCTTTTTGGTAGAAGTGGGAATTGAAATATATCATGTAAGTTTTACGAGCAGGAATTATAATGCTTCCCCTGTTTGAATTTTTCAGGTGGTTCTTATGCATGTTGGGACATCTTCTTTGCAAAATAAAATTTAAAAAAAGGAGCTTTTGCAGGACCCTTCTTTTCTCTTATGAAAAAATATATTAAGAAATTTTGCTAATCAAAAGTGTATGGGTGAGAAAGGAGATTATCACTAATAGTTGACTATCAGTTTTTTATATCCACAAGGAAGAGATCGAGCTTCTGAGCAGCTGCTTCTGTGTTTTAGATTACCTGCCTTGACCCCATTGCAAATAGCAAAACTTTCACAGAAGTCTGCATATAGTCCTGGTAGGTCAGATCCTCTAATATACCTTCTTTATCTGGTATACCCCCTATAACAATCTGCTTTACCCAAGGCTTTTACCAGTGACATCACTGATCAACTGGGAGCAGAGAGGAGGAGGCTCAGGGAGGAGGTGAAGTTTTGAAATCTAAACTGAAAATTGAAATGGGTCAGTAAGAAAGATAGTTCTCATGGGCTTTTTCTTGACTGAAATAGAAAGGAAATGGTGGGTGTTGCATCTGACGAAGCAGTTAGCAGTAAACACTTCCATCATCAAATGCAGTTCTTTTTCCAGTTTGCAAATCTCTTATCCATTCTTCTTACTTTTAAGGAAATGCCAGTCCAGTCCCAAGAAGCAGTTCTGAAAAATTGCATAGCAAATTTCCACATTTAATATTTCCAAATGACTGTAAAAGTACAGTCATTTGTCTAATAGCCAACTCTGAAAACTGAGCCAGGGCTGTAAGCGTTACACTGGACTAGACTTACCCATCAGCATGTATGATAAAAGCAGCGTCAGTCAATCTGTGCCATCACCGATAAACCTGTGCAAATCCATTCCTTTCAAATCATGCTCTCAGTGATAGCTCCATACTTCCAGTTCTTGGTATATATTTCTAATTGCAATTTAGTAAATAATTCTGCAGGAAGAACTTAAACTCCACTCTGTTTCTTTCTCTGCTAGATTTGATACTGCAGGCACAACAGGATTAAAAAAGGCCATTAAAAACCATCACCAACCTCACCCCTCCCAAGGGGAAAAAAAACCCCTCCCAGGATCTCTGAATGCATAAGAACCAGGTCAGCAGGTTACGGCTGTGAACATCTATTCTTCAGAGGAAAACTAATTAATAAATTCAATTTATAAATGCAGTTCATACACAATCAAGCATTTTTAACTAATTAACAAAAACATGAAACTGGAATAAAATCTCGGTGGTTGTGCTTACATTTCGGGAAACCCTGGCACCGTTGCACTGCACTGAACAAATATAGACGATACAGCCATGCAAATGTCTGTACGGCTGGTTTCTATCATTCCCTTCCCCATGAGCAAGGCTAATGCATTGCTGCTGGTTCAAAAGCAAAAATCTTTCCTACATTGGCAGGTTGGTTTGTTCTTAGTGTAATAGGTGCAGATGAGTTTTCAGAAATACTGGATGCATATCTGAAGTATAATTTAGCAACTTTTAAGGTTTACCAATCACTAAGAATAATATGTTCTTAAGTAAGTTTCCTGAGTCTGCCAATTTACGTAGGTGAGTAAACTAGACAGGTCAAATAACTGGCGTGGTTTATAAATAGACTAAAAAAAATCTCCATATATAGAATAGTATCCAGACTTTCTATTGTTTGAAGCAAATGATATCACTATTTGGATGTCTTTCCAGAACTGAAAATGACTAGACTTCGGAAACTAAAAGTAGTTAAATATAGAAATTGCTACTTTAATGAGTGGATGCTGTGTTTCATTATTATGCTACTAGTATGTGAACAAATGCCTTTCTGTTCTTAGGGATGGGAAGGGGGATTTTATTAGAGTAATATAAGATATTGGACAAAAGCCAAAGTCAGATTAAGGGCTGACAGTGTCTTTACCCTCATTTCCTTTATGGAAAATATTTTTGATCCACTGTGCAGTGTAACTGCACATAGGAGGTGATAACACTGTCCACTAACTCGTGCCTTGCATAAGCCTTTACACTTGTGCAGATCAAATACAAAATGCACAGTGTTGTGCATAAAATAAAATAAGAGAATAAAAACAAAAAGAGAAACAAACTGTGCCTTTCAGCATAGCTTGTCATCACAGAGTCCCTAACAAGTGATTACGTATACTTTGCCAAGTCAGAGTGCTTTCTTCATCACTGATAACTAGAAAACACTTCTTCTGATTCCTGCAATACTACTTTTTAAAACCACCTAAGTAGCTTCTGTGGAGATACGCTTAATTTCTAGGGATGGGGTGTTGGGAATAAGGGCTCGTATTAAGAAGTCCCAGCACTCTTACTCTAAAGACCACCATCCTTTTAGATGAGGAATGCCATGTTGGATGCTAGATGAGAGTCTGTTGTCTCACAGGAAAAGATAATAGACTAAAATAATACGCGTCTCTAAAAGCATGCATTTACAAAGATGGAATCAAGTTTAACAAGATATCAAAACAGATTTTAAGTTGCCAATCCAGATTTTCATAGAATCATAGAATCATTAAGGTTGGAAAAGACCTCTAAGAACATCAAGTCCAACCATCAACTAACACCACCATGACTCCTAAACTAGGCCCTGGAGTGCCACGTCTATACCTTTTTTGAACGCCTCCAGGGTTGACGACTCCACCACCTCTCTGGGGAGCCTGTTCCAATGCCTAACCACTCTTTTGGTAAAGAAATTTTTCCTGATGGTGAGAATTTTTTCCTGATGGTGAGAAATTTTTCCTGATGAGAAATTTTTCCTGATGAATTTTCCTTCAGCTACTTCTGCATCTTCTACCTTTCTCAGATTTAGCTAAAAAATCCCATTTGAACAGAGTCAGTTGATATGAAGTCACCTAAATTTAGGCATCTACATATTCACAGGGTCCAAGTACATACTCACTGTCCAAGTTCTCATTATAATCAGGGAAGCCAATGGGCTTGCCTTAACTAATAGTAATAATTAATGTATGTACTTTTGCTTACCTCTATTAATACATTTCCAGCTTCAAACTCTTACTAGACTTATATCTGTGGGGTTTTTTTCTGCAAGCAGACCTGATTCTTAAGTTGGTAAAACTGAAAATGGAGTGCTCATGAGCAACACTTTCATTGTCCTTCTGTAATCACTGTGGGCCATAGGTGTCAGTTGATGACCATGTAACGTTTGCCCCTTTGTAAGATGTAAGAGATATTTTCAGCTCTTTTCACACTCTTCAAAGAGCTTAGTTTGCCTGCAGCATCACTTCTCTCTTGCTAGCATTATGTTCAAGCCTTAGTTGATGATTAACACAAAAATTGTTATTCCTTTAGGCAACTAAGTCACCTGTCTCAGATGATAGAGAAGTGCCAGAGGACATTGTTCTTCCTCCTCTGGATGCAATTTTGTTCTAGGAAAAGCCCTCTGCATCTTAACCCTCCTTCATGTGCTCCTGAGAGCTGGAGCACATTCATGTAGAGACCCGCGGCTGCTTTTTAGGATTCCCTTTCCGATGGCATTACAGATTCTTCAAAAATAAACAGGAGTGATAAATTTTTCTGTAGTGGCGACTATTTTTTATTGTTTGACATTTTAAAATGTTTTAACTGGATTTTCCCATCTTAGATTCTAGTCCCTTTCTTAAGATAATATACAGTCATCTCTGTGAGGGAAAAAAAGGCAAAAAGCAGCGGAATCCAACTTCATTACCTGTAAAATATGAGACTGCCATTCACTGACTTCTTGACAGAAAACCGTGTCACGGCATACTCTGCTTGCTTGGAAGTGTACTGTTTGCAAACAACCTTATGTTGGGCAAGTGGGCAAGACCCCTGGACAGTTATTCAGATATCTGTACTGTATATTTAGAGAGCTTTTAAGATTTACTCTCTGACTGAGCCTCTTAAAGACCTTACTTTTTTTTTTCTTTTTTTTTTTTTAATGCCTGCTATGTCACAGCAGCTTCTTCTGGATTCCATCTGGTTTGCTGGGTAAATATGTGTTTGGATGAAAGCCACAAAATTAGAAATGCTTTTATGAAAATGTGAAGAGTAGGTTCACACTGTATCATGTTTGGCTTCTGCAGTTGTTACAAGGCAGCGTCTCGAGACTGCAACAAGAGAACTTTTTAATTTGAAGAGGGGATGCTAAATAGTACCTCAAATAAAGGGAACGTGGACATGTGAAGTTTCACTTTGAAATGAAACTATGCAGCCTTCAAATCAAGGCCACGTGCCAGAAAGTTCATATAATCAAGAATCATAGAATCGTTTAGGTTGGAAAAGACGTTTAAGATCATCAAGCCCAACCATTAAGAGCCACAAGGCAGCCCCTAAGAGGAAAGTCTTTTATAGCTTAACTTCTGAGAGGTCCAGAATTGATGTTTCCCATTCCTGGCTTCAACATACTTGCTGAGACACACTTGAGAGACAAGTTTCCATCTGTTGGGGTCTTCTCAGCATCAGCGACTTTGTATTCTCTTGCCCTTCCTTCCCTCATCGAGCCCTTCATCCCCAAACATTGAGCACAGGCATCCCAGTCCCTGGGAGCAGTGCTGCTTTTGGATACTCCGCCTCTGTTGATGTTCCCATGCTCACTGGGACTTAGAACCAAAGGAAGCCGCTTGCTTGCTTGGCGACCTGCCTCCCAGTTTTCTCTATCCACTCCATCATAAGGGGGTGGTAGCATTTGAAACTCCACACCAATCGATAATTCATAATTGATTGCCACAAGCATTGCTGTTCTCATTGCATTGGGAAGACTGCATTAGGCAGTTGTTAAGAGACCAGCTTTTTCTTAGTGTGGCTGGTGGTAAGTCTCTTCGTGTTCCTCCTGGGACCAGTTTCCTCCTCCAGGTTTTTTCTCACTGAAGGATATGTAAATACATGGCTCCCCCTACTTTTGGTGGGAAGTGTAAACATTCATATGATATTGAGGTCACGCACTAAATTATTCCAGTTGCCATGCATCCAGTCTAGAAAAGGTTCTGGCTCGCATTCAAATATGAAAGAAAGAATTATTTCTTAGCGAAATAATTCTCAGAGCAGTTGAAGAGAGGATCCACACCCACATCTTTTCCTTCCTCTCTGAATGTGCCAATTTCTCTCTCCCCTTCCCTCGCCAATTAAGGTCTTCACAGTGGTCTTACTGTCCGGTACACTAGTCACTACTGGATTGCAAGCAGGCGCGTTCAGATGGCTGGCTCCTTCTTTGGCATCGTAACTCTGGGGAGAGACTGTTTTCCAGACCAAGCCTGACACTGGGCAATGCAGGCCTCCCCCGCTGACAGTGTTCTCCGTACTTGTTTTGAACGGTTGTTTATAGATGTTTCTAGAGAAATAGGTTTGGCATCCAGGCAACAAATGTTTTCGACTCTTTAAGGAGTAAAATGCTGGTTTTGAGCAAATACAACTGTGCAGTTACATGTGAAACCAATGAAGTTCCTCTCTGTCTGGTTCAGCAGCGGCAGGAGTACCCCGTCATACTCCTACTTTATTTTTTTTCTCCTTTCTTTTGGAGGAAGCAGAAAATGAATGTTTCTACATCAGGGCCTTATAAACTAAGTTCGAAATGAATGTGAGTTTCAACAGCTGAAGGTCCAACGTGGAAACAGAGGTCCATCCTGGAGGTGTGGGCCAGTCTGGTCTCCCTGGCAGTGACACACAGGGCTGCCTCGCAGGCGTGCCAGGAATCCCCTCGGGACTTCCAGGCTGAAATCTCACATGAAGCATCCAAATGTGCTCCTGGTTGCCACACTGCAGAAGCGTGC
The DNA here is from genome assembly GCA_013389945.1 of Fregata magnificens. NCBI lineage: Eukaryota > Metazoa > Chordata > Aves > Suliformes > Fregatidae > Fregata > Fregata magnificens. The sequence continues at coordinate 114,657 of WAAD01019592.1, forward strand.
GATATGGCAGCACCCCGAGTCGTAGTTCAGCTTTTCAGCAAGCTCCCAGACCTTCTAAAACCTCTCTTGGTGAAACTTAGCTGGCTCAGAGGGGCCACTGTGATTGAAGGAGAGAACAGAATGGGGCTTGCCAGGACAGAAGGTAATGAACAACTACAACCTAAAACTTTATCACAGAAAATGTCAGTGTGCAGTCGTTTGATTCCAGGTTGCAATATTTTTGTTATAATGTCTGTAATTTTTTTTGAGCTGCATGTAAGGAAATGGCCTATATTTCCTGGTCTTCCTGTACTCATAGAACTGTACTTTGAGGTCTGTCCTCTGGTTGCCTTTGTTCTTTGTCAGAATACCAACCCTTGAAGTGAAGGTACTTGAATGGGCCCACAGAGATAACGATTACACAAGCGTGGCCAAGATTAGTAATAAATAAATCATTAATGTGCAGAAAATTTTAAAGAGAACTTCATATATGTGTCTGGTTTCTTTAAGAGCTGGGCTGAAAGAAACTGCATTTAAGTCAGAAGCAGAACTCTATGAATTCTCAGAAGAGAAGTTGTCTTTTGTTGGCTGAAGATGTGCTAACATAAGTCATATTGGTTTGTGACAAAAAAATTATGAGAAAGTAAGAGGGCAAAAAAAGATTTTGTGTTGGGACACCCACATTTTACGTTTGCTATTTCACATACATAAACATGAGAAGGTGTTTACGCTAGGCAAATATGCAAGCTTTACAAACATAGATGGCAATTCCTTGCATGTTTTCTCCTGCTTGTGTTTAAGTAGTGTTCACATTCCTTGAACCATCAATCTTATATTCATTCCAGCACACTCACCCAACGATATTAAAAGGAGAGTTGGAAAAGTCCCTCTTCTCCCTTTCCACTCATTGCTTTCCTCATTCCCTTTCTCTATCCATTCCAGCCTAGTTTGCAGCCTGCTGGTTAAAGCTTTCCCAGAGGCAGGTCCGTGTTTGATTTTCTCTGTCAGAGAGCTGCAATTAGGTCTCCCATTTCCTAAGAGGCTGTGCTGACTGCTGTGCTATTGTGTGCAATGAATGGGGCAGAGTAAAGCTGCTCTGCTCAGTCCTTCTCTACCCCATCATCTTCCCCAGCTCTATTTTAAAAATAAAGGAGCTGTAACCACATTTTCCAGTAGGTCAGGCTCCGTGAGCTAGACACATTCATGTGGGCCCCTGTGGAGATATCTAAACTGGTAAATAAAAGTGGGCAGAGAGTGAATTGCAGTTATTAATCTGTTCTGGACTGCTCTGTCCTGGTCTCCGCGAGGTACGTCTGCTCTAGAGATGCTTAGCTCTGAACACTGCAGACCTAGGCGGATCTGTGCCACTTGCCCACAGAGCTGGGGGTCTGTCTCCAGCCCTTCATGTGTGGTAGCTTCTGCCCGGTTTTCAGATCCCAGAGCAAGCCGGCTGGAACCCACATAGCTGGGGCGGCATGTACTTGTATGCATGACCAGAAGCAAAAGTGCCCTCCTGCCAGCAGGAGGAGGAGATGGACAGTGAGTTTTGGTGCCTCCAGGATGAAGTGGAAGCTTTGTAGAGGGGTCTTACTCTGCAAATCCAACTCTCCCCCTTTAGACTGGAGATGTCAGGCGTAACTTATGATGTTTGCTGGTTAAAGAACACACCAAGAACCTAATAATACTTTAATTAGCGAAGTAACACACCACTGTTACTAGTTGTATTAATTCACAACTACATCACTGCAAGAAACACTGAATTACAATTCTATTGCTTATTGTTAATATTATTATTCATACAAAATTACTGTAAAGAAATCTTATAAATTGCACAGAAGGGCTATTGAGTTGCAATTTTATTGCCTTTCCTCCTGCACTTGGGATTCAGATGTAAGCCTATCCTTCCTTACAAGTTTATCCCTTCTTACTCTGCCCTCCCACAGCAAGTCTTTCAGGGACATGCCTGGTGGAGAGAGCTGTGGGCTCTCCCGAGGGGGCTCCCAGTGGGCTTGTGCCTGCAGGTCAGCGTCACCACTGCCTGCAGATGTCCCTGCTCTTGCTCTTAGCATGTCCTCACCGTCTTTGTTCTTCACCTAATTGTACACCCTATTCCTCTTTTTTCTTTTCCGCCTTTTTACCACCCTTGCACCTCCTTTTTTACACCTATGTTCCTCCCAGATAAACAACCTACTCCTAGTTACTTTTTCGTTATCAGTTCCAATTTTGTTACACTCAAAAGTTGGCGTTTCTGACACTATTACCTAGGCAATTTTACCCTTACAGTTGGCTAAATGAGACAGCCTTGCCTCCAAAGGCTGCCTTCTGGCCTTGTGGTTCATGTTGGTTTCATTTCATTTATATTACACATTTTTGGGCAGAATTATCATACTTAGGCTTGACTCCCCAACCTAATTCTAATTAAGCAATACCTCACCTTACGCACAGAGAGCTTGCATACCAGTGCAACGGTGTAACCCATTTTGTGTTTGCACCATATGTCTGCGCTTTCGTCATACTTGGTGTTCCCATCAGAGGCCACAGCTAGCTTTGAGGATGAGATTTGGACACTTAGCATAGGATTCATGTCACCTGAAACTGGACACCTGTGCTGTAGACACATCTCAGCTAGTTACCCGAGGCTAGCTTTCTAATCCCCTCACCCTTCTAGGATGAGATTTATCTCAGATGTCTGAAATAGATCTGATGAGGTTCTCTTGATGGTCTATAATAGCAGGCCAGATGTTGTGCCTACATCACAGAAAAATTAAATTATATAAACCCCATTTCTAGACTCTGCCTAGACTCTGGACTTTTTAGAGTGGAATTTGGGATTATCTAAAACATGAGCAAGACCTGGAATTGAGGTTTTCTCAGCAAACAACTTCAGAATTGGCAGCTATTGCCGGTCTTCCAGCTTGGTTGCACAAATCCTAGAATACCATTCTGCTGCAAACACACTTTTCACCATTTAACTGCATATTGAGCAAATCAGGAGATTCATTCATCTCCCTGTCCTTAGACTCCTACAGGAGGTGGATGTCTGCATGTAAGGTAGTCACCTCCACTCACCTTTACAGTTAAGAGAAAGCAGTAGGCACTTTCTGGGAGAGACGCAGTTCATCAGTTTAGATGCCAGTATCGGGATGGGGTGAATTGTATCCTAGGACTGACTGTTCTCCCCACTGACCAAAAAGGTATTCCAGGCACCTGTCTCAGATCAAAACAACTACATTGGGTTGTCACCATTGGTGTTATGTTCCCAGAAATCTCTTTTCCTCAGGAAATAAATACTTGTGGTACTTTAATTCTACATTGTCTATCGCTAAATTTTAAACTGGGCTTTTTGCGTTCAAATTATTGACTGATACGTGGCCATTTGATTTCCCTTCATCTCAGCTGTGTGCACATGTGTATAATTGTTTTTGACAAAGTTTTACAAGGCTCCTTAACAGATTTATTTTTCAACATTAAAGAACTTTTAAACTGTAATGTTTTGTAAAGTAACTTCCCAGTAATCTCAGATTAAATGACAGTACAATGATCTGCCTTCAAGAAATTGTAAACATTCCTAAATAATAAAGTAGAAAATGTTACATGTGACTAAAAGCTCCCAGAGTCATCCCACTAGCAGTCAAAAAGTGAAGTGGAAATGAGGCAATAAGGAGAGCCCAAGTATAATCCAGAAGAGATACATTAATGCCGGTCTCAAATGTTTTCCCTTTATGTTCCCTACCTTTGGAGAAGTCTTCCTGATTTTTCTCTTCTTTATCTGAAGAATCTATGTGCATAAAAGGACATAAAATGAGAAATTTAAAAAAAGCTTCCTAAAATTGTGGAAGAAAACAATTGTGTCCCCACATTAGCTGCTGGTATTGTTACAGCATCCAAATTAAAATGTTGGATGGTGGATAGTACACAAACAATAGACCTTGAACTTCTTCCAGTCGAAATAAGTATTAGCAGCCTGCTTTTCTTTTTTACAAGTGCACAAATATCTTGCCATAGTTCTGATTCATCCTCTATTTTCTCCTCAGCAACAGTTTACCAAATTTAGAGTCACTCTGCTAATTAAGAAATAAACTTATTGTTCTCCTTGTTGTTTTCTCAGTAGGCATAATTGAAAACTCACATGATAAAATTACTATATCTGTCAGTCTGTCACTGTGAGGCTGGGATATACTGTTATTTACAGGCTCCAACCAAAACAGCTCTCTAAAATTTCAGAGTTGATTCTTATTGATGGCTGCACTGCTTAGTACACTGCTCCTTAATGAAGACCTGCATCTTGCAGAGGAATATGTTCATACAGGCCGTACATCTGCATGGCATCCATAAAAATGAATAGAACTATTCTTAATTTCCAAAAAGGGGTTGGGGGGGAAACTCTGTGAAATGAAGAATACTGAGCCAGAGATGCACATTTCATCTGCAAATAGCTTAGTAAGAAAAAAACAGAGAATGAGTTTGTGACCATCCAAACTAACTAAATAATAATAACTAAAAGATGGACCAATCTGAGCAAGCTGCTGGAGTTTATAAAACTGTCTTGGTTTATTATTTCCTCTAAACAATAGCCTAAACATAAAGCAGAGTTCATAACATGACGTAGAGCACTGTTACGTCCATGAAATAATTTCCTGAATCAAACACCTAACCTTTAAATAGCTTGGGGCATGGTTTCAGTTCTGTGGACCTGTTTTATCAGTATGAAAAGCCTACTTCTTTCATTAAAAGTGAGAATTAAATAGAAAGCTGAAACAGAAGTATTTTAATACGTAAAAATAGTCACAATGCAGACATGAACCCTCTCATGACAAGCATAAAAACTTGTTTTGGGAACTTTGTATTACTGCTTGCCGTAAGATTGAGAGCCTGTTGTACAAATATGACCAAAGAAGGATTTAGGCAATGCCTGGCACCTGCTCCATACCTTTTATTCATTTGGCTCCCAGGGAGGAATCCAAAGCATGGAGCTGTGTTTTCAGGTTCTCAGTAGTGTAACGGCAGGAGCGGATACCCGAGAAATGTGACCCAACAACCCCAGGTCTTGAGTAGGGGATTGCTTAGAGCTACATGAAAAATGCTAAGCATGGCAGTGTTGGTCCCTCTCTGTGTTTTAGCTCCTTGAGTCAGGGCTTGAGGCAGGAACGGCAGCATCACTGCCTTTCTGAGCAACGGCATAGCAGTTCAGAGCACCCATCTTGTTTTGGAGGCTCATTTATACCCATGTCATCCCCCTTCCAAGAGATGATGTGCTCAAGCTATGAAGGAGGTGGGAAGGGTGAAGGGACCCTTCGTCGCTGCCACAGTGCAATGAAGGATTCAGGGCTCCTCCAGCCAGGAGGGGAGAAAGCGACAAGGAGCCTGACCCTGTACCCTACAGCTGGCGTGCCGTCAGGTTTTATCTAAGGAGCAGTGCATGTGAAAACTAGGAGCCACCCTGAATGAAGGGCTGTGGCTCCAAGATGTCCTTCCTGTAGCCACTAGACTTCAGTCCTTCTCTATTTTTCTTCTGGCTCTAATAATTATTCGCTGTGGGGCAAACCAGGTTCAGAAATAGCGATGAGAAATCCCTTCCTCCTTTCCCAGATTACTTACTAGGCTGCTGGGGCACTTTCAGGGGTTCAAAACCCTGGGCTTAGGTGGGCCGCAGGCTGGTCTTCACAGTATTCTTAATTATTAAGTTACAGTTGTAAAAGTTACACCACAGCATGCACAGCATCTCTGCTGTTCATGTTTCTGAACAAGAGTGACTGTGGCTGCTGCATCTCGTGCAGGCAGTGTGTGCTAGGTGTAATCTGAGCTGGCCTGCCTGTTGAAGTCCATCCAAGGATTTGCATGGAGTGGTGCATATTTTGTGATCCATATATTTGCGGCCCAGGCCAAGGTGGTTCTGGACAGGCAGGAGAGATGTAACTGCAGCTATCTACTTAATCTAGGTCTGACTTCCAGGTCACAGTGGTTAGTTGTTAGCAAGTTTTAGGTGCCTCCAGAATAGGCAGCCGTTGAGGAGGAGGGGGCAGGAGTTTGGCTTATGATTTTGAACACGATACCTACGTCTTCCTTTATGTCCACCCATAAACATTTTAAAATAAAGCAACGATTTAGAGCACGCATAGAAGGATGTGCTGCATTGTGACCTAGGACTTAGTCTATGTCCCTGAAGAATCCAAGCAGCTGCAGTTCTGTGATACGATATCTGTTGCATATGTCAAAAAGATGTGTGAGATACTGCTCAGCGTGGAGCTGCAACATTTTGAAAATGTGGAGGGAAATTAATAGAGTAACATTATATTTCTTGCTGCTGGTCTCCAAGAACTGGAAAGCCACTCACGGCTGCTTCTAAGCACAGATTAAACAGGTTTCAACTGGAAGTCATAGATCTGATCCTGGTTTTTGCTTGGGCAAGTTCCCAGCGAGTCTGCTAATCGAAGCTTATTGTGCTGTGCCAGGTATTGTAGCTGATACCTTTTAACAATTCGTTTTATGTGTTCTGGTTTGCAGGGTGGAAAGACTTACACAGGACCATGTGGAGGAAGAGACTGCAGTGGAGGATGTCAGTGTTTCCCTGAAAAAGGAAGCCGTGTAAGTAACATTTTTTCCTGTAAAACGTTCTTGATGGTACCAGTTCAATGCTGTTTGCTATAGGTGGACTTGCATCAGACTGCTAAGAGTATTCAAACAATTATTCTTTTTCAGAGAAAAGTTATTGTTTTTTCATCTTACTTCCTCAAGAGCTTGTAGATTTGAAGAAATACTTTGTTATGAAATATAGCAGATTCTCCTCTCAAAGATCAGGGCCAAGGGACCTGACGGCCACGACGAGCTGATCAGATCCGAATTTTAGGGATGCTGTGTGCTAGAGCATCACTGGATTGTGTGACAGTGCTAAATGAATATGGACAAAATCACTCAGTAATGTTCTTGAAGTCTTTCTAACGAAATAGTATCTGATGAAAGGATACCTCAGGCGTGTGATTTCCATTAAAGCAGAAGGGATCCAGGCCTGCAAAACCTGAAATCCCTGCTGGAAGGGAACAGCATGGGACTTCTGGCGTTAGGTTGTTGCTGATAGTCTGTTCTTTGTTTTGGGGAGTAGAGCGGAATGAGGCAGAGGAAGGGAGATGGGGTGGAGGGGATTAACCACCTGCCGCAAAGAGCTCCGAGAAATAGGGCAGTTCCTATCCTGTATGGCTTGGAGCCCTGGCTGGCAGGCTCCTTCTGTACAGCTTGGTCTTCTGCAGCTGAGACGGTGACTCAGCCTTTTCCATCCACCCATCTCTAAGAATAGGTCAGGCAAGAGATGCGGCAGGTCATATGCTTTTTCTGCTATCACAAACCTCATAAGATTTTTTAGTTCTCTGCCTTTCCTCCACACAGCGGGCTGTCAGTTCCCATACCCATTGCATTCCTCAAGCTTGACTCCACGTCTGAGCAGAGGAAGAGGTGGTAGGAAAGTCACAGTGTAGGTGGGAGGCGAGGAACACTCTTGTTTACAGCAAAAGTCCCCATGTCTTCGTGGAAGTCAGATGATCCTGGGGTTACCATGCCATGAGGACTGTAATGGTTATACTACCATCCCCTGACCATGATCTGCTCACGGTCTGCTTTTCATTACAATAACCTAATGGCAAAGTGATGAAGTTGAGGACAAACAAGCCCTCCCCCGAGACTCAGCTTCTGGTGGGGCTCCCTCCAGCTGTTACTGCCGTACCCTCATCATCCAGCACATGAAGTTTGGCGAGTGCCTACTGCCACTTCCCTCCAAGGGCACTGGAAGACAAAAACTGATGCTGTGTGAAACAGCTTCAAGTGTGATATTACTGTCTTTTTTCAGCGTCTTTTTTTTTTTGGTTCTGAAAGCAAAGCATGGATGTACTTGTTCTCCACTAGAGTTGGTGAAAATAGGGATCTGTTGAAAACCTACCAACTTTTGTGACTGATATTTTTCATGTTCCTTATTGACTGAATAACCCTTAATTTCAAGTTGCCAGGTCTGCAAGAGAAAAGAGGTAGCTCAACAAAATTAATTGCGTAGGTTAGAAAAGCTGAAAATGTTAAATTACCAAAGTAGAGAATCAGTCAGGTGCCACTGATGAGAAGCTCCCTGTGAGTTGCTTAGTAAATGCAATCTAGATTGGGAGATAAGGGCAGATTTTATGTACTCGCTCACCACTCTCACTCTTTGTTTTATCTCAGGGAAGTAAGTAACCCCAGGAACTAATCACACTGGCCTCCCTTTAAGTAGACACTAAAAAAGAGAAAAGGAGGATGTTACAAAAAGTAAATGATATTTTGCTACTGTGGCTAATTGTGCGAGATGTGAAGGAGTATTGGGGAAAATGATTTAAAGAATTTTATAACACTTCAAAAATTGTATTTTAATGCTCTGAAATTATATACCTCATTCTGATTCAGCGTACACTGCGTGTATTTTGTGTCTGCTGGTCTCTTCAGATGTCACAACCTCTGTTAAACATCTGGTTTAAGAAACAAGATTGGCCTTTAGAGACTAGTCAAATTTGGCATAGCTTCTGGTCTCATGCTAATCCTCAATGGGAATATTTATTTTCACAAAATCTCTGTATAATCTGGCACAACACACATTTTCTGTTTGAGGTGACTCATTACATGCACAAAAGACATATTGCATGTTTGCACTTGTAAGAGTGCCTGAAGCAGTCTGTCAGAGCCTGCTTTTGCAATGATTCTCCATCTCGGATGCAACAGAGCTGTCACTTGCAGGGCACCTGGAGCTCAGGTGGGAACAGTGCTGTGAGGGTCTGCAGCCAGCTCTCTGCCCTACCATCCCCGGAAAAGTCACCTTCTGTTCGTGACAGGTCTCTCAAAAACAGGCAAACAAAAGCACTTTCTTTGGATTGCTGCTACTGAATGCATATCAGAAGCTGTTGAATGAAGTAAATTCGTTGGAGTGGTAAATACAGTTGCAAACTATGAAAGTAGAAAAGGTCTGAAAAAATGCCTACTTTTTATTTATATGTCCTTGACTTCATTTTCTGCCATTGCTTCAGTTACAGTCTTAAGGTACAACATTTAGATAAAGATGCTTCTCTTTAGTTGTTGTCTTAATCCAACGGATTTTGTTTTTAAAAAAGTGTTTTTCACAAATATGCCCACTGATATCTTCTGGGGGCTCTATGCTAGAGGCAGAGAGGCACTGTCTGTCTCGACGTATGAGGATTCAGCCAGGCTTTGGTGATTTGTGCCAGGTCTCCAGATGCAAGACAGCTGGAAGCCCTGTGCTTCGGTCTACGCTGCTTTTGGTTCGGGACTAATAAGGTTAGGCACAAAGGCACAGGAAAGTTGAATTGTGTTTCATACAGGCAGTTTCTAGGGACAGAAGGCCACCTAGCACAAACTAGTGCATGCACCTAGCAGGCCTGCCGGAAAGAGGTATATGTTTTTAGTTTTCCCTCCACTCTTTTTTGGCTGGGTTCAGCTCTGCAACTTCCCCTGGGCTCAGACACAGCTTGACAAAATCCAATGGGGACAGGAAAACAAAACAGCAGAAGCTTCATCTGCCCACTGTGGCAGTGGGGGAGCTGCTGCAGCAAGGCAAAGGCAGCAGCTAACCTGCAACCTCCTGCCTCTTATCAGAGCTGCTCACGGGAATGTGGGGACACCTGCAGAAGGCACTTTCTGCCTCATTCGCAGGAGGAAAACAGGTCTAATTCAAATGTTGAGAGAATCACAGGACATTGCTGATAACCACGTTTGCAATTCACAGCAAATGCTGAGCAGTTGCTTGGAGAAGTTTCTCTAAAGAAGAGTCTTTCTTGGGCCACACACGATCCCCTTGATGTTCCCAACTCCTGTCTCACTTTTGAGTTCACACCTTAGGAGGAAAAAGAGTAAAGGGAACTTCTTCCATAAGCTGGGTTTTTTCTAGTGTCTAATGACACTAGTCTTTGTTCTTCTTCACTGCAGCCTAGTTATTTTACTTTAAACCTAGGTGCGTATTTACGGCTAGCTGGATGCGAATATGCAGTCTATCTAACCGCACCTCACAACTAATCAGGTGGTTGGAGCTGGGACTGCAGGAACCAAACCTGGGGACTAGCCTCACCCTTGTCTCCCCTTCTCACAGCTGGCAAAAAGCTCGGCCACGTTCCAGCGAGAATCGAAGCTCCTGCAGGAGTGTCCAAATCCACACGAAAAGAAACCACGGTATAAGCCTCAGTGCAGGGCACAGGGTGAAAAGGGAGAGGAAAGACAACAGACTCATCTTCTCCCTAGGATGAGACAGACTCATTTTCTCATTTTCTCCTAAGACAACTTCTCCTAAGTTGTTCTCCTAAGACATCCTTAGACATGCTAAGCTACATGTGGAGAAAATACTGTAAGGAGTACCCAGATGCCGGGGTAAGAGGGAAAGGCGAAAAGGGAAGCACTGATACAGTACTGAAGTTCTGTTTTGAATGAAACGGAAACCCTGGACTAAAGGAAAAAAACAAACGAAAAACTTCCAGTTTCTTTCTTTTTCCTCTAGATTTTTATTGCAACTCCTAAAATTTTGAGACTTATAGTTCTTTGCAAACTATATATTGGGCAGAGTACAAGTTATGCACCTTTAAAATTTGTTAAATGTCAATGCACTTACGTAGGAAACAATAACTCCTTTCAGTACAATGGCCAACTGTTTGACCTGTTGAAGTTCATAATCAGCCTCACTTCGTAATCAACCTAGAAGGCTTTGTAGAAAGTGGGAGTAGAAATCTTTCTGATCTTTCTATAGAGTGAGAAAATGCTCTCTATTGAAATCTCACTTTGTACTTTCTGAGTCAAGCATCTAACAGTGCTTGAGCCATTTAGCCATTGTTTTTGCAAGAGGCTGGAATAATGGATGCTGTGAAATAAAAGGACAGCTTCGTGTCCCCCCATAAAGGCCACTTTTTGGGAATGCCTAAACACTCCTTTTTAACCAAGGCTGACATGAGAGTTCACTGCAACTCCTTTGCAGATACCTGTTATACCGCTTTCACTAATGCAATGGCCAAGGGTGAGCTATTACCAGTTCACCTATAATCATTCCTGTCTGCTTTTGGGTGCTATACAGTTTTGAAATCTAGTGTCTGATCTTTACTTAGAAGCATTTTCCATACACGTTTAAATCTTAACAACACATGGACTAGATCTAGCTGATGTTTTTCTCCATAATTAAAAAGAAAACAACAAAATACAACACATATTCTGCAGTCAATTCCATTGTTACATCTTAGGGAAATATTTAAATCCAATACAATCATTTTATTAACTGTTAGTGTAATTCTTGAGCATCACAATTAACTGGCTTCTAAGCTGGTATAATGGCAGTAGCTCTTTTGTAACTCTTGGTGAATGTAAGTTGATTTATCTGATGAAATCTGACATTTTATGCTATTTTTACAAAATAAGAACATAAGAAGTGCTTTCTCAAATTAGACCAGTAATTCATCTAGCCCACTACTCTGTCCCCAACAGTGGCAGTAGGAGATGCTATTTACGGGGAGCACAGAGGTCTGGCAACTTTCTGCAGTCCATTTCCCTTGTACCCAAGATCACCCTATTTATATGTCCCTTCAGTATCTCTGTTTATCCCTGAATTTGCCTAATCCTTTCTTGAAGCTGCTGTAACTGTGTGCCACCTCTAGTGGCATCAAGGAGTTCACTACTCAAATGATATAAAATTACTGTCTGACCTGTTCTAAGCCAATCTCCCTCTGGTTTCATCAAGTACACCCTATTTCTAGTACTGTAAGATTTGGGAAGGGGGAGTTCTGCATTTACCTTATTCACTGCTTCCCTAATTTTGTAAACCTTAGTCACATTCCCTCTCAGTTTTCTCCTGCCCAAAAGGAAGAGTCGCAGCCTTTTTAGGTTCTTTTTTGAAGGCAACACTCCAACCCTTAGTCCCTTTATTCTTCTCTCTCTTCTGTGAGAGGCCAGAACTGTACACAGCACACAGGAGTATGGGTGCACCAAGGTCTTACTTATCAGCAAATTGACACCCTCTGTTTTCTTCTCAATACCATTCCTGATGCCCCCCAACAGTGAAACCTATCTGCCCACCCAGTTGGGTGGGGTCCTTCTGGATCGCCCAGCATGGGAGATCACCAGATCTCCCCATCCCTCATCACCAGCATGGCATTTAACAACCTGAGAGAGGTTAGTATCATCTATAGACTTGGATGTTTCATGGTTTCATCCCTTCTCTTGGTCACTGTTGAAGTCTTTACTAAAACCATTTCTAGCACCCATCCCTGAGAGGACCCACTGCTGTTGCATCTCCATTTTGAAATGTGACCATCAAGCACTATTCTTTTCTTCCTATCCTTTAACGGCCTTCAGTCCATAAGAGCAGCTCTCTTCCAACCCCAAGGGAATTTGTTTTAAAAAGCTTTGATGAAGTATATTGTGAAAACCATTTTGAAAATCCAAATATATTATGGTCACTAGGGCCTGCTTCACCATGCTTACACTTGTGCTCAGTTATTGTATTCTTTAAGGTAGACTACTGCCTGTCTAAGCGGGAAAGTCAGACAAACTGGCCCACAGTTCACAGGGTCTCTTCCTGACCCTCTTTTCCGCATGGGAGCTTGGTTGGCACCAGCCTGCTGCTGCAGTGGCAGTTTGTAATGATGGGTTGCACACCTTGGCCAGCAGTTCCACAATTTCATACTTGAGTGCCTTCAAAAGTCCCAGGTGAATGTCACCCACTCCTGGTCACTTAGTAACACAGAAGAAAACCCACTGATCACGCAAGCCAAAAATTCACAAAGCTTACTTGCCTTGCAGTGGCCTCCCCTTGCTCATCTCTCTCTTTTGGTTCTTACCTTCCCCAGACAGAAGCAGTTTGAAAAATGTCCTATGTGTTCTCCAGTGTTTGCCGTGTACAAAGATTGGGGAGTGAACTTGATCACGTGTCTTCAAAAGTGTTGTCACATTCTGCACTAGAATGGATATGAAGTACCAAAAAAAGATGCTTCAAAATTTCATGTTGCTTCATAGGCCAAGGTTAAGTCTCTGGAAACTTCTAGGAAGAGGAACTGCCCTCAGAGGGGAAGTATTTGAGGGAGGTATTTATAATGGCAGCAGATTTAAATGCAAAATACTGATAGTGCTAATAAGCATTATTATGCATGGACAGAAAGGCACCCTTAGTTATTTCAGTACTGTAATCAATTCTGGTATGGTACATTGAGATTTAATTTTTGTTTCTTCTCAGGCTAGCCAAGGTGGTAGTGGAGAGCGGCATACTGGTGACTGCAAAAGGCAGGTGTTACCATAAAAATGTGTTTCACAGTGTGAAGCTAAATTCTGCTTTCAGATACAAGAGTACAGTTCCCTTTTACATACACGTTTGAGGGTACAGTTTCAAATGCATGCTTTTGTTTATGTTTATACTTTCAAAACACTGCCTTTCAAGGTCTTGCTGGCATACATAAATGCCTAAAGTCTTGACATTGATCCATAGGCATCTACATCTTGGGCTTAAGGCTTAATTGCATGAACTGTTAGCAGTAAATAGGCCCGTAATCTCTAGAGTTAGCTACCAAAGGCAGGCAGGGTACAGGTTTGCGTTATAGAACTTGAACTGGAGTCAGTCTGAAACTTAATGCCTAGTTTATGTCCTAATGTTTTATTTAGTGAAAATTGCTTCACCTGGGCTACAGTGACTATCAGTCAACCATGTAGCTGGATACTCATGTTGGTTGCTAATTTCTGTTCTGTAGTACATTTGTTCTGACATTTTTTGAATGAAACATGCATGTTTCCTTTTTTTTTAGCGCTGTTTATACATGTTTAATCAACATCAGAGATCTTTTTGAACTGGTGGACGGAGGTTACATAACTTTCCCATGAGCAAGAAGCAGTGAATCCTCCTTCCATATATGCATTCTACACAAAATCTGAGATTTGGGAACAGTTGGTGAAAGGTTTTCCTAGGAACTTGTTTTAACCAAAAAATGCAAAATATATAAGAAAAAGCAGGGTGTTTTGTTTCGATACATGCATGAGCACAATTAAATTTTCACGCCAAAATCACATTTTCATTTGTAAATGTTCAGAATGTTTAAAAGATAAAATAAACTTAAATGGAGTCTTTCTTTCAAATCAAACAAAATACGCACATTGGCCAAAACTGATTTTTTCCCTCCTTTTTATTCATTTGTTCTTTTGCAGAGCATTTCTGCTTCAGCCAGCTATAAAGCTTTGTTTTATTCCATAAGTAAACTTTGAAAATTGTATATGTTCGTAACTTAAAGAACTACAGTATCGTTAAGTCCATCCCGAGCTAACAAATTGCACTCCCTGTCTTTTGCTTCAGCCCTGAAAGCAGAATTCCTCTAGAATCTTTTCAGATCAACTGTATAGGAGAAAAAGAATGATACTTGACTGAAAATTAGTCAAAAGTATACATCCACCTTTTTACTTCCATTTTCAACTTCATCTCTAAAGCCCGTTGACCTAGGGGTCTGTATCTGTGCAGATACTTCTCCTATGAGCTTGTCTTAAAAACCTTTGCAATCTCAGCTGGTGTGACAAGAGAACAATGCAGCAGCATTGGACAAAGCTCAAGAATTAGTGTAATCAATCAAAATTAATACCAAGGTTGTAGTTTAAACAAAATTATGACTGAAGTAAATGTGCTGGATTAACTCTATTTGTAATGCAGATTCAGCTCCTGTGTTTGAAATTGCACCATTTGATGCCTTTTGCATTAGCTATGTATTCTGCTGATTTATGGGCTTGTTACACTCAAATAAGAAAACAAATGTTAGGCAGTTTGCTAATAAATTGAGAAGGTATTTCACTGGTGTTTTAGGAATCTATTTTGAGGGCAGCATTTTTAAGAGTGTATTTGGCCATCTGCATATCACAAATTTGAATGAGAGATGGAGAAGAAAAGCAAGACAAAGTACAGTAAGGAATTGAGAACCATTTTATTGCAGAAGACAGAACAAGACTTAAAATTTAACTGTAGAAAATTTAACTGTAGTGAAGAAATAATAGAAAGGAAACTTTTAGAAAGCTAGCTGTCTTGTTGGAGATGAGTAGCAGAAAGCTAACTTTGGTCACAATAGCTGACACTGGGATAAGAACCCTTTGGATGTAATTCACAATCATTTAAAAATATTACCATACTTTTTGCTCACAGTTAAAAAGCACACTTTTTTCCTTCCTGGCTTCCTAGGAAATACTGAAAGTATATTTTACCTTATTTAGAAAACAAGTACTTGCAGTTAGTAATTTCATGACTCTCTACTCCTCTGTAATCTTTTCACTCATTCTGGTCAATAGTGTCTGCACAGCACAGTACATTCCCATGTATCATTGATTTTTTTTTTGGTCTTCACATATGAATTGCACTTCATTTTGGAAATGAAATGTGCTGTCAGGATTGTTTTAGGACAAATATACTGTCCATTTGGTTGAACCTTCAGGCTTTGCCTTCTGACAGTCAGACGGTGCAACTACTGCACAAAAATATTCTTTGTGCTGTTGGCCAAGTTTTGCAATTTCTGCTTACTGTGAGCAGGAGTTTAAAGAACGTGCAGCGGGAGGATGATAGCCTTGCTCTGTAACTGGGTAGCTCCCACAGGCGTCCAAGGAGGATAATCCAGGTCATCTTTTAGCACTTAAATTACACTCTAGAGAGTGTAAATGGTTTCTCATGACATGTGTTCAAGGCTTTACAAATTTCTCAAATGGTGCTTGTTTCTATTTTCTGTATTTTTGTCACATGGGAGCAAGTAACATTGACCCATTTTCCTTTTGTCTGCTTTGGTAAGTACCAAACTATTAGTGGAATCCTTTGAGTCTGACCTGGAGAGACCAGGAATGTGGGAATGGGCAGGCTGACATCACAAACAGTATCTGCCGAGGCAGTCCGAGCCCATTCTCAGCATTTTCTTATTGACACTTAAGAGAATAAATGTTCCTTATTTACCTCAGTTTGTACTTAAGGTTTCCAAATACTTCTCAGTGTCTTTGCATAATGAACAGGGCTGTTGAAGTTATATGTAAGTGCTTCCATTACATTGATCTGGAAACGGATTACAAGTATTAAAATAGCTTACAATTAGATATTCACTTTGAGAGGATGCAGAAAGAAGATCTTGAAGGATAGAAGTCTGTGTTTTAGGCACGGAGAACAGCTCTAGACAATGAATAAGCTGCAAGCCCAAAAAAATAAAACATCCATGCAGCATTTTTTCTCCCACAGGCTAAAATTATTTTTCTATGAAAAGATTATATTAGTCTGTCGGATTCCTTTCTGTCTAGTACTATCATAGACGCCGAGTGAAGAAAAGCTCTTTGGGTTTTTTGTGGTTTGTTGTTTTTTTTTTTTTAATATGGGTCATGGTTGATGAAATTCTGTCTCTAACTATTGCTTATTTTATTAGTTAGCAAAACTAATTTTTGCAAATATAGTATCACTGGTTAAGGAGATATTATCAAGCCTTATAACTTGTTTAAAAGCGGGTTTATTTGGCCCCAAGGTTGTTGGCAAAGCATAATGTCAGTGTAAGAGCAAACAAGAAAGTTCTTGTGCTCACTATCCTCCCCAGTACACATGGGGCTTCACTCCATTCAGGGTACAGCAGCCAATATAGTCTTTCTGTCCAGTCTAATAAGGACTTGGGTATGTCTGTATTATTCTCTTCTGATCCAAATACTCCTTTTTTTCCTATAAACCACCTCTTGCTTTTGGCTGTTTCTCAGTTTCTAGATCCTCTACTTCTCTATTATTTTTACGACCTTCCTGTTATTTGCTCCCAAACACGTAACATCTGTTCCTTTGCCATTTCACCACCCTTTTTGTGTTAAAGGCTTCCCGTAAGGGATTTCCCTTCTTGGTAGCCTGGAAGAGGAATGAGAGAAGCCAGTTCTGTGAGATTAACTCTTCCCCCCACAACACGGGGTGCCATGGTCTTCACGGCTGGCTGTGCTTGACTATGTTAGGACGTAAGCTCTTTGGGGCAGGAGCTGTTTGCGTGTGGCTCTTCCTATGGTGCCAAGAGCGTTGCTAGCACTTCCATGTTAATGGCAGAGGTAGCGGCACTCAGAGGGGCACAGTGACAGCTTCTTTCCAGGGGGCAGGGACTCCAGCAGCACAGGGACCAAAGGCACCACACCACGCTCTGGGTGTTGGACCCATATATGTTCATTATTCCGGTATTAATGAGGACATGCACTGGCATGCAGATTTATGGATAGAACGTATTTTCCACAGGAAGCTCTTCAGTTCAGATATGACCGTGCTGCTATTGCAGAGTATCCCTTACCACCGTGAGACTAACTCCCTTTCCATTACAGAGCACGCTCCTCCATGTGCTTGGCACAAATGTGCAGTGTAACACCATCTTGCACCCTTTTCCACAGCTTTTATTTCACTTTATTTGTATTTGCTAGGGACTTTGCATGGTGGCAGAGATTGTAGGGACCATTCCCCCATCATCAGTGTGCTCTGCAGGCGGGACAGGCTAAATTGCATGAGCCCAGTCTTGTCCTTCATCAACCTCTCCGCACAAAACGGGGCTGCAGGATAGAGGAGGGGTGGGCTCCCCCTGTGTGACAAGGGACAGCTTCTGGTGCTGTCCCCTGCAGCCAGTCCACCTTAGCCCCTGCCATCGGAGCAGAGGCAGAGGTAAATGTGCAGTCCGAGGACAGATCCATTTGTTTTTCTTGTTGTTACGAAGCCTTGCAAACCAAACTGCAGAGTTTGCACTCCGCTAGGTCATACCTGGTGCTGCCAGCAAGGTCTTGACTGCACTGTATGGCCGCAGGCACATAAAACCGCTCAGGATTGCCTAAGCCACAGCTCCCCATGCAGGTCCTCTCTCTCCTTCTCAGCTGGCTTCTTTCTTTCAAACAGTTGCAGAGTTGGTTTTGCTAAATGACATAAGGTTATAATAAATCAAGTGAGAAGATTTGTACTGTGCTTCCTACTGTATGGGAGAGGTCCATATGGTTTAATTACTTCCTCTGTACGTCAGATATATGTGTATAAAATCTCTGAAGTCGTGTGTAACTGCCAAGATCCTATGGTGTGGTTTGAAACATCCATGCAGTGAACTCTCAAATGCTGCAGATGTGCTATGAAATATAAATGTAAAATGAAAGAAGTCAGTTTATCCAGTTAAATAACAGTGTTAAAATTAGAGAAGTCGATGGAGGGATCCAGAGCTCACAGAATGGAGAAGGGGGAAAGGACCAGAAAGCTTTCTCAAGGGGGGATAGAGTTTTATCATCAAAGAAGATGGGAGAAAAATGTTACGCGCACACACACCCCCTCCCCCAGGAAAACAGCAGAGCAGCCTGAGGAGAGGAAGCATGTCTAAGAAAACCACTTGGTGAATTGTAAAGCCATCTGAAAAGTGTCATCATAAAATATAGCTGCTGCTAACAGCAGACCTTTGGCCACCATAGAAAATTCTGCTTAAGAAATTAGCTGTTCCTGTGCCTGCAGGGAAAAATACAGAGGAGGGTAAGTAGACCATGTAGACCTGTAGACCCAGGATCATGGATGGGTTCCTGCACAGAGCGAGGAGCAGGAGGCCACCAGGCCCTGATGCTTCCTCCTGTCCCCGGCAGGTAGCAGGGGTGCTGGGGCAGCAGCAGCCCTCACCTCCCTCCCCTTCCCTTTTCCCTCAGGCCCCACACACTGTCCGGCACAGCTCATCCAGGGTGGGAAGTGTCAGGATTTTCTCCGGGCAGAAAGGGGAGGGGGAAAACGAGAAGTCATGGTGGTTCCCCAGGACGGTACCTAATGCTTGCCACTCCATGGCCAAGGCAGGCGCAGCCCTCCTCCTGTTGCCAGCCTTGGCTCTGCCATGGTCAGCGTCTCGGCGCGGAGCTGCTCACCCCTGCACCTGTAGAGCTATTTCCTCGGGACCCGGCAGGCATGTAGTAACATATTTTCTATCTGGCACAACGGCTTGAGCATCTCTTGAGAAGGGGAACGGTATGTATTGGAGTGATGTTGTTAAAGACGCAGGGCACCTCCGTGAGATTGAGCACCTCTGGGTGGTAATCTCAGTCAGTGGTAACCTCAGTCAGGTGTGCTAGAGAATGGGCTTGCTTCTCCTGTCCCCTGAGCCGCTGTCCTCCGGCATCATGCCTCTGAAGCTGCCTGAGATATATGGAAATGGAGAACGGGTCTGTTGGGGTTAGTCCGGATCCATGGCTACCACCAAGGCCAAGGAGGAACGGGTTGCTTCATCAGGAAGCACCTGTGGGAAGCATCAGGGTGCCCTTGGACCAACCCTTGGGCAGTAACAGAAAGTGACCCCGACACTGCCCCAAGGGGCCAACACTGACAGCTTAGCAGGACACTTCAGCCCATGCCCCACCGTGGTACGTGGCATGCAGAACAAGAAACACACGGAGGGATGGGGGTCCTCCCGCTCGGGGGAAGGAGACCCTCCTGTCCCCTGCATCTCCCTCCTCAGCGTGTCCAGTCCGAGCTGGAAAGGCACATGACTCTGCTACCACAGGAGTACTCTCCTCTCCAGTAAAGTACGTATATAGCCATCAAAGACATATGTTGCTGTCACAGTAACGGTTTTATTAAGTAAGGTAATAGTTTCTGCTAGCCAGTGCTGATTGTATCCGTCATATATACATTTAATCATCAAAAATCCTCTGAATAATTTCAGTGTGTCCTGCCTAAGTATGACAGTTTGTCCCCTCATGTTTACCAAAACTAAATAAATGCTAACTACCATTCTCAGTAAGTACACTTTAAAAAAGATTATTTTTATCTGCTTAAAAAGCCCCAACACTCTGGTATAAATATACACATGATATTGTCTGCCGAGTCTGTGGGCTTGGTGCATTTACACAGCTGCGGTATGGGTTGCTGTTTACTCTCCCCCTCGCAGACAGTGCATTCTGCCTCTTCCCTGTAAGGATTTTCCTTCTCCATCTATTCTTAGGCCTAGGCAGAGACCTATCCTGATTTATATACATTGTGTAACTTAACTGACTTCAAAGATGTTTTGCATGGCTGGATAAACCCTCCTGCAATAAGGCATAATTGTAAAGCTAAATGTGTTCCTGCCTCTGTGTACTAAATCAACAGGAATCCTTTTCATTTTTGTGGGATAAACATACTTCTCTGCCATGTATTTACAATTGCTGGAACTCTGTTGCAGCCACTTGTGAATCATTTGCTTCAAGAGGAGATCTTTGATGTAGAGATCTTTCATACTGTAAAATCTCTTTCATATTCCTAATTCTCTAAACCAAATTTGTTGAAGATCTGGGGAAGTGTATGCAGTTAGAGGCTGCATAGCTGTTATCCATGCCTGGTGGAGTACAATTTCTTTTTCAATTCAGTTAAAAGCATTCCCATAATGAAATTCAACACCTAGTGTTAGTTTATAATTGTTCATCTATTCCTGCAGTTTGTTTATTCAACCATCTACCGCAGTTTTCAGGAAGGAGATTGGTCGGCTTGTGTTTTCTCAAGTATTATAATCTTTTCTTATCATGAATTGAAATATAAGTCAAACTTAAGCCTATGCCTTAAATAGCCATTTAGTTCAAGGAAGAACTTCCTCAAAATTCACTCAGTAGGAAAGCAAGTCAGTCCTAGGGTCCTATAACATCTATGAATTAACTAGCCTCTTTAAGCGAGTACATGATACCCTTTGAGCATGTGTTGCAAATGAATCCCTTCAGCTGCAAGCACATATAAGAAGTTGCGGGAGGTATCCCACCCCAGCTGTGTGTTGCTGAGTAGCTCGCAGCGATTTCCACCAGACACAATTTGGTTGAAGCCCTGCAAGAAGGGCATTTCTAGTTTGATCATTTGTTATCGTGGTTGCTGGTCTGATTAGCTTTCAGAACTGAAATTTGGCGAGAAATAAGGTTTGGCTTTTTAAGAGCGAACTAAGCATCTAAGAATTCACTAGAGGCACAAAGCTTGTTTCGTAAAAAAGCAGAAACATCACAGGCAGATTTTATTGTGTTTGACCAGGGGAAGACCCAGGTGTTTTAAATCAAAGCTACAACAGTAACGAAGACATTCCAGAGAGTCCAGGAGGGAAATGCTTAAGCTTCCAGCTTACCCTTTTGTGAGAACCTTTTAGTGTCTTGTAATGGAAATAGGAAATAGCCATCTTTGCTTAAATTTGACTTTCAGGGCAGAATGGAGATAAAACCATCCGGAGATATTAATCTACTAGTCTCCAAAGCAAAATAGCGTCAAGACTTCCTTCTTAGAAGTGCCTTCTTCCACGGGCACAAAGCTTTCGGTGTAATTATAGAACAAGCAGAAGCTTCCCTGAGTTGGTTAGGATGGGCTGGAAGGAGGAAAGGGTGGTATTCAGAAAGAAAAATTCTAAAAGTGTACGTAGTGATATGTAAACCAAGCAAAAGGTAAGTCTTTTAAACAGTCCACTAATATTTAGGTACTGAAGTGTCATGAGGTGAGCAGAGACAAAGCAAAGAAAAGCTCAACAACAAACTGTTATTAAGAACCAGTGATTGAAAAAAACATTTTCTCTTGTAACAAGGATTTTTTTCCCTGGGAGAGGAAGTGTTGCACAACCCGTAAACACTCCGGGATGTAGGAGTATCAGCCAGCTGATGACTGATGAATTTCATTTTCTTCCTATCTGACTTCTGAATATTTGGGCAGATGAATATGCTAAGAATAAATTCTGATGGGGGCTGTGAAACAATCCCTTGCTTTGTTTATCACCCTGAAACTTAAGCCAGTTTAGTCTATGTCCAGTGCATATGCCTTTGTACGATGCCATGGTGTTCGTAAAGCTCTGTTGGCTCTTACCAGCTTTTAGCCTGACATTTGTGCTCTTCCAGATTCTCTTACATCCAGAGTCAGATGTGTCCCTGAAATGATGTAATCTCCTCTGTTGCTGTTAGCGTGATATGTGTTTTTACTGCTTTGTGGCTGGTGGATATGGAGCCCAAGTAACATGAACTGCACATTTGCTTTCCGTTATGCGCTACTGTGTGTGTTCTTGTAACCACTTCAGGATGCTGTTACTTTTATTGCTGCATTACAAGATCAGTTTCTGTGTTCTGCCCCTCTCCTTTTGGTTAGGGTATTATGTATCTCGACTAGATGAGTTACCTAGGGATAGCCCCCTTGCATTTTTTCCTCCGTGTCTTTAACATGAATCTTTAGGATGCAAAATCGGTGTCTTGATATTCAGAGTGGTTGAGCTATGGGTTACCTGAGCTGTTGTTAGGGCTCTTTTAATGGAGAATTCTGAACAAAACTTCTTGCTTGGGTGAAGGCTAACAAAACATAGAAATTAGAAATTTGAACAGAGTATTCTTGAAAGCTTCTCAAGGGGAATTTACCTCATCTTACTCCTCTGATTCGACTTACTGAGTATCTTTCAACTAAGGTGGCAGAGTCACCACCCATTCCTCACCCACTCTCCACGTTTTTCTCAGAAGAGGGGGCAGTCAGCAGCACCTCGGTACTGCTGAATAGCTCTTAGATGGAAGCGCCATTTCAGGTACAAAATCCTGACCTGCTTGTCAGTCATTAATCCTGTGTAATACATTTCTTGTGTAATCCAGAATTGTGTATAAAAAATGTTTAAAATTACAACTATTCTGACTTTATACATTATTCTGTACTTCTACTACAGCCATCTGCATCCTCATTTGACCATAAAGTCCCTCTTTCACCAGTTACCCATCCTTTTTTCAAAAAATTCAGCCCCTTCTTGTGCTGGTACTCTGAGTCCCAATCTTCCTGCAACACCAGGACCCATCTGACTCCCATTACCGATCATTTTCACAACCTTGCTTCTGGTTTCTTGGACACATCCAGCTGGCAGCCTACACCGGCCTCTTCATCCAGCCTGGTGTCTCCCTGGGCGTGCTCCACGCTGCCTGAATGCTGACTGAGAAGGGACAGGAAACTTGCTTAGTTTTCAGGCTGGTTTGGAAGAGGAGCTATAGGAATGATTCTCCCGGAGCTCCTAAGCGTTGTGGTGGGCACCCACCCAGGCCTCTGCAAGGCTGACGCCGCTCCATGCAAGTGATTGGTGGGGGTACACAACAGACCCAGCCACATGGGGTGCTCTGTCTTCGCAGACCCTGGTGCTGCCAAGGAGCCGTGAGGGTTTGGGCACACTCCGAAGCAATGGGATCATCCCCTGTTTCAGCCGCTGAAAGTAAAAAGCTTTGCTGAGTGTATGCAACTTTATAAAAGTTTATAACTCACCCAAGTTTCAGACAGAGGTCAAAAGTTGCATCCCTGACACAAAATCCTTTTCCTTAATGGAGCATGGGGAGGGAAAAGAGTCCTTCAAAGAAAGAGATCCCCAAGGAGATGCGCCCAGAGACCAGGGCACACCTATATCATAACCCAGCACCAAGAGACGGTGTGGGCAGTGCAGGAGGGTTAAAGAGGGCCTCAGCTCTTCAGGTTTCTATGTTTACCCTCATGTTGGAAAACTTAACAGGAGCATTTCTCATCTAAAACTGGTAACTGACGGCGTGCACCAGCTCACTGATTATTTTCTGGAAGGCATGCTATAGAGAAGAGGCAGATCAAGCAGGCTAATAGATAATAACAATTTACGGTTTTCAGAGTTCAAGATTATCACAGATTTATTTCCATACATGACACCTTCTTTTTCAGATACCACTGCTCCAATACATTCTTTCCACTTCAGATTTGAAAGATTAAAGGGAAGAAATAGCGGGATTCATGTTCTGGATAGTATGTACCAGTTTCGCACATTTGTTTCTCTGGAGAGAAGGGATGTGAATCATATGCATTGGGAACAAATGAGCATTCCAAACAGGTGCTGCAGTTGAAAACTATATGTGAAAAAAAAACCCTCACTACTCTTCAATATTTTGTCCTTTTACATTTTTAGCCAGATGTCATGCGAGTACTTTGGTACTGCTTTCGTGAATACTCTCTTGAAGTATTACAGAAAGCTGCGAAATGGAAAGACTATAAATGTATGTGCATTTCCCAGATGAACTGTGTTTGCCAACCAGTGCATAGGAACAAAGTGAGTTAGAAGTCAAAGTAGATAAATTCCTCTGAGCATTTTGATAATGAGAAGATTTGTAGGGCTTTACTGTAGTAACTATAAAATACTTCAGTCTGGTTTCTTAATGTCATAGCATTATTTATTTTCAGAGCAAAGTTCGGAAAATTTTGAATGATTGTATATAATTTTTTTTACATGTCGTGGCTCCTTCAAATATACATATGTATACTTTTTTTTTCAGAAGTGATAGATTGCCAAGTTGTCTGACCTCTCAAGAGAGGAAGTTGGGAGGACAGTTTAGTAACATTTTCTTTCACTCCCAATGTGCAATAAGATCAAAAAATATGTATTTTAAATTCCATTAATATCCTTATCTTTTCTAAACCATAAGGTACTGGCAAAATAACAGCACAAGTAAACATGGCTCTTGATGCACCACATTAAAAAAATGTCTTTTGTTTATGAAAACTTTTTTTTTTGTCGTAGAAACTTGTGGGAATAATGTTGTATTAATGGTAGGATGTTGACCTTTTCCAGCTATGGAAGATAGTCTCAGAACAGGATCCAGGAAAAACAAACATGGAAACTACTTAACTCCTTAGTTGTGTGCCCGAAACTTTGTGAGGAAGCATTATTTAAACTTAGGCTATTGTACTTACAGATTGTGTCATTACATTAAAGTGGCACACACAGACAACCATTTTCACTAAGCACAAGTTATCAAGAGCTTAAGGGAACAAATAACTTCTGCTGTGAAGAAGAATATTGCTATAATTTCATGTAATATATTTAAAAATATGCAGTCATCTGCTATTGTCTGTGTTTTGTCTACATTTCTTTATAGTCTCCCAGGTGAAAAGTAGGCCAGATTTTCTCCAAATTTTAGGGTACACAGTGCTGAACAACAAGTTATACTGAGAAAAAGAGTGAAAACAAACAAATTCCCTGTTACTTTGGACATGAGCTCATGGTTCTGTTGTAGGCTAAAACTGTCCCCTCTGCTTTCCTAAGTGAAAAAAATAACTCGGGTGGACTCTGCAGAGCTTGTGTGTGTGACCTTTGCTGTAGAGTCCACCTTCACCTCTGCTAAATTCACTCCTGAACTGATGGCTAGCCAAAAAACTTAAGGGCTACTGACATCCACTCAGAATCTTGAAAAGAGGTTTGGGAGGTGCACAGATGACTGTTGGTAGTTTCTCTGGAGAGAAACCAGGGAAAGTCCATGGTGGGGGAAGAAGAAGAATACTCTCTGATGTGTCTGCGCACTGTGTCTTCCTCTTTTTGGACTGGTTGTAGTCAGATGCCCTGTAGGTAGTTTCTCTTCCATTCCCGTTCCTTTGCCCACACATGTTTCTTCTAAAGCCTCTCTGATGTCAGTAGATAATAGGAAAAAGTATCTGTCAGATCTTCTTACAGGACAATTACTGAATATCAGCATCAGCTTCAAGAAGAAAATGGAGCTACCCCAGTTCATATCAGCTGGACATCTCACCCATGGTCTCCACTAGGTCTCATTCTTCATTCTTGTCAATCAGATTGTATTTGTCATTATGAACAAAAAAGGCAGACTTTATTAACATCAAGGAGTTCTAACCTTTTCAATAAACTGTGTAAATCAAGAATATACAGGGTGAAATTGGGCATTACTACAGCATACCAGTTCACCTTCTAGAGTGATATATGCCCGGCAAACAAACACAATCAGAACCATTGTTTTCAAAATAGTTTTTTTTCCCAAAAGAGATTAGATTTCTGTATTGTCTTTAGACAACATGTAACTACTACCTTTTAATTACCAGAAGTACACTTTTTATCATTCTGGGGCTCCCAGGCCTGTTGGGACACAAGGTACTTCAATACACATGTTGTTTGTTGGTGGAGAACCTCAGCATCAGCTTTGCATTACATAGGGGTATGGGAGAAGTTACTACCAAAAAAAGCAAACAAACTGTGCTTCCCTCTTATATATACTATATTAAGTTGTCCCTCCTCCTGAGGTGGATTGGCAGCTAGCTAATGAAGCAGCAGCTAATCCTAGAGCTCACAGTTCACCCTACTGCAGTGAATCAGCACTGATTTTGGCCCAGCTGTATGTGTTTCTGATAGTTCAGTAGTTACTACATGAGCGTCTTGAGTTGTGTCTGCAGCCAGTCCATGAGCAAAAATGAGGTGCAGGAGTTGCTGCAACCTCTAGGCAAGCTGTCCTGCTTGTAGCCTTGGACTCTCAAGAAATGTTACTTCCCTTCTTGGCTTAGCCACAGACTCCTGGTCTGTTAGAAGGGAAGTCATATAAGGTGAATCTCTCAAGAGCTCAGTTCTCTTTAGTCACTGAAATAAAATGAATTTTTGAAAGTGTTCAACAAGTTATGTCCATTGTGTGCTGATTTTTGGTCATCATATTTATGTACTGAGAAGTAACTAACTGGGAGTTGAGGGCTCCTTAGGGAACTTGGAGCCAGGGTTTGATACTGAGTATTTTTGGAAACTAGGCTCTTGTCTTTTGGTTAGTACCACTGTGGCTGAGGTTCTCAACCTTAGTAAAGAAAATATCAACAATTCCCTCCTTCAGCCCTCTTGTTTATTTACAGTGAAAGCTCTCTAAACTGTTATTCAATGCATATAGAGTGCATCTCACATGGAGGCCTTGATCTCTTTGAGACTCTGTAGATAGTAGTACAACTAATAAGCACTTACTACATTTGACAGGGCTTTTTTGCTTGTTTATGTCCTAGTAAACTGTAAGGTATGCCATCTCTGCTACTGTTGCCAACAGAGATAGGTCTCACTTTCTCCTAAAGACCTCCAGTGATGGAGACTCTATAGTCCTCCCCAGCAAGCTGGTCAACACATCTGGAGTGCATGTGCTGGTATCTCTGCTATTATGCCCCACTTAGTCTTTGCTACTGCAGTCTAGGGAGAGCTGACTCATTCATTTATTACTTGTAGGTAAAGTTTCTTGTATCACTGATCATTCTTTTATTATTTTCCTCTTGACTCTTGAAATGCAGTGTCCAGAGCTGAACTCAGACTATTGGGCCAAGAGCTTATCAGTACTGAGAAGAGCACAGGGATTACTTCATGTGTCTTATGGGGTATATATGCCTGTCTACAGTGTTCAAAAACTCAGAGGTGAGAAAGGTCATTAGATGAGACAATTGTCATTTCCATCTTGGATTATGTTGTTGCTGTGGCATCTCTTCAGATTTGACTCTGGTGTTGGACAAATGTGTGTGTATCTGAATATTGCAGTTCAATGTTTAGTGCAACTTTTATTGCCAGGTAACTCCTGTTACTGGGAGCTATACCTAAAGGATTTAAGTCTGAGGAGGTGGAAAATTATTCCATGGACTATACGACTATCTCTGCAACAAATACTGTAAGAATTGTCAGTCAGTATGACAATTATTTTCTGTCACTAGCAGGTTTCTTCTGTCCCCAGTCACAACCTCACACCATCCAGGAGGCTCTGAGTGTTTCTAGAAAGGTGCCAGAAACTGCAGTCTCTAGTTAGGAGAAGGTGAGGAACATGAGAAGGATGTGACATTCACCGGGCGTTGTGGAAATCTGTGTCTACCCCTTTGGGTTTTAATATCATTTCCCTTATCAAAGTTCGGAAGGAATGCTTGCACAACAGTACCTCTTGTTTTGATAGCTGGGTAGTAAACCAGAGTAAGGAGGTATTGATGTATAAGTGGCAGCCCGTAACTGCACGGCGCTGCATGGACCCATGGTATTTTCTACACATGCAGTATGATACCTCCTTGACTCCCTAAGATTCCAGAAAGTGAGAAAACCCTTTTTAGGACTGCCTTTTCAAAGCCAGTCAAAACAAAGTAAAAATAACAGGGATCTTAATCAGCCCCTGCCAATTGGCCAAAACGACTGGGCACGCTTTGCTTAGGTCAAAATTTTGCTGGAACATATCAGTGAGTGAGAAGTTCATTTGCAATGTAACTATGCCAATAAATAGCCAAAACATAACACTTGGAAAACTCAGTAGACGGACAGCTCTCCCATTTGTCAGCAGCTACTTTTCCAATGCATTGAAAACTGTGGGTGGTGGGGGTGGGGTTGTGGGAAGGTTTCGGGAGGGGGGGTTTATTGGAATAGTTTTAGTATGATGAGGACTGTCTTTTAGCTAATCAGTTGTCTGAGTGGAATTTTATCTCTACTGGGAGGTGAGCTCATTTGCCTTTATCAAGCTCAAATCCATGTTTAGAAAAAAAAATCAAAGTAGGATGCATTCTTCTTCTTGATAGCTTATTCTTACAAAACACAGCGCTTCTTACCACCCAGTGTCTCCTGAAAATTAGCTGTGTTTTGATTTCGGTCTGGTTTGTACTTTCTTCTGCTGAAACAAAAAATGCAAGCCCTCAGATTAGTACTTTGTATTTCTGGCTGGTTTTCAGTGATGGATTTTAGAGCATCTCACAGCCCATAAAAATTCTATCAAAGTACTCCAGCCACCTTCTTCTTGGTTTTGTTTTCTTTCTTCCTCTCTTTTAATACCAGGTTACAGAGTAGAACTAAGGCAGGGTGTTTTATTCGCTCTAAGGTTCACCGAAACCCAGCTGGCCATCTATGTTACCAGGCAAGGTATCTCCCAAGTCTGTATAGTGCTTTCCTACCCTGCTTTCATTCATTGCCTGTTTGTTTTTCCTTTTCTCCCTGGCTACCCCTATGCCAACCCCACCCTTCTCTTTTAGCTGGTGCTTTTCTCTCCAGGAATGTGCACCTGATGAACCTGAAGATGCTCTTCTTGCCAAGTAGCTATTTGGCGAAGAGATTTCGGGAGGGTGTGGGAGTGGACGGTGAAGGAGACAGAAGGAGGAAGGTTGTGGATGTGATTTGCCTGGGAACCCACAGCAGATGGCTGGGACTAAGGCCAGAAGAGGAGATCAGCAGCGGGGAGCAGAGGGAACAGTGAGCTGGGCAGCAGAGGAAGGCGGTTGAAATGCAGCAGGGCTCAGGGTTGCACAAGGGGAAGATAACTTAAGTCCATTCTGTGTAAATGTTTACGCGGTGGACATGATCCTTGATAGCTGTCATGGCGCAGAAGTTGATGTGTTTGTGTTCTCCTCCCTGTTTGAATAAAGTTGCTGGAAACGGAGGGGATTGGGGTATTGTCAGTGTAATATTTTGTTTGTCTGAGGGCCATGTTAGGCTACGAGGAATAACAGTGCCCAGCTCACTCACCGTGGGCAGCCAGCGTGCTGTTTAGACAGCTCAGTGCCGTCTCAGCCTCTCTTGCTGTGGGCACTGAGCACCCAGCCCTCTCTCGATGGTGTCGGGGAGGGAATGAGGGGGCCTTCCCTGCCACATTACTTCAGAGGAGAAGGCAGAGGAGTCAGGGTGAAGGGGCATGAGTATTATTTAATCACATCTTGAGTTTGGCCAGTCAGCAGCAAATGGCCTTTGCTTCTTACATCCTTGATTAAAAGACGTTTCTGCTAAGCTAAACCAAAAGTGGTTCCCAAGTCAACCTTTGGAAGATTTTCAAGAAACCCCTTAAAAATGCAGTGAGGACTTAGTGATATAAATCTTATATTAGTAAATAAAGTGAATCACAATTTTCCAAAGCCATTCTGGGAGTGGATTTTGTAAGGCTTCCTGCGTGACGGCGAGAGGAACAGCGGTGTGCACTGGGATCCAGGGCTCTCTTCTTCCATTTTCCCAGGCTGCAGGAAGGCTGCCGGTACTGGATGGGCTGAGGATGGAAGTGCATGCTTCTGTGAGATGGAAAAAGTGACTCATCCATCCTCCTCCTTAGATGCTGCCTAGGAAGGACAGCACAGGCTAGATTTCTGTGCTTATCCTTTGCTACAGAGACCTCTCTCTAAAGGAAGTGTGGCTGGAGGAAAAGGGAGGGGGTTAGAAGAGCCGGCTCCTGGTCTCCGCTGGTCAAGAAGCATCTGTATAGCCAAGGGTGAGCCCCACAGCTTGCCCCACGGAAAGGCTGCCTATCCTACTGACTCCGTGAAAGGGAAATTCCTTACACAAGTATTCGCAAACTTCTCCCTTCTGAGTTGGTCACCTATAGCTCTCCCAGCTGTCACACTGGAGGGTCCACTCCAGGCTGGTCCCATACTTTGAGATCAGACATAAAAGTGATGAGGAGAAGGATTTCTTAAGAAGGTACCTGAAGAGGAGGCGTTATATTTCGTTGGTGTTTCAGATAGAACTAATACATACTGGAAGCACCAATAAAATGAGGAAATTCAAAACTAATGGTAGCGTCACTCTGTAAGATATACTGTAGATTTTACTCCAGCAGTTTGAATTTAATTTTCTTTTTTAATTAGGCAATTGTCAGTAAAAGGCTCAAACTTGCCATTATATTTAAGTTTGTAGAAATATTCATTACAAAGAAATGCTAAACCTCTTGAACTTACACACATTAAGATAATAATCCAGTTTGTTCTAAAGGAGCATAATGAAGGAATTCGGTGAATGGGAATTACATAAACTCTTCAATTGGTGTTGAGGGACGTGATCTATAAATTAGGAGATCGAGAGTAAACAGGAAATTCCACAGAACAATTTCAGGATAAAGAAACTATAGCAGCAGATGGAAAGATGTTTCTGTTGGAAGATTTTAGAAGTTGGTTCTGATACCATCTACCTTTTTTTAAAAGAAACAACCACCCCATCTCCATGTTTTAGTTGTGAATTTCAGCTGTGCATTAGCGGAGCAATGCTAGCGCCAGCTAGAGCAAAATGCTGCACAACTCTTGTCAAAAGTTCTTGTTCCCATATACAGGTCACACTTTTTTTCCCTCTGCTTTTAGTCACATTGGCAACTTTGTGGGCATGATATGTCTGAAAAGCACGCTAAATATGTTAACGTACGGACAAGCATGTTTAAATATGTTTGGTTTTTCCTTTGGGCTAGAGCAAGATAACAGATAAATGGAAACTAGATCTTGCAATGAAAAATAATTGAAGCCTTTATGCCTAATGTATCTTATATAATGTAAAGGAGATGGGGGTCTATTTTCTACTCGTTTTAATGGTATGGATCAGGCTTTAGTAATAACTCCTGGTAGCGATTAGTCACAAAAAGACTTACTCAGTCTTTTTATTTCACCAGCTTTTCAATCTCACAACAAAATTAAACTTCCTTTCTACAAGGATATTCCCAGAGATAATTTAACATTCCTAGTCAATAAAAATAGGGCCTTTCAATATTAAAAAAACTGCACAGAAATGTTCATGTCCACAAGTTATTATTATTTTCATAGCAACTACTTTGTAAAACAACAAAAAGCACAAAAAACCAACAGAAGAGAGACTAATTAGCAAATACTTTGAATGCTTGAGATAAGGAATCATAATGGCTAGTAGGAAAGAAGAAACCTCACATTTAAGATAGTTTCTCAGCAAGCTGCATAATAATGTCCAAACGTACTTCCTTTTGGCACATGTCGTTATACACAGACAAAGAAACAGGAAAAGTTTTTTTTAGTTCCCTGTGTCAGCAGCACACATGGATGGAGAACTCAGCCATAAAAGTACATTATTCTTACTAAAGAGAAAAAAACAGCCTCAGTTTTGTGTGAAGCACTGTATTACAGTTGGAGCAATGTAACTCTCAAAAGGATGCTTTGGTGGATCAGGTTCTGGTTTTCATCTCTACACTGTCTTGGCTCGGTATTACTGATGTGCTCTACAAATGTCAATGGCGTATAAGCCAACTCGTAGTTGATAAAGAAACATGGCCCTTTGCTATGCAGAGCATGAATTTTCAAGGCTGCTGTAGACATGGCAATAGACAGAAAAGCTGCTCAGTGCAGCCGACATTGGGCTTCTCAGTTGTTCTCGGATCTAAATATAGAAAGCTGCCCATATCACATTTCTCTCCCTGGAGGTGGACCTCCAGAGAGTGGAGCTCAGCAGGCACACTATAAGGATGATGAGCAAATGTGAAAGAACTGTGGTTCCCCTCCTCCACAAAAATGGACACCTGCATGCTAGGCATAAAGAGCTTTCCATGTGCATGTGTGCAAGTTTGTGTGTGTGCGTGCAAGATTGCTTACTCATGCTTTTAACTGAACAAATCACTGTCGCAATTAGTATGTGTTTACTGTGAAGAAAATTCATGCAAATAATTTTAGGGAAGTTGTCTTCTTTGTCATGTGAAACAAGGAGATAAACATGGACTTCTTTAATGAACATTTCCAAATTAGTATGGCAGACTGAGTTACAGCTATTCTACTGTCGTTATTCACACAGAAATTTGATCCTAATCTGAAAAGAGGGCTTTACTCACTAAAGTAATGCAAATAATGAGAAAAAGATACAGTTTTGGCACTGCAGAACATGCTGCCTATTGAAACGAGAGACAGAGACCTGAAGAAAGGTGTTATCCACTGCTGCAGCTGTAAGGGCTTTGCCAGTGTTAAGAAGGAAAGCCATGGTGGAGCTGAGAATTAAACTACTGAGTTCTGCAGAGTGTTAATGCGGTACCTTAGCTATGAAATCATGGTAGTGTTCTTAATTTGTGCTTGTTGTCTCCACGTAACTGTTTGATGCCAGCTGTTTCATTAGACTGGTGTCTAAATTGAAGTATACTCCAGGTCCTGTTGCAGCCAGCCCTGCAGTGCTGGTGCCCCTATAAGCTCTATTCCTCTGTCTTCGTGAGCTTCATGCTCTTCCAGTAGAGTGTGGGGCAGAGGAAGGAGAAAAAGGAGGCAAGGAGCACCTGTGTCTCATCCTGATACACAGTAAGGACATGGATGGGGTAGGCGTCTGGATCCAGGAGCTGGGAAGCTGTGCTGGGTCCTTCTCTTTAAATGTAACGCGAACTCAAAAAGAGGAGCCGAATTCTGTCCTGCATGTATAAGGACTTCTTTTGAAGACCAACAGCAATCGAGGCCCCCCCACTCCCCTGTGAAAATTCCAGAGCATTCAATGTGAAAAATCTGATTTCTGGCCTTGTTGAGATGTGTTTTAAATAGCCTAGCTGGATTGTTCTGCAGGGATGCTGACGCCACTCTAAATAGAACTACGCAAGCAGTTCAGCTATGATGGCACATTAATCTCAACAAGGATATTCTTCAAGTGCAGCTGAATATTAAATCTATCGCAAGAGCTCACGTAGGAGGAGATGATTATGCAGTAGCAACTTTGTTTAACTTTTCTTCACGTCTGTGGCTAACGACGAGTTCTTGAGTGCGCTAGACACTACTAGAAAAGGGAAGGATTTTGCAGCTCCTGGCACTGCATATTATATGCTAGCAGAAAAAGCAAAGATTTATTTTTGCTTGCTGAATGAGAGAGAGAAAGAAGTGCTGAGAGCTCTGTAACGTTTCATACTCTCTTAGACGCAAAGAGCCAGATGAATATTGTTGGAAAGAATGTGTTTATACAAGAATCATATTTATCTCAGAAGCTGGGGTCCTAACATTAGACGAGGCATGGGGTGAAAAAGCTGAGCATGTAATAACTCAGCAAAATTCCTGCTTCTGCCATGTATTTGAGTCAGCGTCAATTACTTATTTTTAGGAGGCTGTTTTCAGAACAGCTTACATACAATTTTTTTGCAATAAACATTTGCATATAGATTGAGAGAAAATAAAATATGTTGATTAAGAAAGCATTCTTTTCCAACTTTGCTTTGCTTTCCTGAGACAAACAGTCACAACCGGTACTCTTTAAATGCATGCGTTTGAGGCTTTCAAAAAAATAATCACCAGCTTTTGGACAAAGTGTCAGTCTCGGTCTCAACCTTGCACTACATTGCAGGTTGTTGATAGCGCAATCTGGATGGATTCTTCTGGGATCTCAGAGTGCGTTCCCATGCTCTTTGACTTCATTGATTTAATGGTAAATGACACATTCTTGGAATGCTTTCAGCGGAAGGATTCTATATAATACGGATAGGAATAAGTATGTGAAATAGTTTGTATTTTAAGCAGAGCTGTTATTCCCTCTTGTTATATTAGTGTGGTTTCTTTCATTCCCATGTTATTCCTAAAGCTTGTTATTGTGAGAGATTCTGAGCTATGAGAAACCAGAGTTAAACTAGCTTTTGCTCTAAACTGCTTTCTAAGAAAAAAAGGAGAGACATTGGAAATTTTCCCATCGCACATCTGTTAGATATTAGACCCAAATTTGTTCCCAGTTCAGCTGCACTGGTCTAGTACTGGAGTGGTGTAATTGAACTCAGTGGAGTTAATCAGAGATGACAAGGCAACAGAGTTTATTGCAACATACTTACTGTTCAAATAGCAGTGATGGCTGTGTACTGAAAACTAGAATAATCCCAAATTAAGGAAATCTTATTGTGAAAGGCAGAGAAATCTATGAATTATAGATTTTAAGATAAAGAAACTGTAAATGGCCAGACGTTGACCCAGGGAGAACCTTATTCTAGCAGACTTCCACCATCAGTCTCTCTTTGCAGTGGGAACCTTTTCTGCATCCACTGCTGCAAGCCAGTGAATGTCCTATTCCAGCACTGTATTCAGTCTGTACTACCTTTTGAATACCCTTTCCTTTTTCACTAATTCTTTCACAAAGAAATACCTCTAAATCTGAGTTCTGATTTACAGCATGTGCACTTGCATTTCAGTTCACATGAAGATTAGGGAAAATAGAAGCTAAATGACAATAAAAGCCCATTTAATTAAGATGAGTGCACAGGCTGTTACCTCCTTCACTTCAGTTATCAAAGCCATATTAGTCAGAAGCTACACTGTCGGGAAGAAGATGAAAAATAAGGAAGACTAAATCTGCTCAATCCCCTTTTGGAAAACTGCAGCGGAGGAAAGGGGAATTAAAGCTGCTCTGTAAAAGCAGCTGAAGAGGTTCCATCCAGCACGAGGAAATCTTAGGCTGGAGTAAGGCCAGGAGAGCCAGCCTGGTGACATTGACTCCATTCACAGCATAGTGGGTGTAAAAGGCAGGAGACAGCAAGATGCAAACATGCTGTCCTCCAGCATAAAAGCAAGGAGACTGCTCTTGGGAAGTGTATGGCAGAACAAATGTTACAGAGCCAATTTTGCTGACCTGAAATATTTTCAAGACTTGCGATATTTTATTCCTAAATAAGGCAAAACTGAGATTTTTTTTTTTTTTAAAGGACTGAGGTGGAAAACCACATTTAGAAAAAGAAATGCAGACATGGCAATGCAGCTGTGCTCTCGGCTTGAACCTGAGCTTCCCATGTCTCCTGTGAGTGCTGCAGCCATTCACTAGCACAAGAGTTGGCACCTTCTCTCATTTTGACCAAAACTCCCATTTTGGAATTGGGAGTTCTGTCCCATTTTTCCCCTCCAATGTCTTCTAAACTGATCCATTCAAAGAATCCTCTCTGACAGATTGGTGTTTTCTGATAAGAAGACATTCAGCAAAGTAATCCTAAACAGCTCTGGTTTTAAGGCTGCTTAAGTCCAGTGCTGAACTCTCTTTGGACTGCCCTCAGAATGGGTGGCTTGTGTGGCTTTATGTTCCCAGCTTTGTTTAGCCCTGCAGATCTAGAAAAGCTGCAAGTATGCAGTGGTTGAGCTTGTGTTTCACTTTGGTTTTTCACAGCAAGAAGAGTGATAAGCTCTTATATGGCCCTCTTGGGATCTGTAGGACTAGTAGCACTTAATTGTACAGATTTTTTGGCATTCGTGTGCAGACTTCAAACACAGCACTTCATGACCAGGACTAACTGCAGTTTATTCATTGCTTTACCATCCATGGGCATAACATTTCACTCTGAGTAGTGCTGCTGAGAGCAGACTGTATTCCTGTTAATATTACACGACAGCTTGAGATTTTTTGGAAACCTCCCCTCCCAGACTGTTTATCCATCTACATTGATATTTGCCTAGAGATATGTTTTACAGTCTATTTACTTACAAATGTGTCAGAAAACTGTTTACCAACAAAATTTGGATGAAAATATTTAGTATGTGTGTATCAGTTGCCAGTAATTTTTTTCTATCCACAATTTTTAAATGTTAAAAATAAATAATAATGCAAAAATGAATACATTTCAATCATAAAAGGTATGTCATTTATTGGGGTATATTCAGTTTACTCTGGCTACCCCATAATCAAAATAAACTGACAAAAAAACCCACTTATTTTCTCCATTCAATCCAATAGAGTGCACCCTTTGGACCTCATTTCCAGAGTTTTTTCTCACAGGAATTTCCCGCTCATGTCGTGGATAGTCTGTCTGAGGAACAACCGAACGATCAGGCAAAACCACAATGATTGTTGCAGGCATCTGATTATAATTACTAGCAAAAGTTCCAATCCTTATTTCTCCAGCTATAGTTCCAAATGTTTAACTAATAGCACCACATACAACCATTATGATGATTATTTTGGTGGGTTTAGGCACTCGGCAGCCCAGACAAATTTTGGAGCAAGTTCATGAGAGTGACTCAAAAACTCTTTGCCATAACTGCAGCTTGTAAGCAATTTTGCAGGAGGCAGAGCAGAGCATGTGAACAGCGATGGAAAATTATCTGAACTAATCAAACCAACTTATCATGAATGTATAATCTTTCTGTGGAGATAATGAGGAGGGAATAGACTGGATTGGCATAGGAGAACTTAAACAAGGAGCTCTGTATTTCATGCTTGTGATAGTAAGTGGCCTTGGGACATTCATTTTTCATAGTATTTATACCAAGAAGGCCAACGGGATCCTGGCGTGCATAAGAAGGAGTGTGGCCAGCAGATCCAGGGACGTTATCCTCCCCCTCTACTCGGCCCTGGTGAGGCCACATCTAGAGTATTGTGTCCAGTTCTGGGCTCCCCAGTTCAAGAAGGACAGGGAACTGCTGGAGCAAGTCCAGCAGAGAGCCACAAAGATGATCAGGGGACAGGAGCACCTCTCTTATGAGGAAAGGCTGAGAGACCTGGGTCTGTTCAGCCTAGAGAAGAGAAGACTGAGGGGGGATCTTATTACTGCTTACATATATCTGAAGGGTGGGTGTGAAGAGGATGGGGCCAGACTCTTTTCAGTGGTGCCCAACGACAGGACAAGGGGCAATGGGCACAAATTAGAACACAGGAAGTTCCAGCTGAACATGAGAAAAAACTTCTTTACTGTGAGGGTGACAGAGCACTGGAACAGGCTGCCCAGAGAGGTTGTGGAGTCTCCTTCTCTGGAAATATTCAAAACCCGCCTGGACACTGTCCTGTGCACCCTGCTCTAGGTGAACCTGCTCAAGCAGGGGAGTTGGACAAGATGATCTTCAGAGGTCCCTTCCAACCCCAACCATTCTGTGATTCTATGATTCTGTGATTCTTAGTGTCATGGTCCTTATGCAGGGGATTAAAATGAATCTCTCCAATTGTTAGGTGAATTTTACGTGACTTTGTAAAGAAAACTGAGTACTGCAAACGAGCTGTTCATTTTTTGATGTTTGTAGAGCCTATTGTAGATCAATAGCATGGAGGGGGAAAGTCATCTTTACTGGAGGAAGATGGGCAGCACTGACCAGGATTGTAAGTGTACAAGTACTGGGTGCTACCCCATTCCTCTCAGTCCACATGAAGACCAATGGAAGGAAGACCTGATTGATAGTGTAGAGTGGCACCAAAGACTCCCTTGGGCAAGGCAGACCAACAGCCCCCATGAAGGAAGATCTCCTGTGTTCACCCCTTCCCTCCACCCTCACAAAAGGAAATCCACTCAGAAGAAGGTGGTACAGCAATGGCTGTGTTGTATGCCTTGTTTCTGCCTCCCAAAGAAAGCTGAAGAAACTTTTCTGGCAGATGCTGTGAGAAGCAGCTAACAGTTTGGGACAACTTCATTTGAGCAGTCCCACTAAATAGGCACCACCAAAAAGCACTGGTCTCTTTTTTAGAGTTCAACCATCCCGTTGGGTTCCCATGGTCCTTAGGAAGGACAGCGAGGAGAGCAGCCGCTCTGCACAGCACCCATCTCTCCCTAAAAGGAACTGATGAGCTTTGGCCAAGAAATTAGCATGGGCTTAATTTAACCAGAAGTAACTCATGCTTTGCATTTTTTAGGCTGAAGTAGCAGGGCAGTGAGGTGTAACCAGTGGCTTCCTGACTTCTAGGGCAGCATCCCCACCAGGAATGCCTGTTGGTGGCTCTTCCATGTGCTGCTGCACATCAGGGATATTCATTGGTGTAGCAATGGTGCAAGAGAAAATTTAATCTTTGGAGAAAGGAATCAGTAAGTACAATTTTTGGAAGTGTTCATACGACAACTTTCTTACAAATAATTATTCAATGTTGTACCATTTAAGTCTCCTGAAGGATATATAGGAGCATTTAAAAAGAGGACGTTCTAAGTACTTGAAATTGCTTCGCAGATTTTCCCGTGCACCTCTGATACCCCTCAACCATTGCTTGCGAAAAAATAAGAAGTAGGTGTGGCTGCGGACAGCTGACCTTAAGTGAGGCTTTGACAATCATATAATATAATCTCTGTAATACAGTATTAAAGTTACCTGAAAAGATAGGTGTATTTTGGGCCATATCTTGAAAGTCATTAAATGCCCGTTTTTCAAGTCTCACTTAGTCCATTCAGTGGCTTCTTGTGTACCCATGGACTGTAAGTTGTTGATAGTCGGCTTTGCTATGAGGACGTGCTAGAATTCTCAAATTTCTTTGACTTGTGTCCACTCAAAATGGCCTGCAAGGTGGCCTTTTGATAGTTGTGTCTGCCTAGAGCATCGTGCTTCAATCTCTGCCGTCTAATGCGCCTGATGTGGAACAAGGCATATTGATTATAGCTAGAATCTAGCCTTTTCAATAATGTTTTTTAACTCATTTCCCAAAATTTAAGATCAACTGTGTTATCAGTTTTTTAAATCTGGAACTGATACTGTTGCATTTTACTGAACACATACATGTTCCATTAGATTTAGGAAAAGAAGGGATTAATAACGTAAAAGCATTTTAAATGGATGCTTGCATATTTTCTGTTTAATCTCGGAGACTTAACTGATTTTTTTTCACTATGCATCTTTGGGACAGTGCAAGAAGCCCCATTGCTGTGTGGCTTCAGTTGTTTTAAATTTCTGGATTTTTTTTTAATTACGAGGGTGAAAGCATGCTTTAGCTAGCACATGCCAGAGACTGAACAAGGCTTAAATTAAGTCACAGCCTGGCTTTTCATGTTTACATTTTTGTCACTGTGTATTATTATCCTAACACATATCTTTTGCATTTCTTCTATGAAGTTGTTAACAGCTGCACAAAAACTGTCTGCTGAAATGTTCTTCCAAGCCTCTTAGTTTTCTCCATAAATAAAAGAAGTCCTCTTTATCTCTGTGTTGAAGGATTGCTGCTGATGCTGAAGCAGTCTAATAAAAGTAATTAGCCAATATCAAACTGACAGAAATTCACCTGAATTCAGAAGGGCTTGTCTGAGACCTACGGTTCTCTTGAGGTGAGATAGGGATTGTGATACCCACACGGGTTTCTGCAAAGGGTGAAAGAGGATTCCCTGGGGACTTCAGAGAGGTCAGCGTGAGGAGGTGGTGGCCATTGACTGGAGGGAAGTGTTCTCCTCAACAGGTGCTTCCCATCTTCAGTTCACTGCATAGGAGTGATACTGCTGTTAGCTTAGTGCAGAGCAGTCTCAAGCCAGCATCAGTATCTGCACGGACTTACTCACTGAGCAATGAGAAGACTGTAGCTTTGCCGGTTTATCCTATAATCACTCTTTAATATCAAGCAAACATTAAGGTAAAAGTAAATTTTATAATAATTTGTTCTTTAATAAAATTGTTACAGTTTAGCTACTGTTTGGCTACTGTTAATCTAGATAGAGTGCAGAAAAAAAGCAAAACAGTGCAGAAAAAAGCAAAAACAAAGCAAAAAGGTTATCTGTACTTAATTTTGTTTCCAGTAGGTTCCCTATCCTGTGAACACTCCACCAGAAGTCTGTATTTTTTGATAGCTGAAGCACAGTTCAAAGGCAGCATTGTCATTGTGGGAGACGGAGGTGTGTGCTTGAACAGCATCGTGTTCTGGCATCAAGCCTGTCTCTATCAGTTTTCTTCCCAGGGGTTTCCGTGTAGCTTAACATCTCTTCCCAACGGCCCTCCACCTCAGACATGTCATTTGTCACATCTCTAAATAGGATTAATGGCTGACACTTGGCTGCCAAGGCTTCAGAAATGCTGATGTCCCTTGGCATGACTTCATGGAGCATCTCTTGCCCCAGTTTGGTTTTTTTTTCCTAAAACGTCTTCTGGTTCCTTAATATTGCTAATTTGTTCATCTGTAGTGAATGAAATGATCCCTGCATACTGTCAGATTAGGATTTAGTGTCCATTTCACTTTCGAAGTTGAAAGCTGTATTTCTTAAAAACGTACCAATTAATAGCTGTATCTTATATATGAAAGAAAGTAATGCATGAGCTTTATAAATAACATGGACTGGAAAAGACTAGGAAGAAACAGATAAGCAAACAGCCTTGCAGTAATAGCATTTGAAGGAGGGAATCACTGATCCTAGCTTGTGGGCATCCCTGCCTTCCCCGCGCTGGTGGAGCCTGCTGTTCCTCCAGGGTCTTCCTCACCCTTCCTATCGCTTTCCCTGCCATTTCCTACTTTGATCCAACTACTTTCAGCTGTTTATTTTTTACTTTCAGCTATTTAT
Source organism: Fregata magnificens (assembly GCA_013389945.1). Classification (NCBI taxonomy): domain Eukaryota; kingdom Metazoa; phylum Chordata; class Aves; order Suliformes; family Fregatidae; genus Fregata; species Fregata magnificens. The sequence continues at coordinate 155,229 of WAAD01019592.1, forward strand.
TTCTATTATTTCTGTTATCAGCAGCGGTCTAGGGCAGCAGTGTTCTCAGTGCGATGGAGAATGTTGTGCCCTGTCATCAATTAGCTGTTTTCTCAAATCATCCCTGATCTCTACTGTCAAGGATTAGATATTCGATTGGGTAATGAGGTCATCAGTTCTCTAAGATAGGTCTTGAATGAAGTAGCAGGTTACTAAGTTGAACAGCTGAAAAGCAGTCTACTAAGTCTAATCTTTTGCTAGATCTTGAAATATATTTCCAGCTATTTTCCTTAACATTTCTCCTGGACTTTCAAAATACATTTCACTTTTTTTTTTTCAAATTTTCTGCATATGAAGATCTGAATTTGTTGGGGAAAGTTCAGTTTAGGAGGGACTTCTGCAGAAATCTCATAACTACTTTGCATAAAATAAACAAAATTATTTTAATTTTTGTGATAATTTGAAATCTAAGACATCCATATCTTGGTGTCTAGACAGGCCTTTATAAATAACCAAAATTAATTGGGAAATTATAATAAATCATATTTCTCTTCAGAATAAAATCATTTTATTGAATACTGAAAGGAAATAGTTTTGATTTTTTTTTCTGTCCACAATCTATCATAGTTAATAATGCAAATGCTTTCTCTATGATGCTTCATTAAAATTCTTCCTGACTTGCATAATCCCCGTGGGGTCACTAAACTGTATTCTTTTAGAATTAGTTCCATCTTCTCAAGGTATCTAATATGTGTAGAAACTAGATAGATAAAATCATCAAGAGTCATCAAGACCAAAAAGAATATGCAAATAGGCAGATTTCTGGTTTTCTTCATTGCAGTTGGGTTAATATTTATGGAACTAATGTTGCATTAACCCAACTGGCATAACTAGAAATAAGTTTTCATTGATTCTTAACACAATGGTCGCTACTGCAAACTTACTTATCCCCTGAAAATTCTTTCAGCCTTATTAAGGCAAATTCATTTATATTCTTCTTTTCATATATCTGTCTATTCCAAAGTCTGATGTGGGTTTCTTGTTTGTTTGGAGGTGACAGGGGGAGTAGGAAGAGAATTATGGCCCTAACTCAAAAATATTCAGAGGAAGCTGAACATATCTCCATCATCTATCTTTCTCTGACTCTTCAAATCTCTCCTTTTAGATGCACTTTCTTTCAGTTATTTCTCATGCCAAAAAGTAATGAAATATTAGTTGGTGTTCAGAAAAAAATAATTTTTTTTTTTCTCAAGAATGCTTGCTGATGTCTTCTTGTGGAAACAAGTAACTTAACAGCAGAAACTCTTGCAGTCTAGTTCAGAACTGCAAGGTCTGTGTAAAGCAGTAGTTGGTAGAGTGACAGGTCTGGCAGGGTTTTAGCTGAGCTTATTAAAGTGTTGCAGAACCAGAAGCCTAGCTTTTCTCATAAATATTGCACCCATCTAAACTCTAAAGATACGGGACAAATGTGTCTACAACAAGCACGCAGCTATTGTATCCACAGGCAGATAGCTATAAACTTGCATCTTGGCTTTTGTTAATAACGCTAACTTTACCTGAATATAGTAATTATCAGTGTTTAACAGTAAGGAAGTATACCACCTCACGTCAGTGACTCCCTCCCCTTATCTGTTTTAAAGAAACTAGAGTGCTTTATGGCTTGTGTTAGATAAACAGAGATCCGAAGATGGCAAACCAAAGGGAGAATAAATACTTACACAGACACAGAAAAATTCTGCAGACATCACAGAGAGGAAAAAATCTAAGCAGCAGACCTGGCGCACAGCTAAATTGCGGGATCTTGAGGATTTTGAAAATCAGGTATATTGCAGTATTTCACTGAATCACAGAGAGTTGAGGTTGGAAGGGACCTCTTAAGATCATCTAGTCCAACCCTCCCTGCTCAAGCAGGGTCAGCTAGAGCAGGTAATATTTGGTTAGTCTTGGTTATTGTCCAGGTAATTTTGGGGTTACCAATCTCTAGGCTGTAGTGACTCATTTAGCCATGCACATTATCACAGTCTGTATTGAGCACTGTAGCGCTCAATAATGATAACTGCTCAGAGTTTGTTTGCTTTCATGTGACAAGTGTCCTTCGCCTCTTGACAAAATAGCAATAAAAATATAGGTGTTAGCTTGCATAGGAGAGCTAGCATTGGCTCTTTTCAGAAGCTAGGTAAAAGCCATAAGCTCTCCCAGATGCAGAAGAGGTAAGAAAGTTAATGTTGAAACATTTTTTCATGGAGAAGGAGAAGAGGGAGGTCAAAAGCTCAGAGGAGCCACGTGAAGATGAAGTGCATTTGTTACTGTCTCTGTCAAAAATACAGAAGACTGACGCTCCCTATGGCAGTTGAGGTCGTTCCAGGTACCCGGCGGATCCAGGACCTATAAATCTAGGATACGGATGTGCCAGCATCAGTTAGTTTTTTGGAAAGGTAGAGTAGCTTCAAATTTATGTCATGCTTCCTTTCATCCTTCCCTGTAGCAGGCAAGGTAAAGCAGGAGAAGCACCCTAGGAGAGGTTCGGGGTCATGGTTAACCTGTGAACTGCGCCGTTCTGACCTTTCGTCACCAGCATTTCGAGTTTCCCTGTCGATAAATGCAGCCTCTCGTATTAGGCTGATGGAAGCATCTCTGCAAGTACATTATCATAAGTTCATGAAGACAGCACATCACTGCGCAGCACTGATTTCTTTGACACAAGTAATACTGCAAGCAGACCATGTTTTAGCCAGGAAGGCACTAATTTAACAAAGCTTGGAGGCACTCCAGAATCAGACTCTGAAATACTGAAGATGCTCTCCTCAAGCTGAAACCTGAAACCAGTCCCCAGTGATGGGACCCAGATGAGTAGTCACGACAACTTCTTCAGCAATCTTTCTGGCATTCCCATAGAACACGAAGGCTCCTTCTGCTATTTCTCCTTGTCCGGAAGGCTTCTCTTTTCCTCCACATTACCTGCATTTACTATCAGTTAGAGAACAACCTTAGTTTCCTCCAGGGCCTGTGAAACTAATGGCATGTCCTTCAAGTAAAAGCAACTTGCCATTACAGTTTAATAGTACCTTTGCTCCTCCAGTATCTGCAGAATGAAAAGGAGTAAAGGATCAAACAGAATGGTTTGCTCTGATTATCATCCTGATCGTCTGCTGAAGCAGCTGCATAGCCCACACTGCCTACAATAAACGGTTAAAAAATTTCCAGTAGCTTTTGAAATCAATGTTTGAAATGATAAATAGGCTTTCTCCTTGAACAGCTGTGGAACTGTCTGCTGCTGATGTTCTCCAGAACATCCTTCCCCATGAGTGATGAGATTTTGGAATCTGCAGAAGATGTGTGGGCACTCTTGGCCCCCATTATTGCTACCTCAAACCGAGTGTAACAGAAAAACTAGATCTTTCGTAATGGATCTGGAGAACTATACTTTCCTGTTCAACTTTATACTGCACTCTTGACCCTCTTCAGGACTGTTATCACAAGTTACATTCAACAGAGAATTTTTTTCAGGTAGATGATACAGAACTATTTCCTTCAGGGTTCAAAGGAAAATATTTTTATTCTCCTTCCTGGTTTCAAGGGAAAAAAAAAGACTTGTGTGGGATCACAGAGACTTCTCCAAGTAATTGGTTGCTGTAATGCTTTCCCCAGATCATTTAGCTTCCCTAGATCATTCAGCTTGATCTAGTACTGTCAACTCATAAAAATCTTCTTTGAATCTGTGTGTACAAAAGACAGGAAACTTAATTGCATTATATAAAAGACAACTGCCGACAGTTTGCGGTATTTCTATTTACTACCTGAAGATGGCAAGACTTCTCATAGATTACTTAGACTATTTATTGGTTTTGGAGACAAACCCAACATGAAGCCAGGCTCATTTTAAAAGCCGTCAAAGTGATTGCGTTAGAATATTTGTGATATTAACAAGCCACATCCACTGGAAGGCATAAGGGTTCATTTAGCTTCAGCATAAGCTGACTCAACAGCAGGCTTCAGGAGAGTCCCAGTTGCTGAAATTTGTAGAGCATCTGCATTGATGCTAACATCAAGATTAGCAAATCATGTAGAGAAAACAACTGTGCAAACTCCATTCAGATGATCTCACAGCACCCCACTGCTCTTGAGACCCATCTGTCTAGAAGTGTTAGGAGACAAAAAGATGTCTCTTATTCTGCACCAACAATGATTCTTCATATTGCTGCACACATCTGCCTTAAAGCCCCCTGTCCTTCCTGGTGGTTCAGAGCCAATCATCTGGCCTTGCCGGGAACTCGGAGACCATCCCAAACTGTAAATTCCCATGACCCAAGTGTGAGGGTGTCTAAGGTCTGCACCGAGTCCCTTGTACATGCTGCTTAGAGCGTGTATTCTGAGCTCTTACGTGGAGAGGGTATCTCAGCACACAACTTATTAAAAAAGTCACAGCCTCTGTAAGAGAATTAAATTCTTTCTGCAGTTAAAACAGCCAGTAGTAACTTAAATTTGCATGATCAAGTCAGTTTTGATAGCTGTTCCCACCACAAAAACAGTTATGCTTTTGTTTAAACAGAAGAGGAGCACAGAATGGAAAAATTGGCATATAATAGACTGAACTCCTGCAGGGGTTTTAATTTTCACATACTCTTAAACTCATGGAGCCTAATGAGCTTAACATTTTGGCCAGTTGCACAATTTGGAAATTGCAACAGTGAATGGGTTTTGGACAGTAAAAACATGTTCTCACAAATATGAAAAGTGAACAGATTGGTGCTTCCAACGCCTACTGACAGAAAACATCTGTGTTGAACTTCCTGAATTTTAGGATCTTGAGAACACTCCCACACACCACCGAAAGCCATTTGAAAGCAATTGGGCTGGCGGATCGGCTTTCGGGTCTATGACTGAATGTTCTAACGCGAGCAGGTGCTGGTTGTTGTCTTGCCTTGAGGAGCCCAGCTAGCCAAGCAGCAACCTTACAGCTATCTGACCCACTGTGTTATGCAAGTTGTTACCATTTTATGTGAACGGTGATTTTAAAAAAGGCATAAAAGCAATTGATCTTAATAGTATGATGGTAATAAAATGAATGGAATGAATGGAAAGAATGAAACAAAGATTTTGGTGTAGATACTAGCAGATTAGGAGAATTGCACTGCATTGTATGGTGCCCTGGAAAGTGTCTGGCTTTTTTAATGCTGTCAAAACCTGTGTTGAATGAACAGAATTTTCTTCTGTTTTGAAAACGTACTCCTTATGCTAACAACGTATGAGACAGTCGCTATCCCTCAAAATGCTCAGTCAAACATTTAATAGGTACCATGACCAAAGTCTGCCCTTTTACATAAGCATGATACAGCAACTGTCACGGAGTGACTGGGAGTTCCCTGCTTCCTCCTGCTCCACACCCATCGTCTTAATGTTTGTCTGGTTGTAAGAGCAAATTTGGCAAGATGATTTTCCTCTCTGGTGAATTTTTGGTTGGCTATCAAGCTAACCTCCATTTAATTAAATGATAAAGAGTGTTTCGCAAGGGTAAGTCAATGTCATTTTAGTGTTCTGTAAAGCATCATTAGCTCATGATCTCAACTTTAAGTTGATTCAAAGTAACATCTCTAAGTTATTTTAGTTAACTCTTAAAGACAGCATTTAGTTGGAACTCAGAGGGACAGTATTTACATTTCAATAGAAGTAATTTTTTTCTGGTTTTATAGTTGTCTTAGGTTGGCACTCTCAATTTAACCAACATAAAAAGTGAGTAGCTCCATTAATCGCACTTTCACTCTCGCACTAACCCAAAGCATCTGTCCAGGTTGCACAGTGTCATGCCAGCCCCAGCTCTGCTAGCTCTGCAGGTTTCTGAGATCTGAAGATTTCCCCATGATTCCCTTATGTCCTGCCAGAGCCCCATACCAGAATTTTAGCAGAGCCCAATGTAGGCAGAAATTTTGTTATGCCCTGAATAAGGATGACAGAAACTGAGCTAAGAAGCTATATAGAAGCGCTGGTATTTATGTGGCTCCTAGCAGCCTAAAAGAAACATGCATCTGGGTAACCAAAAAGGAAGGAAGGTTGGGGTCCGATGATATACTTGGAATAAATGGACGTGCTTTTGAGCACACAACATTATCATCTGATCACTTTTTTATGCTGAAACATATCTAACTTCCAAGAAAATCCTACTGTTTTGCACCACCAGTAGCAACAGTTCTGGCATATACTGCCTGCCAAGTTTAGTAAATTTATTGCGTTTATATCCAGCTCCTTTTTCATGCAGAAAAACTTTCATGCTCAAATTTATTTGAATCTTAATCCTAACTGTTAAATCCACAATTCCAGGACATGATCTTTTGGGGTATTGCCTTCTTGCACGGTTTAGAAAGCAGCGATGTGGAGGTCAACATTTGAGCTAGGGACCTAAGCTCCTTTTATAGACGGTTAAGAAAAATCGGCACATTCAGGGTGCATTTGTTTGACCTAGTTTGAATATCTGCGTTAGGATATATGCCATAAGATGTCACCTTCACTTGATGGGAGCTTTGGATGTTCTTTATCCAGAGATTTATCTACTGCATGTAGATAAATGTCTACATCTGTTCAAGAAATGCAACCCTTAAAAAATGTGGTGCCTTTCAAGTCATTACAAGTGGTATCACATAATTCAGTAGAGCATGCTCACCAGAGAGTATATTTGCTATTTTATGTCTTAATCCTGATTCCAAATTTCCAAGCCAGTGAATTATCAAGAAATAAACCAGGATGTGAATTTATAGCCTGGCAACCACTGTTCCACCTTTAGCGTGTGAATACACGCTGACCCTACCACAGCTTACCTCTCAGTGGCAGTGGGGTAAGATACTTCATATTTACCACACAGTAAGAACGTGAATGCAGGCAGGCCTCACAAACATCTGATGTGTTGCAAACACAAACCCTAGCTCACTTAGTGCCTCATCATTTGTTTGTGCAGCCATACTTTGGCAGATGCTGCTTTGAACTTTCAGAGCTATCCCCTTACTGAGTCTGCAAACACCACCCTTCCCCTCTGCCCACTGCTTCCTTCCCACATCTTCTTCTTCCTCTCTCCTTTCCTCTATGCAATAACCTTTTGAAGACTTAGCATGGAAATCCTTGTGAGATTTTGTCTAGACTTGCCCTTGCTGATGTTTATCTTTGAGAGAGCATTGCCATGGTCCCAGTATCATTCTTTCTACAGCCGCTCTGCAAAGCACAGAAAGCATTTCTGACATATACTCCTATGTATTTTGTGACATGAAGAAACTTTTAACTGTTCTTTTGAGTGCTTGACCTACATTCTGGTGTGTATTTTCTTTTACGCATGTTTTATGTTCTTGGGTGACATAGCAACTTTCTGGAAGATCACAAATTAGATCAAACCGTGGGAACAGAAAACAGTACAAAATTATTTCATTTACTGACTACAGAAAAGGGCTGTGGCTTCTGGTAAAGAGAACCCTTTCATAGTTCTTTTTTATGAAGATTTAATGTTTATTCCTTCCTTAATAAAAAAAAAAAAAAAACACCCTTCTGCAAGCTGAATCACTGCTCTGGAATTAATGTCATTTGGTCGCTGCTGTCCTGAGAGAAAATGTCGCATGTCCAGACAATGTAGTTGAAAGAGCAGCAAATTGTTACCATGCCACTAGGCTGAACTAGCCTCATTTTTTAGTTATTTTTAACTTAAAGTGAATTTTATAATTTTTTTGTTTACTTTTTTGTATAAATAAAAAAGCTTTATTAACGAATGGGAAGGAAAGTTTTTTCTGAGAAAACGAGCTGGAATGTGAAACTCAACTAAATAACCTTCTCTGAAGTAGAGAAAGATAAATTAAAAATAGAAATAACCATTAGCTATGTACTTTTTTTTTAAAGCCTGCTGACTCTTTCAGTGCTACTCGGTGTTTAAGAAATGAATATCACACAGCTTAAGGCACTTGAGAAAGGTTTGCTTCATTTGCTTGTCAATATTCAAGTTAGATCACAGAAGTCCATCTTTTCCTGACGCTGGTAACCATGTGGTGGCAGAAGCTAATGCCAGCCCTACAGTAAAATACAGATTCAGAACATAAATATGCGAAGATACAGGCCTGTGACATTAAATGTAAATTTAGCAATTCACTGGAGAAATAAAATAATAAGTTTTTCTCATTCCTCTTAGAAGACCGAGTCCTTCTACTAAATGAAATAAAGGGTGAACGATGAAACATGGGCACTTCAGGAAGCTGTGCTGCTTGGTTTCATGATGAATTTGATCCCATTTCATTTGCACTTTCCCAGCTATCTCACTGCCAGACATTTTGCAGGAAACCTTCTGCTTTTGTTGCCTCAGACCTCGCACAAAGACTTTTTGACCCTACCTGAACTCCTTATCAGATTTCCTGAAGGTTATAACATGCTCTGGAGACATGCACCTGTGGTGGTCGGGGCAGCGTGCAGCAGCAATGGCTGGTGCCATCTAGTGAGGAGCTTCTGAATGCTCACTGCAAATTGAGATTGATCAACGATTGCTTTACTATGCCTACCTCCATGGAAGATGCCTCAGAGAATCACAAATTCCCTACATTTACATCCCATTATCCACATTTTGCCAGCATTATGTTTAAAAACTTTTGTGTTTCTTTCCTGTGTGCCTGCGGGGATGCCTTTTCCTGGGTTAGCACTTTTAATCAGCTCAGAAGTTGCTCATTTTCCTTATAACCGATTTTATTCCCTGGTGAGTTGCTCTCTGTTCCGCTTGCTGGTCTCCCTGTAGTGAGACTGCATCGAGGTCCTTGCTGTCACATCCTTTCCCCATCTGTTCTTACAGGAACCGTTCCAGGCTGAGCCCTCTTACAAAAAGTCCCAGCTCCCGCTTGTCCGTCACGGTCAGGTCACCCTTCCCGCAGGAAGTGAACTTGTCCTTTCACCAATGACCTTTTTAAAATGTCAGGGAATTAACCTCCTTTTTGTCCACTATTAAATAAATGATGGCCTACAAGGATCGTTTTCATGTGGGGAATACTGAATCATCACATTCCATATACCAGAAGCAGTTGCAAAATGGAAGTCTGTAATGAAATTTGGAGAAATGGGCTCAATGACAGTGAAGCTCTGCAGTAATTCTGATTCTGTCTCCTCTTTACTGCAAATCAACAGTTTTGTCCTTTCTTCGTATCTCCACGCTGGTAGGTGGATTTCTCAGCAATTTGTGATGATGTTCTTGTATTTTAACACCTTTGGAGCTGGTACTGTCATTTATTGTGTGTTTATTCCTATAGCACCTCAAATAATTGGTTGCTCTCAAAATTAGCACACCCTCCTCTACAAGTTTTGTTTCCACACTGTAAATTTAGCAGTAAATTAGAAGGAAGAAAGTATTGCAACATGACATCTCTTTCATTTGACTGATCCTAAAAGAACTGGAAATTAAAGTTCAAGCTGCAAAACATGAACATTCAGTACAGATTTAAAAGTCTGTTCAGGATCTTCTTAAGTCCACTGGGACTTAATTGCAAAATGCAGTTATTAAATTCAATCACAACCCCAACGGCATTTTCTTTCATGCACGTCACTGGACAAGCGACAATGTATATACAACATTGCAAATATTTTCTGGGAAGATTTCCTCCAGGCTTCCTAAATTTCTGACCTTTGCTCCTCTCTGTAAATAGCTTTTGCACGTGGCTGGGCCAGCCACATGAATTGTGCGAGACCTCTTCCAGTCAGCTGAAGTCACAGGAAGAGCAAAGCAGGGACTGCCTATTTATGAGTGTATCCTGACATTGGGAGCTTTGTAATTCATCTGAACAGTCGTGGAACTTTTGTATAAGAACAAAGAAAAAACTTCTTGTCAGTCTTCAAGATATTCCATCAGCCCACTTTTTCCTTTTCTTTTCACGTGCTCCCTCCGAGGTGCTGGCCATAGCATGCCACGCATGCTTAGGTAAGCCTCTTAGCACTGGCCTGTAAATCCAGTGGTGGGTGACGTGGGATAATCGTGCCATGCTCTGGATTCAGAAAGAGTTCCAGTTCACCCCAGCAAAATGGGAAGCCTCCTGCCGGAGAGCACCATGGGCCAGAGCACATTTCTGCATTGCTTTATCATTTAAGGAAAAGGAGCACCAGAGAAAGTACTTTGTGTGTTGTCTAAAAGATGACAGATAGGGATAGCATGTTTCCCTAGGCTTGCTTTTTTTTTTTTTTTTTAACCTGGAAATTTAATCCGGACACAATTTCACAGCTTTGGAGAATTTTCTAGGATTTCTGACCCTCCAGGAACACAAGCAGAGCAAGTACCACGCGAGGCATGTTTCACACAGGGGAATTCGGGACTCTAATAATTGAGTCGTGCTTTATTTGACTAAACCTTTCAAACTGATTGTCTTTGCGTAAACCTCCTCAATGACCTTTGCAAAAGAGAGAATGTTCTTAGGTCATTTGCTAATGAAAAAGGGACATACTTGTTCAACAAAAGATCTAACATAAAGCAGAGTAAAAGCTGACAAGTCTGAGTTAACAAAGGTTAACAAAGTTAATTCAGTTAACAAGCCAAAGTACAAACTGGCTGAAGAATTACACAAACATTGTCATGATATTAAGTACTTCCCCAGCTCTGACTCTAGCCTCATGCTAAACTGGTCCCAGAATGATTGATTCTCTTGTCTTTATTGCAAATAATATTAAATAACCCCTATTCCTCAACAAACAAATGATCAGATAATTACCAGGAAAGGATGGGGAAGGGGCACGGGCATTGCCCAGCTCTCTTCCTTGTTTTCCATTCCTTGCTTACTTCTTCCTCCACACCAGATAGGAAAATGGGACTGGAAGTGGGAGAGTGGAATTTGGTGTAGGAATTAGAGAGGTAACCATGTTCCATGTAATGCCGCCTTTGAAGTATTGCAGCTCTGCATGGCCCTTGCAGAAAGCCAGACACGGATTTGACAATTCCGAACATAACCAGCATTTTATCAGATGTTACAATTAAATGTTTTACATACGTTCTGCCTGCAGCCTGCTGCCCACAAAAGGGGTGTAGATGGGTACTAAAGAGGTGGTTTGCATATCTCAGATGGATGAGTAGCTTTTAGAATTTATTTGACTTCTTTTGGCTTTCAGGTACTTCAAAAATGAAGTGGCATTTTCAGTGTACAGAATCCATGTTTTCCTTTCTTTGTGGAAGTAACCAAAACATTTGTTTTCAGAACCTCTCAAAATTGAACTCAAATTGGAACCAACTCAAATCTCTACAACTGAATTTGAATAATTTTTCTGTGTTCTTTGCAGGTGTATGAGATACGTTTTCATCCTTTTTAAAGGTTCCTTTCCAGATTTGGGTGTATGGGGAAGAACAAACTAGCTTAAGTATTTAATTAAGTTTTAAGGCTTTATAGTGAGATGGAAATATTTTATACTGATATTTGCATAAGAATTGATACTGCTCTACAAAAAACAATAAAGAACACAGACTGTGCATTTTTTTAAATTAATGAAATATCTATTATTTCCCTAAAAAGGCAATTTCCTGGTGTATGCTCATATGTACTCTCTCTCGATTCCTTTATAGTTAAATTATGAGCCATAGCAGGTAAGAAAAGTCAAGAAAAAGTGACATCAGAAAAGACTTCTTTTTCCTGATCTTGCTGCTCGCACTGATTAATATTGGTTCAGATTTAAATCGTTATTCTAGTGCTTCTAATCAGCATCTTTCCATGTGAGTCAGGTAACTAAGAAAAGTATGTCTGCTGTGAATCTGTTTAGACAAGGATCTGTACCTCCATAGGAGAACTTCTAGAGATTCACTGATTTTTAAAAAACTGAGAACTACTGATGTGGAGAAAGATGCAGTTGTAATAGCCAGCTGTGGCTGGCATAAGGAAATCAGCAGCAGCTTGTTCAGATGCGTATGCCTCCTGCCAGCACGAATCATATTATATTTTATATGTATTCATATAACCTTTGTTACTTCTCAGTTTAACTTGAAGAGACATTGGCCTCCTAGCAGCTAACAGTCCATATGAGCAGGCTTGGTTTAGAAGTAGGGATGCTGTATAAAGTTGGTCTTGGTTGTAAGCAGAGGAGAGATTCTCTTTCACTCTGACAGGCTTGAACACTTAAATCCATGGTGTCCTTTGGCAATGCTCCTAAACCATCAGTTTTGTCAAATTAATCATAACAGTATAGCAAAAGATCCATACTGTAAGAGACCCATCCTGGTGCCTTGTCCCGAGGAACTCCATGTAATTCATTCTTCATACTGGCTCGTTCCTAGGCTGCTTCCAAGAAAAAAAAATGCACTGAGTTTTGTACTTTGTTTGGCTATGTCAGCTTCTCAGTATGGACTCATTTGATATCATACAATAAGATTTAAAATATAAAAACCTACTCCAACTGTTGTGACAGCCATTTTCCATGAAAGCAGTGTAGAAAATTGATCTGTTTTTAAAACCAGAAGTAAGCTGTGTTTCAGTCATAGTGTTTGTTTTCGGGTTTGCGATATCAAGACAACTGTAGCACAGATAAATGTTAATTATAGATAGATTGTTGACAATGAAGTTTTGAAAGTATGTCACAAATGGGCCTATCCTTCAATATGAGAATAAAATAAATTTTGCCTAATAACAAAAAGGCATTGTTCCGTACCTTTACTACAACTTCCTGAGTACAAAGAAATTAGGATACCTTCAGGTTCATTTCTTCAAGTCCCCACACTGTCCTCCTCAATGTCATTAAATGAAGTTGAAATACTATCCTTCTTGGACAGGGATTGCATTCATCTTCTAGCTCTTTCTTTCCAGGCATGGGCAAGACTGTAAGTATTTTATATTAAAACAAGGTGTTATTTCTTTATCAGCTCATTTGTATAAATATATATCTGTTTTGCTGTAATTCTTGCTTTGTGAGATGTTGATGCTGGTGCAGACTGGTCTATGAAAAATCTAATTGCATTTTAAAAATACTTTCATTAGAATCAACTTAATTAGAACGTCTTGGTATATGGTGCTTTGTGCCATTGAAGCATATTTCTCCAGAAAAGATTGCGGCGATTTACTATTAGTGTCATTAGTGCACTGAGTACTGCAGAGCATGCAAAACACATGTGCCTTCAGTGACACTACGTCTGGAACGGCTTTCAAATACTTTGGTTCACAGATCTCAGACATACTGTCACAACCCATTACTTAAACCACCATTGTGTCATTTCAAAATGGCTTTTTCCTCTGTTGAGCCTTGTGATGTTGGCAGTCAACAGGGGATTATTTTTAAAAAATGTTTGAAGTGGCCTGAAGAGCCGAACCAGCGCTGGAAGGGAGAATGACAAGGGAGCCCTGCGTGCAACTCTTCAACCTGTGTGGGTGCGTGCGCATCTAATCATTTTCAGGCTCCACTGCTAAATAGAAATGTAATTCCCAAAGAGGCAGAAATTCTTGCCATTAAATATCAGACTCCATTTGTAAGAACTATGGCCACTAAGCAGATTTCACAGTTAGGCATATTTTACTTGCTTGGAGTGTAATTGGTTATGTTGTAGGTCATTGAGAATCACTCTTGAGAAGCCTCATTCCAAAGAAAACACTTCTTTCATAGAGTAGCCATGAATATTCAAGTAGTGAATATTGATTTGAGTGTTAATTTCCATGTACCGATTTTGTCACGCACAATGTGGTTGCTGTTGTTGGAGTTTCTCTGCGTGGTGTTTCCAGATGACATTCATCAAAGAGCCTGGCCTACTGGAACGGAAAGAGATTCTGTGTTTATTTTCTCTTCAAGAGATTGACTCCATTGCAGCAGCAATAACTAATCCAGCTTCATGCATCACAACTGTTGCTAAATAAATGCTTTGTTATTATTTTTATCAGGGCCAGCCAGGACTCCTTGGATCACAGGGGTTCACTGGACCACCAGGATTGATGGGGATCCCAGGAGTGCAAGGTCCCAAAGGTCACAAAGGTGAAAGAGGATATCCAGGAATAAGTGGACCCAAAGGAGAAGTGGTAACTTTTCAATATCAGATGTTTTAGCTAATGAGCAAAATGCTGGGCAGAACATCATTTTAATTGTGCTGTTTCACTCTAGGGGCAAAGAGGAGTCACTGGATTCCCTGGGGCAGATGGCATTCCTGTAAGTAGCCGGTTACCTCATCTTTAAGAAATCAGCAACTGCAAATATTGCAGGCTAGTTTAAAGCCTTTCTACTTTAATTAAAATCTCTGGGCTAAATTCTACATCAGCCACGTACACACTTTTAAGCTAAGGGCATTTGTTGAAGTGAGTGGAACTGCAGATACACAAGAGAGCAGAATCTGTGCTCCCTCTCATTCCCTCAGATAATTAAGGTCTGTTTGCTTTGCCCTGTGAAGAAGTCCCCTTGTAAAGGGCACAAGAAAGGATGGAAATTTCCTGTGTCCCTGGAGGTTACCCAGCTAAGTATGTTCTTTTGTAGGAAAGAGCTGAGATAAGTACTTCACATCTCTTAAGCTTGTAAGCAAAGGACACCAGTGAGTTATTCCTTAATTATTTCAGAGTTGCAAAGTGCATAGAAAGACCAATGATTTTAAGAATATTAACCACTGTTATTTGCTTTATAGCTCATATGGCATGCTTGAGATAGTCTTAAAAAACTTACTGAACACTAAACTGTCAAACAAATTGACCAGGTCCATGAAACTGAAACATTCAGAGAGGAAAACCGGGTAAAGTTCACAGCACAGTATTTTCCCAGCTTACACTTCTTTGCATCTTGTGTCATAAAATAACAAAGCAATCTGAGTCACTGGAATCCCTGGACAGAGTTCCCAGGCTTGGGTTTCCTTTGTAGTGCTCCCTGACACCGGGGCCCCGCTCTGCAGCCCACGCATCCACATCCACTCTGCTTTCACCCTTTTTTGTTTCCAGAAGAGCTCCCTGTCGAGCTTCAGGGCTTTCTCTCTCACAATCTTCCTCCTCTCCCTCTTTCTCACTCTTAAAGGAAAAGCAGAAGATGCTCTTTCCCATTCCTATTAACACTCCTGAAGCCAAGGATCTTGTTCATCTCACCATGTCATACTGACTTTTTTCTAAGCACTCTAACTTCCTGGGAAGGAGAGTAAATTGCTCCCCTGTGAAGCTCTGTGCTGCTATAGCTGGACCACTTCTCTTACCTGAGCAAGTTTTCTTTTTTAGCCCTGCTTTCCCGACCTCTGCACATTGCGTTGTGAGGGATAAATACTTGCAGACAGTACTTGAACCTGCACGCTCGTTGTGTCCTGTCCTCAAGCTCCCCTGCTCTTCCCACTCGGTTACACTCTCCGACCCGTTTTCTCAGGCTGAGACATAACACTGACCACCGAAAGGCAGATAGGCACATATACAAACTGTAATGGCACAGTGCTAGGATGTGGGGCTGGAGGCCAAGAAAGGATGGTGGCAAGCCTGAATCTCTTCTTGAGTAAGGAGTGCCAGTACTTGATGGAGCTAGGTAAGGACGTGGACAGATTTCTTTTTCTTCTAAGCAAGGGAGCAGAAGCAAAGAGAAAACTCTTGCTCTAGATAGAGGAGAAGGGAGAAATGTTTTATGTTAGTTTCTGGGTTTTCTGACTGAGTTCCCTGGAAGAAAGAGCTGCTCAAGGGCAGATTTGCTTCTCATCAGTCTCAGTGCAAACCAGGAGCAACAGCAATTAAGGTGAATGTAGGTACAGCAATGGAAATCCAGTTTGAGACAGGAGTAACTTTTCAGAGGCTCCGTGTGGAGGTTCTGCAGTGCCCCCGGCTCCCTTGCTTTGAGCCCTGCTGTTTTCTTCCCATCTGCATACTTACAGCCGCATCATGACACTCAACCTAGCTCCAAAAGCATCTCTAACTTTTTACCTGGCTTGGAAGCTGTTCAAAGCCAGTGAGGAACCTTTCTTCCCACTCTTCTAGTGTGAAGCACTGAAATGCTTAACAATCCCAGTTCCTGGTGGCTCCCTGCGCAGCAGCCTCATCTGGCTTAGTTCTCTGCCTAACAGAGCCTGCATTGAACATAGCTTTCTTACCCTTTCTGAAAGGTCCTTCACTACTCATTTTTTCATGCTGTCTGGGGCATCTGGTTCAAGCTGCAGCTATATTAAAAAAAGGCACTGTCTGTTTCTGTCTTTGAAAATCATAGTTTCCCATGGATCCAAGCCTTGGACTTAATGTGAGAATGTCTAAATACTGTGTGACTACAGGAAAAGGAAAACTAGAAACAGATGGGTAGATAAACACTTTTTTTTTTCCTCAACAGGGTCATCCAGGGCAGCCAGGATCAAGGGGGAAACCGGGTCATGATGGCTGTAACGGGACAGTAGGTGACCCTGGTGACTCGGGAAGTCCCGGACTCTCTGGTTTCCCTGGTACCATTGTAAGTAGCTGGCAGTAAGTAAGTACCTGAAGCTGAGATCATTACTGAAGTGAGTTTCATTCATGTGTGTGTTGGAAGCGAATGGGACATCTCTTAATGGACCTCCCTTTTGGCCCAGCAGAGCATCCATGCGGACTTACCGTGGACACACTGCACAATACTTAGTTATTAAATCGCAGCCAGGGCTGGGAGGTCTGCCCAGAGCTATACCTGTCACGTAGGTCTTGCGGAGAGATTACTTCGGGAAAACTTGTACAGCTTTATCCAACAACGATAAAAGAAGATTAAACTCACAATTCCCGATGAAAGTAACCTTTTCCTTCCCTGCCCCACGGCCAAAGTATTGGCTTTCCATGGCGCGATATGTAGGATCATGCTGAGGTGAGCAGTGGAACTCCTGCATTTACCAGGGCACATGTCAGCCCTGGGAAGCTGCAGCTGCTGCTCTAGCTCAGAGGTGCGACCCTGTAATATCGCTCCTGGGTAATAGGGGGGTTCTTCCCCCAGAATCAGAAATTCATTGTTTTATGTACTGTGAGGGTTTACACTTTGTTTTTAAACCATGAATTTCCAGAGCTAGGCATACTTTCTGCCTCTAAACAGCGGTATGTATATACTCATGAAAACCCCAACAAATATTTTTCATTACTCTTAGCTGTTTAGGTGTTAACATATATGATATGAAAGTTTACTTCTGTTATTTTTTTGGTCACCTCCAGGGAGTCCAAGGACCAAAGGGCCAGAAGGGGGAGCCCTATATACTGCCACCGGACATCGCAAGCAGATACAGGGTACGTCTGTAACTCCTGTGAGTTATTCATGCTGTTTTACATACTGTTTTACAAGCGGATGATGGAGAGTTAATTTTTCTTACACTCTGACGGACACATCCCAAGAGGCCCACTTCAGTTCTCTGTAGGCTTTGCAAGGCAGCTTCTGCTTTCTCTGGTTACAGCAAAGTCTACCTCATATCCAGGGGAAAAAAATCTCCACTCAGTTATTTGCAAGGAATTCCAGCCTACAGCTGGATTGCAGAGGCACTGGAATTCAAGTATTATCCTCTTTATTCAATGACTACTTTTGTATCATGCATGGCAAAATCATTCCTTTGCCACAGTTTTGTTGATGAATGATTCTATTTAATATTAGCATCCTTTCTGTATAATTTTCATGCAGGAGTTTGGTTGACTCGGGATAAAATATGCTTCAATATATTATTTAGTTATTTAGTAAACCTCAAGTATTCCTATGGGTGCTTTTACTGTATCTAATCCTTAAAACTTGTTTTGTAATCACTTGTAGCTTTTTCTCATATATGTAGTCTTGTATAATTTGAAGGTATCAGATAAAGATAAGGGGTTACATATGCTGTTAGGGTATAAATTGTGGCAAATCTATGTACAAAGCTACATCTGAGCTGTACTCAGCACAGAAGGGATCTGCTGACATCATTTATGTGTATTTTGTGCCAGTGATGAGTGCCAAAATAGGTTTTTCTGTTGACATATTTGTAAGTTGCCTGTATTTTTTAATGGAATCTACTTTTCCGTTCAGAAGCTCTTTAAATCTGCACTTGTTAGTAATTAGGAATGATTAAGAATTGCTCAAGTATATTGTGGCCAAGGATGGATACTGACACCTGTATTCATTTCAGAAAGTACTTGGTTCCGCAAATTATTCTCTTAACTAAACTCAAATTAACTAGATAGTTAGAATGCTATTCAAAATGATTAAAGGTGTCTGGACTGAATATCCCATTATTTATGGGTAATGGAAGGTCTTTGCACTAGAACATTTTTGGATCCAATTTCCAAAAACATTTCAACATGTACTGCAGTTAAAATATGTGGTCACTGAAAACAGTATGTTCCAAATGCTTTTAGTGACTCAGAAGAGAATCAAAATGAGTCGGTAATTCCCATGCAACTCATGAAAAATGAGCTTGTACATATCAGCTAAGGTTATAGGCCTAATTAAGCCACTGGTTAGATGAGATTTTTCAAAAAAGAATTAAACGTGGTCTGTTGTCTATTTCAGACTTTTAGTTTGGATCCTTAACTTCCCTAGCCAACTTTGTACCCTCCTACCACACTGCATGCAATTATGTTATACACAGAAGGTACAAAATCCATGTGGCCCACATTCAGTTATCTCAACACCTGTACTGAATGCATCTGTATGTAAGGGTTTGTATAGCATTGTATGCTATGATTAGTTTTTGGAATGAGAAAAAAAATTAATGAGTGAGAAAAAGATTTTGTTCAATTTTGTATATAGTATTTATTGCATTTTTTACTTCTTTGTCTTTTTTAGGGGGAGCCTGGGGATCCAGGGTTCAATGGTTTTCAAGTAAGTAGTATTACAGAGAATGTGATAAAGTGTCAATAGTAACTGATATCAGAACAACATTAATTGATGGTTGTTTGGGTTTTTTTTATTTAAAGGGACCTCCAGGTACACTGGGTATTCAAGGACCTGTTGGTCCAAGAGGAGAGCGAGGAAGACCAGTAAGTATGTTTAAAATATGTTCTGTAGGAAATTAACCTAACAGAAGAATCTTCTCAGCAAGTTCCATTATGTTGGATTGTAACCTAGCAAATGGATAGAAAAAACAGGTTAGAAATAGCAAGTAGGTGTCCTTGGATGCAAAACCTTTTAAAAAGCACTGGAAGACACTGATTCTGCAAGGATGAATATTGCAAAAAGAGGTATACTTTCTTTCACCCTGTATTGCCAGAGGCTTTTGATTTATATTGTGTTTCTTCAACCTCCTTTAAAGAGTCTTGTTTGTAAAGATTATTGAATGCAGTCCAGTCTACATCCCCCTACACTGAGTTATCAAAGATATCAGGTCCTAAATATGATCTTTTCTGCTCATAAAGGATATGTATATTAGCTCTCCACACTTCTCACAGGAGATTGAATAGATAACATTCTTCATTAGTATTTAGAATACAGTTTTATTTTTAAACTATTTTTCAGTCATTTTTTCCAAAATCAACATTTACAGCATTGACGTTGACAACTGTTGCTGAATAGTTCTTTGGGAAGATTGTGTTCCGTCCAGATACCATTTTCTACATTTCTTATTTCCATGGTTAATGGTTTTGTGGGTGAGAAGCAGATGTTCAAATTCAGTGTATTTCATTTTCTTTAGGCTTGCTTTATTTTCCTGTAAGACAACTTTATAGCATTTGCTTTTTTGTTTGTTTTTTGTTTGTTTTGTCAAAATTCACTTCAGACCTGATCTACAGCACTGGTTTGGGGAAGGAAAAAAAAAAAATTCAGTGCTTCTTACACACAGCCTCCACAGCTGTTTGCAGGGACACCTTCCCAACCGCCCCCCCCCAAAAAAACCCCAAATCTAGGACTAAATCCACAGCATGCTAAGCCTTTCCAAAGTTTATTTTCTGCAGTGCCTGTTTTATCATCTGGAATAAGCTGCACCTTGTCTTTCTCCTCTGGTCCTCCTGAAGGGAAATCTCCTCAGTCCTTTACTTACTCTTTCTCTAGAATGAACCCACAAAGTTCATGGGCTTCACGCAGGAACCCAACTTGCAATGACTCATATTCCCAGTGCACTGTCTTGGATGTTAGGAGTGCTATGAACCAAACATTTTCTGAGCCCCATGACTACATCCCTCTGGTTGCCATCTTGGCGACATCTCTTTTGAAAACTCTTCCAGAGTAGATGGATCCCCACCATCTCCAGCTCTTAACAAAATATATCCAACTATATTTACCATTTCTAAAGCAGTGGCTCATCTGTGAGAGGGACCTGGGAGCATTTTCCAGGTCTAAGTTTGCATCATTCCTCTTCCCTAAGTCCTAGATCCCACATGAAGGCAAGCGTGGCTTCCCTAAGTCCCTGCAGGGCTTCCAGGCAGCAGGAAGCCCTGCACAGTGCATCTGCCCAGCAGATTAGGCAACGGCTCACAGACTACCTGACTAAGCAAAACCAATTCAAAAGTAATTTTTTCAGAAGATGATGATTGTTTATGCACACAAAGATACATAGCAAGGCAGAGATGCATAGCAAGTTCAGGTCCCACCTGAACGTTGTTATCTTTTCCTTGCAAGTTGGGCTTGATTTTGCATAACCCAGTTACATCCCCTTCGGGGCTCAGTAGGTGGATGGTTCAATCTGCAGCTCACTCTCTTTTCTATGCCTCTTATTCACCATCGTCCTCTCTGAACAGCTCATGCTTCTTGTTCACCCCACCTTTCCCACATTTGACAGTTTTTAATGTGTAGAGTCCTTTGGAGCCTGTTAACTACCATACCTGAGTGAAGCAAGGCAGGTTGTCTCTCCAATTGATATCTTTTCTACTGCTCTTTTTGTAAGACTCTGGCAGCATTTTTTCCTGTTATAGTTTCATTTCCCACCATCTTCCTTTGATTTCATTCTGTACAATACCAGATAGGTAATATGAGATGCATATGGTAGTTCAACTCCCTTTACAGACCGATACAGTACTAAGACACAGTCCAGTGGAGCACTTAAGGACGTGCTTGACTTTAGGTATGAGCTTAAAATGTTACTAAGTCAGGATCCAAAAGCACAAGTTCTTATTATTTGAAATAAAAATGGGATTTCATTAGGACTAAGTGTTATTCTGTTAGGAAAGACTATGATGTGACTTAGGAGGGTATTTTTCAGAACGGTAAACACAGCTAATATAGAGAGGATAACACACTGAATGCTGAGGAATACACTGCCTTCTAAATATATACTT
This sequence comes from Fregata magnificens, assembly GCA_013389945.1. Classification (NCBI taxonomy): domain Eukaryota; kingdom Metazoa; phylum Chordata; class Aves; order Suliformes; family Fregatidae; genus Fregata; species Fregata magnificens. The sequence goes on from WAAD01019592.1 coordinate 176,279, forward strand.
ATACTTCTGACATAAAGTAACTGACCTCCTGCATGCATTGATTAGAAAGCAACAAGTAACTTACTCTCCCCTTTTGTGTTTCCCCAGGGACCACCAGGGCCCCCCGGACCACAAGGACCACAAGTAAGTTTTTGTGTCAGAGTTGTTTATGTTGATTTTGTGTCACTGAGGTTTATCCAAGACCCACTTGAAGGCAGTAAAATAAAGAACCACAGGCTGCACCAAAGGCTGTGTAGCACAGGACCTTCTGTGTTGGCTTCATACCACGAGAAGTTAATCCTAGACTGGGATCGCCTACTCTGAAAAGATTAAACCAGTTCTAGAGCCAGATTTAATTTGCTACTGTGGTCACAGTAGCTTCCCATAAACAGAGAATCCTTGCCATCTTTACAATATTCAGTTTTATCTCAGCGGAAAAAATATGTGAGTTCATTGTTCCAGCCCACTTAGGTATTTTTATTTAGCATTCAGTGCTATTAAAAAACTTGCAAAAGAAATGCTTGATCTTTTCAGTGAATGACTCAAAGTCTGTTGTAAGAAGCACTGGTAGCATGAGATTTTAATTAGAGTTGTCTTTCTGAATGTTTAGGTCTATAAAAATACTTTTAAATCTATAAAAATACTTTGAGGTAAACCTAGACTATTATTTGATTGCAGTTCTTCAGTGGTGTCCTACAGACTTGTAAGGCTGAAAAGGCCTTTAGGCATGTTTAAATTTGAATTTTACATTAGAAAACTGAGTCACACACTTAGTAAACCTTGACCTATTGTTTTTGCAGGGCAACAGGGGCCTTGGCTTCTATGGCGAAAAAGGTGAACAGGTAAGGGAAAACTAATGAATTAATATCACTACTAAAGGACAGGTTGATGTTATTTGCTATTTCTAAAGGAACCTATTTTAAAATACTCCCTTAATTTGCAATTGTATTACATAATTATAAGAGAAAACCAAACAAGTACAGCTTTGAAAGTAATTATAATCTCCATAAGGAATGCCATAGCTGAACTAACTTCTACATGTCTAGGTCTAACTGTACCCTCCCTTACACCAACAAAAATCAGAGGTAACACTTCTGAAATTTATAGAGCCAGACCACTTTATATAAAGCGATAATCTTTACTGTCGTTCTGGAAACATACCGGGCAAGAGCGAGTATCGCTGTATATTAATCCCAGCACAAAATAAATTTGTCTTGTCATCAATTTATCCAGCGGTTTAGAACCATACTCCTAGCAGGGGCAAATCTGCGTTGCTCCTTTTGTTGCAGTTCCTTAGACCCTGTGCTGATCAACAGCTTGACAAGGTATTATAACTGTTAGTAAATGTACCCTTATGCTTTTCCTGCAGGGCCCCCCAGGTCCTCCAGGTCCACCTGGGCTTCCTACAAGAGAACTGATGGGTGTCCCCTCTGACAAACACAAGGTAACTACAGGGTATTTTGCCAAAATACGCAAGGAACTAAGATCTCTGCAGTACCAAAACTAAAATATTGTACAAATGTGCTTTTACATGTAGTACTTAGAAGACTTTAGTATATCAAAAGAGAAATCTGCTACTTTCCCATAGCTTGGGTCATGAAGTATTTATTGAAACTATGGTAGCAAAAGTCATTCGGAAAGCACTTCTTGCAGACTAGAGGTGCCTTAGGCAAACTTGTTCCTTTTGTGTAAGTATGCAAATACTGGCCATCACTCACATCTCATTCTACAAGCAGAAATACCTGCTGAGAAATAATTCAATATCTTATTTTTCATAATACTGAGTGGAGTTTTCTTCCTGCAAAAGCAGGATATCTTTAGGGAAGCTATCTGAATTATTGTGTTTGTTTATATAACTTATCTATATGGTGGAGATTATTTGTACGCTTACAATTAAGGCTTGTTGATACATATTGGGGAAATCCTCAACAGCAAGATGCAGTTTATTCTCATCTATTGCTTCTTGCTGGGAGCAGAGGTACTCATACCCTGTATGTGTATAGTCCGTATCAGACACCAACCTCCAGAACAGCAGTTTTTCATCCCAAATTTGAAGTTAGAAAGTTCACATGGCTCATGCAATTTCTGCAGTAAGATAAGTAAATTGGTATGATACTGAAAGATCTAAAAATGCCTTTGACAGTCTGCAGTCTGCATTAAATAACATACGTGTTGGGATTTCCATGACTAAGCAGAGATGTCTGCATATGAGCTCCTTATCTGGAGAGCCTTTATATTCAATGGAGATGTCGTCAATATAGTGAGTAGGCTTTAGGCTATGATTTGTCTTATCCTAACAGGAGCTCTTACTTTTGATCAGACAATTCATAGATTATCAGTAGGAAAAAATGGGAGAATGTGCATTTATTTATAGGCATTACTCAGGCACTCACCACCCAGACATGTCATGAACAAGCATGGAAACAACCTGAGGTGTTCACATTCCTACAAACATTTTCAGAAAAATTATCAAATATTTTTTAAAAAAGCAACTTTAAAAACTTATTATGAAAACATGCATTTCATGTGACAAGTGTATGAATAAAGAACAGCACAAGAGTGGTGTTTTTTCTCTTGATAAACATTTGTCACTTTGTGTTGTAGAAGAGTTATTGAAATGTAAATGGGAATGCCTAACATCTCTGAATACTTTTTCTTTATTGTTAGGGTGAAAGAGGAGAACCTGGACAAAAAGGAGAAGCTGGAATTCCAGTAAGTCAAGTGGAGAGGATCAAAGACAAATAATAATATTGGAGTTAATACTGGTGCATTCTTCATTGAAATGATGCAATATAGATATGGAGCAACAAAGCAGAGACACCAGTTCTGACGCTTTAGAAAAACTGAACAACATGACGTGTAATAACTCCACAGTGCAATCAGTTGTTCTCTTACTGGTTTACTGAAATAAGATTTTCCCTCACACATTTTTAATTTTAGCTTTAACTATTAATAAATCTCTTTACTGCTGCTGATCTGCTGATCTATGTTTAAAAATTCCACTAAATTTCATTAAATAAGTATATAGGGAAATTTTCTCAATCCTTTTCAGTCTACTCTCCAGCACATACAGACTTTTGGTGTCATTGGTCATTAAGTCTGTTGGGTAAGTGGACAGTAATCCCATGTGTTGCTGTATCGTTTAGAGCTGTCAACCAGGCTTGACTGAATGTGGTTTAGTAAACTCACAGGCAACCTCTAGACTGTCTAAATAGCTTTGCCATTGAGTGGTTCCTTTTTACTTCCCAGAGTGGTTTAAAATACAGTCTTTACCAATTAGGGATGCCTCACTGAGCATTTTGCAGAGCTTTATTTTCTCAGATGGTCTGGTCAGCTTCTCCACAAGGTTATGAGAGAAGGTCACAGTGTGAGCCCTGATGCCCTCCGTAGGCAGTTGCTAGCCAGTTCTTCAGCTGTTGGTCAGATGTTACACATGTAGAATTTTGTTGACTACATTAGGAAGACCATAGATTTTATGCTGATGTAGCAAAAGGGGATATGTGTTTCTCCTTTTTTTTTTTTTTTTGATAGTAGGATGGATAGCAGCACACCTGTGTTTGCCAAATAGCTCTCTGAAGCTACGCTTTGGGCATAAGCTGAGTTGCTTAATTGGTTTTATAGCTGAACAATTGCTTTGGCTCTTTTTCAGAGTTGCAGCCACAGAAGAAATAAAGAAGGAGGAGATGATAGGAGGGAAGCCCTGTCCTCTCCCTGATGGCCTGCTTCTGCTATTGTAATGAAGCAAGCATGTAACACTTAATTTTAAGGGCAACAGTTCTTTCACATGCAGCTATTATTAGACTCTCCTTGTGTTACAATGATGTTTTCTTCCTGTTTAGCTGCCATAAAACAGTGTTACAATTTTTTTGCACATAACGAAGAAATATATTGAACTGACTTGTAATGTTTCCTAGGGTGTACTTCTCTATGCTCCTGAAAAAGGTGAAGAAGGGGTAATGGGCTTCCCAGGACAAAGGGTGAGTCATTCATTAAAGGTAAAATTCACCCAGCTGAATGTGCAAATCCAAGCTAAGAGTTTGCCTTCAGGAGCAAAACATGGATTACCAAACTGTAGAAATTATAGTTCTTCAGCCCACCAGGTTGTGGCCAGCTCTGAACTGCTTGATATAGGAAAGGAAAAAGGCCATTTTGAAATGGTAGTGGGAGGAGGGCCCCACAGGTATGCCTATACCATCATTGGGAAGCCTTGTGCATCTCTTACCTAAAGCTGTGCTCGCTAGCCACAGCTACTGTCCTGGTCCTCAGCACAGACTGTATTTCACTGTTTCCATCTTAGCTCTCTTCAGACCATGGTTAACAAACATGAGTTTGGCTCTGGTTACTTGTAACCCCAGGAAAAAAAGCTAATTTAAATACTACTACCTTGTAGCATCTATGGATGCTTTTTTTGGGGCAGTGTTTCTAAAGTGCTTAAACAGAGTGAGAACAGTACTCAACATACATTTGAAAAAAATCTCAGCCATCTTTAAAATCTTCATGGTCAATTTACAATGTCTTGATTAAGAGATAAAAATCAAATACCAGGTTAGATTTCAGACCTGTTCTGTTTGTACCATGCATGAATCTCATTGAAAAAGTATCTGAACTCTGACTGTTAGTGTTAGAGTTTCAAGCTGTCAGGTTTTTTTAATCTAAGAAATAATAATGGTTCTTAACCATTAGGATGTTAGGTTGTCACTTTATTTTGCTAATTTTATTGTGCCTTCATAGGGACTGCCTGGCATCAATGGTTTTCCAGGACTCAGTGGAGAAAGAGTGAGTATTTCATAGAAGACTGTTGTTTCTAACACATACGTAGACAATCTGTCTGAAAAGTAAACTGTAGAGGACAAGTTCTGCCTGTAATTACACAAGCTGTAGTCTAACAAATATCATCTGGATTCATCCATCATTGTAATTTTGGGTCAGTTATTTTTCTCATCCGTGAGGAAAAAAAATAGCCCTCTAATTAAAGTCTGTTTTGCTTAAAACATAAGCATGTTTTAAGAGCACTGTGGTGAGGTGTCATTTTCATTGTTCCCATTACTGGGACCATGATTTCTGTAATTTTCTGCCTACATGCAGAAACTTACTTTTTTGAATAGCTTTCTGCAGATGTGGTTGAGATGTATGGTTATCCTGAATGTCACAAAAGAAGAAGAGAAGGAAACTGATAAATACACCAGTTAAATCTCTGTCCCCATGGAAACACACCCAAATATTTAAAATAGCATTCTGTCAGACAGAGAAGAGCTCATACTTTCTGTTTGGTCTCAGAAAAAGGCTTCTTCAGTCAGCATTAGAAATCACTTCCATGGGGTATTCAGATAGCTGTGAGATGCATGGCTTTTCCATGCTTCTCCATCCTTAGTTGTTCAAGGATTTGTCCTGCCACCAAGGCATAACAATAGTAACATGAAACACATAGGACATGCAAGTACATGAAACATGAAAAATAACATTTGCACGACTATTCAGTCCAACCACAAAACATGGTGGTGTGGAAGGGAATATGCTATCAGTAATACGTACGTGGAGAGGCTGATGCAAAACCCATTAAAGCCCAGTGATTGACCTTAACATAGGTTCATGCTCCAGTCAGAAATGGTCAGTGGCTTCCCCTTATTGAGGGTGAATCTTGGCAACAATTTTAGTGGAAGGTACATTGGTTTGGATGGAGTATCATTGTATAACGTGTGTATGAGAGGGGACAGCCTGCTCGATGCGCGGTTCACAACAACCTTTTTGTTGATTTTTGAGTGATTTGATTCTTAAGAAAGGAAGGATGGTTAAGTTCTGCCTGCACATAGATGAAGTCACAGTTAATTAAGAAGCTGCTGGTTCACTTTTAGACCACCAGCTCCACCTAGTGTAAAGAGATTTTACACCTGATACTCAAGAGGCTCCTTTTCTGATGGTGTGATGTACAGTTGCCATATGGAAAGGTCTCTGAAGTGTGCGGTCCAGTTTGTGGCATCTTGCTGAGAGCTGTGGTATTTGTAGTGCTTCAAAATTGCATAAGTGACTTACAAAGCTGGTAATTAACATTCAAGTTCTGTGTAGGAGTTGTTCCCACTGTGAAACTCGGGAGACGCTGAATTTTTAAAAAGCTGGCTAATAGTCTAACTGGTGTGAATTATACAAATCTACTGGTTTCAGTGAAACTGTGTTAATTGATACCGGTTGATGATCTGGCCACTGTTTTCTACTAAAAGCTAACCTTTTTCACACTAGTCTTTTTCCAGAGTACATATGAACATTTTCTCTAGAGAACAAAAGTTGTCAAAGGGCTGAGTAAAGCACACAGAAGAGATCATCTCTTCTGTATCAGCATCACTGAAATCTGCACTTTGCTCTGTGCACCCCCAGGAGCTGAAGTACACTCTCATGTGATAGGATGTACCATGTTTTACCACACGTGTTTTAATCCACGTGCTTTGGATTTCAAACCTTTTAAAAGAATGAAGTGGGCAGGATCTTAAATATTATAACATTTGCTGGGGTAGGGATGGAAGATTTTCTCTGGGATACAGCATGCTTCGGGGTGGGAGAGGTGGATGAAGGCGCCTTCAGGGCTGGTCCTGAGTTCTTCTCATTCAGCCAGGGAACCCCTCTTTGGCCAAACAGACTCCAGCCACCTGGAAAACAGCAAAAAGGACCTGTGCACTTCAGTGCTATTTCACTGCTCGCTGTTTGCATTCCAGTGAAAATATGTCCACTCATAATGATTCAGACTCATTTAGTCTTCTTGCAGCAGGTTGGTGTGTTCTGGCTGCCTGGCCCATGTGTCTCGGGGTCAACTGGCACAGAGGGGATCCCCTTTCTCCTCCCCCATCCTGCAGCCTCTGTGGGACGGTGTGAGTGTAGGTGCTCCTTCCATCTGCACCACTGCCAGGGGCGACACCCCCTGCGCCACAGCAGGTCCCTCTGGCCTTTGACGGGAGTTAGGCTTGATCCCAGAGATGGAACATCAAAACACGAGGAGACTTAATGGTATTACCCAAATTACTACACCCCAGGGAGACAAACTGCTAAGCTCTGTTGCATAGTTTTCAGCTGCTACAGACCAAATAATTTTATTCTCTCTCTGATAAAGTCAATCATTTTTATGTGTATTACAGGGTTTTCCAGGATTTGATGGTCCACCAGGTGGCTATGGTCCTAGGGGAAGCAAGGTACTGCTTTACTTTCATTTGCTAGAAGCAATAAACCAGATGTCATTTTGCTTTCTTTTCTTTTCTGTCATGTAATAACAATTGTGTTTGTCATCATTGTAGAACTGGTTATGTGGTTTGTTAACTTGAAATCTCTGAGATTTCTTAAAAGTCATGTCAGTGCTTTTGAAAGTTTGTGTTTCATGGGCACGCCTTTCCATTTTAAAAGAAATTCTCTAGAATAATGTGCTTAGATGTGATACTTCAACTTCTGTTAACAGGGGGAGCCAGGCGAGATCGGTCCTCCAGGACCAGTTTCCTATTTTCCTTCCCACATCCCAAGGAAAGGTACATCTTCTTTGCTTAGATTGCTTATCTTAGCTGCATTTTACTACCTTCTACATAGATCAAAAGCATGACATTCTGAGAATTCCACTCCTTAAAAAACTGTGGTTTGCTAAACTGTCACAGAAGGTGTAATTGCCTTCCAAGAGAGTGCCCTAATCACCTTCTTGCAGGCAGGTGGCTTCTTTGTCTCTCCTGCTGAAGCTGGATTGCTGTACAAAAGGCATCCATGCATTCCTGTGGCCACAGAGAAGAAGCAAGCAAAAAAGTGTGTGACTTTGTTGTCCAGTGAAAGGAAGAATGGAAGAGTCTGTCTTCTGCATCCTGTTTCAGAGACTCTGGATAAAGTGCAGCAATGGCAGCAAAGCAGAGACCATTCTTATAATCTAACATTTAGAAAGGGAAAAAAAAAAAAAAAAACATTAAAATAGCTTTGAGGAATAAAAGAGGATTTTTTTTTTTCCTTTTTTAAATTGACAAATTTCCTTTGTGATCTCTTCACTAGGCTTGTAGCACCCACTGTCAGCTCTCCTGCAGAGCTGTGGTGGCTCTGGCTGGCCAGATTAGAAACACATAGAAGGTGATATCAGCTTGCGAAGGCCAAAACTATTCCAGGGAAGGTGCCAGCAAACAGCAAGGATGATCACATGCCATTGCCCCAGCCTGTTGAGTTTACTAGTCTTGTTGAAAGCCAGAGAGTCTAACAATGAATGGTTCCCTTCCTCGCAGAGAAACGGGGCAAGAGGCCCAAAACATGGTTCAAGTCACCCTGAATACCCTGTCAGGCTTTTAGGAGCAGGAGAGACTGTGTAGAGAGCGAAGGAAGCAGGCAGGGGTCTGGACACACCATATGTCCTCTAGTATCATTGACCTTTGACAAAAGCATGACACTTTCTGCAGGCAATAGCTGGGCCTAGGCAGATGCTTTTGGTACTGGGGAGCAGAGGAAAGCTCACATATCATACATCTGTTGTAATGGCAACTTTCTGTGGGAAAAGGAGGGGATCTTCTCAGAGAGGTGGTCTTCTGTGCTTCCCAGGAGCAGTGTAGCTCTAGGAGCATATTAGTAAGAGCTGAGGGATCTTCTCATTCTTCCTAGGCCTGGTGGCTCCACGCCACTCCTGTCACAGGCCGTGCTCAGCTCCCAGGTATTTGAGCTTTACAGAAATCTCTCAGATATATTTCTTTATTCAGACCGAGGCAGCATGAGGTAGCAGGTTTTTGCGTTTCTAAAGCTACCTTTAAGAAACAATATTGTAAATTCTAATATTCTGAAGCCCTTGAAGTTCCTAATTTTTGCTTTTTAAGAACCGAGCAATCTGCAGTGTATTGCAAGTGGGCATTTATGGGTCACAAACAGCATCACGCTAACATGTGTTTTGTGGAACCGGGGATGTCTTTCAGGCACAAGAGGTGATCCAGGCTTTCCAGGTGTTCCTGGTTTACACGGAGACCCAGGAGAGGAGGGAGATCGTGGGCTGCCTGGTCTTCCTGGATTCTCTGATGGTAATATCCCAGCAACACATGTTCCAACAGCTTAAGTTTATAGCGAGTTTTAACTGGTACAGGGTCAGAGTGGGAGAAATTTATGTGCAGACCGTGGAATATGCAGTACAGAGTGGTAGATAACTAACTGCGGGGGCAAAAACTGAGAGGAGCATTTTCCTTTGGCCTCGATGGGGCTCTGGCGAAACTGAAGTAGAGATGATGACAGAGCCTTGCTTCAGTAACTGCTATTGATTTGCTCAAGTGAAAAGTGCAGTTACCATTTTTGCTCTATGCTAAATATCTTCATTTTTCCTTACATGCTAGATGCAGTTGTGTGAACTTTCCTGTCTGCTACATTACAGCTCTTTGAGCAGCGTTGTTAAGACATTGTTCTGAACTTCTTCCCTGGTTCTGTTTCAGTGGATGGGGATAAGCCAGGCTTACCTGGAGAAATGGGACCAAAAGGCGAAAAGGGTGAATTAGGATCTCCTGCTTATCAGGTGGGCCCACCTGGGTTTCCGGGTAAGCACGGCACACCAGGACTCCGTGGTCCACCTGGTCCCACTGGATCCCCTGGTAAGTACATGAAGAGAGATGATGAGAACTTACAGGAACGTCTTTGCTTATTTTAAAGGTAGCTGTTGACAAGGCAAAGTGAGAAAGTAGATTGAGGGAATGAAACAAAATGGGTGGCGGGGAGGACACACAGGGGAGAAGTACTGTATGCTCATCAATGAAGGAAAGGTTTTTATGGTTTTTAGACATTCCTGGCAACATCTGAAAGAAAAGAAGGTCTGTTTTGGGCTGGGAGAGGGATATGAGTGTCAAGGAGTGTCTGAGAGAGCTGGATTTCTTCCTTAGCCTGGAGAAGAGAAAGCTAAGGGGAATCTTACTGCTATCTTCCCCTATCTCTCAGGAGGCCATAGGGAAAATGGAGCCAAATTCTTCACTAGGGAGCACAGCAACAGGGCAAGAAGCAATGCTCACGAGCTGCCACAAGGGAAGTTCTGCTTAGATATTAGGAAAACCTTTTTGAGCATGAGGGTGGTCAGACACTGGAACAGGTTGCCCAGAGAGGTTGTAGGCTCTCCATCTTTGGAGATATTCAACACTCAGCTGGACAAGACCCTTAGCAACTTGCTGTAACTTTGAGGTTGGCCCTGATTTGAGCAGAGGGTTGGACCACGTGGCCTCCAGAGGCTACTTCTGACTGAGATTGTGCCATGCCTCTGTGAAAAGCACCACACTGCAGTGCAAGAGCAGGAGTGGAGAAAAGGATGTGCAAGAGGTGATCCAGAGCAGGCTGTCTGTGGTACTGCAAAGTAGGTTGTGCTGAGAGAGAGGAGCAAAGAAATTCAGGGTGAGAGAGAGCAAAGAACGGCAAGGATCATCTGCCGCAGCAGATGGAAGTTACTGAGAACAGGTGTGGGAAGCTGTGAGAAGAGGGAGAGAAGAAGAGAGCAGAGGGTAGATAACAACAGGCTGGGTTAGACAATAAATGACATTAAGGGAAACAGAAAAGGGAAGATGCAGTGCACCTTAAAGGAATAGGGAGGAAAGAGAAGTAAATCTGCAGTAGATTAATTTCTATTTTTATTTAATTAAACTTCTAGGTTCTCTCTTTGGATTAAAAGGACAGGAGGGGACGCCAGGTAGATTTGGCATGCAAGGTTTCCCTGGGCCAAGAGGACAAAAAGGACCTAAAGGTAGGTTATAACAGATAACTCTCTAGAAGATCTGCTGTTATGCATTGTGTAAAGCTCCCATTGTATTCAGTCTGAATTTACTGAACTATGACATACTTGGGGACCAGTGAATTTGATCTGGGGCTAATACAACAAGGAAACGTTGTGTTAGTTTCTTGTAAGAAAAAAAAAAGTAGTACTTTTCTCAAGTATTTGAGAAACTACTCAAGTATTCTCAAGTCTATATATAAAATGGATACAGCTGAATGTCTATTTGTTGTGACAGAGCATTCTTTCTTCTCTTTCCAATCCTTTCCTTAGGCGAAGAAGGGGATTGCAGTAAATGCCTTGTGGGTGATGAAATCAGAAGGGGCTCTACTGGCCCCCCTGGCCCTCCTGGCTTTCCAGGAACTCCTGGCCAGCCTGGGAGGAAAGGAGAACCTGGTGATCAAGGACCACATGGTATTCCTGGCTACCCTGGAGCAAAAGTAAGAAAGATGCTTGTTTCTTTATTGCATAGTTTTATATACCTACTAGAAAAAAAACCCAAGCAATTCTCCATGGAAAAACAATGAAAAGTATGATTTCTTTTTCTTTCTTTTTCTTTCTTTCTTTCTGTGCGACTTCAATAGCTTTCAGATTGATATCTACAAAATACTGAAAGCCAAAAATTGCTAGGATGGAGGTGAAAATAGGATGTTTTGGGAAGAGTGAAAGATTTCCACATAATCCAAAGTCCGCTTTCCATTTAAACAAAGCTATTTCAGCAGAACCGTTTCAAGCAGCTGTAGTACTGAGTATGATCTGACCATCTAGAAGTAGTAACTTAAGGTTGTTGCTAATAAGATGCAAATTTCAAGCTGATGAAATGTAAGGTTCTTGTTTACAATACATTAAGTCTTCCTAAAAACCACCATTCAATAACCCCGAGAAAAGGGCTTTGCTTATAATCGCTTGCTTGTTATTTACACTTAAAGGTGCTGTACTGTGTGGTATGCCAACTGCATCATGGTTTCTCACAGTCAGAACTGACTTCAGGACGTCACATCTCTCAAGATTTTAGAATAAAATTTTTGTAAAGCTGACTCAACACTGATTTTGTTTATGTAAAGATGTCGGAGCAAACGTAACGTTTTCAGTTAGTGCTTTAGGTTCTTCTGAACATCAGAAAAACAAACTTACTCACAACTAGCTTAAGTTTGGGATTTTTTAGAATTAAAATAAAATAAACTTTGACTTGGGTTGTGTCTGTCAAAAAAAGCAGAAAAAATAGATCTATTTTTTTGCTGAAAATTCAAAATACTTTTATGAAGAGTTCTACTTTCTAGAAGTCATGAAAAAATTGATGAATATTTTCAAAAAGTTCAGTGTTGAAACTTCGGTTAAAACTTTGCAAGTTCTGCAAGGTTTTTTGCCTTTGAAATGAAGAATTTCAATATCTTCATCCCAGAATTTAAATTACTGTAGAACAGACAGTAGTATACAGACACAGCATAGCATAGCAAGATATCATGGAGCAGCAAAGCCCTGACTTTATCTCAGTTTTTGGTCTGCAGCAAATTCAAAGTAAAACCATTTAGCTTAAATATTCTTGGTCCATATTCTTAGGCAGAAGTGACTCCGTAATTCTTTGAGCACGATCAACAAGTTACATATACAGGCAATAAATATACTTAATCTAGATCAGATCTATATCAATTTAATGAAAATAAAATTTTATCCGAAGCAAAGGGTATTTTTTTCTGTGGAGAAAGAGAAATTAGAAAGTGCTGTAAAACAGTTTAAAAACACCTGTGTGCTAAAGTGCATTATACACAACATCTAAACATTGAAAACAAAAAAATAGCAATGTGAACATCATACTATTAATGCAGTATTACTGCTGAAGACTTCTGCAGTTATATAGTCAGTGAAATAATTCAGCTTTATATTAAGTTCCTGAGATCTCTTTTGGCCTGCAAAAAGCAACGTCCAAAAGAAACATCTTTACCGTGGTGTATAGATGTGGCTTCACTGACCATTAAAATGCAGTTTGCAAATACAGCCCGGGTAAAGCAGGATCCTTACACTCAAATCTGATCTCCCCCTTTAGACTTACAGAAGTGTGAACCTGTATTGTTGAGATGACCTGCAGCTGAGATGATACAGTTTCCACACATGGTTTTCACCCAAGAAAATCTTGAAGAATGTCAGTAAAAGGCAGTGATGCAAAAGACACCCTTTTAAATAATGTATGGCACAGGAGTATTTTAAACAAAAAATGAATGCATCAGGTACATCCCTTTCATTCAGTGTCTGCCCTGGAATTCAGTAAGAGGAGGCTAAGGAAAACCTAACATGCGTGGCTTATATTTTAGTGAGCATGAATGTAATTATTCAGAATTAAAGCTAACTGTCATAAAATAGTCAATGGTAAATGAGTCTGTAACCTGTGGGCCTTGGCACCTACCATGGGTTTGGTCCTGTGATTGAAAGGCTCTTGGCCAGAAGCTAGCAATACCACTTTCAGATGGGTTGTTCAGGAGGAGGATTCTGCATTATGCCAAGGGATCAGGAATGCCGGAGATTGGTCTTTAGCTTCACCACAGTTTGCCTTTGCAAGAGAGGAAATCTCCCTCCTTGGAGATTTTCAAAGCTTGACTAGGCAAGGCCCTGAGCAACCTGCTCTAGCTCCAAGTGCTGGGTTGGACGAGGGACCTCCAGCTCTCCCTTCTAACCAAAACCTTTCCCGCAGGTCTGTGGTTTGGGGCAGGTCACTTAATCACTCTGTGCCCAAGTTCTTGTCTCTGGTAAATGAAGTCAGTACTACTTTTCAGCCCCATAACGGTGTTGTGAATCACAGTCCACTGCCAGCTATGAGGTTGTCCTTTTTTGTAGTGGTGGGCAGGAGGAATTGCAGGTCAATATAACTGAGTTTTGTCTCCACGGTGCCAAAGAATTGCTTACAGCATTTTCTTTAGTGGCTAATACTGAGTAATTTACCATGTTTTCTCCAATGCAGTTCTGCAGCTGCAGTCGTCTGCAGGACTCTAGCTCATAGAAAGCCACAGCTCTCCCAATGCCATCCTCATGCAGAAGCTCCCCTACCATGCCACATAGACCTTGGTCCTAGTTAGAGTATACTAATAAAGATTCAGGCACAAGAATGGGATTACTGAAGAGGAAATCATTCACAGGAAGTAATGGGAAAGCAGTAAAATTTAAGGAGACTTTTTTTTTTTAAGCAGGGCAGTGGAAATGCAAATCTTGATACTTATTTCTTAAGTGGTTCTGTTTCCTTTTTTTTTCAATATATGTAACACCAGGGATTTTCGGGTCAAGATGGATTTCCTGGACCAAAAGGAGAAAAGGGAGATTCTTTACACATAACTACTAAAGGTAGAATAAAAATTCATATCACGTGTATTTTGCTATTATTTATACCTTTCATGAGAGATTGGTCTCACAATGAAAGGTCTTCTTTAGGCACCAAAGGAATCCGAGGAGATCCTGGGCTGCCTGGTATCAGAGGTCAAGATGGTTTCCCAGGCAGAGATGGATTAGATGGTTTACCAGGACAGCCTGGCCTTCCGGTAAGTAGCAAATACAGCTAAATCATTTCCACCACACTCAATTACTAATGCATTTAATTCCGAGGGGTTATCATCACCAGGCCATCCTTACCTCACAGATAATGATGCACAACTAGACTGGCTTTGCTGGTTATCGATATATTAAACATCAGGTTTACTCCAGGGTTTTTAGAACAGTCTTTCACTTTTATCTCCATTTTATTTAAATAACTAGGTAGTAGTGCATAACCCATTTAGACCAGCTTGTTATTACTGGTTAGTTTGTGATAATTAGTGGTTTATTAGTGACTCCTGCTAGCATTGTGTAAGAGAGATTCTGTGTGACTGAACTTCAACAGCTTTGTTATGACTGAGTTAAGGAAAAGCAAAATTTACTACAATTTTACGTCCTCAAAATGTAGGTTGCGTCATCATATATATGCTTGATAGCACCTCACCTATCTAACTGTAGCCATCTAGAAGTTAGACATATAGTCTTAGTGTGTTTTCTAAGCTCCTTCTGTAGGCAAAAGAAAAAGTTAAATACCTTGCCAGAGGAGTTAATCTTGCCCATCATAAATGCTGTTTTGGACCACTGGGATGCTCTTATATTTGAAGATGGGCCAGAGCCATATCGTCCAATCTGGACCACAGTGCTTTTTACTACCAGTAAAGATGGTACTTCTTTATATTACTTCTGAGGATGGAAAGTTTTTCTAGTGATGTTCATAAGATGTTGACTCAATAGCGTAGAATATTACTAGAGGAACAGACGAAGAAAAAATCTGCCCGTTTGGGCGCAATTTTATGTCAGCTTTTCTCAAGGTCTCAGAAGTAAATGCCACACCAGAACATCTCTAGCGATGCATGTGGTTTCTCCAAAACCCACTTGCAGCTTTTCAGAAAGGGCAGTAAGCCTCTCCACAGCAGTGATTCATATTGCCCAAGTACCGTTCATGGGCCAACATTTTTAGGGGAATACTTCCTCTAAGAGTGCTTCTCTCATGCCTTTTCTGCCATGGGGTCTAAATTAAAGTCAGATTATTTCAAATATATTTTATTTGCAATGTTGATTTAAAGAGCTGGGATGCAACACCTGAGGAATTACTGCCTATAAGATGTTATTCATGAGAGTAATTCAACTGTCTGAGTTTTGTTTGTTTCTCAGCAAAGTCAGGAGTGACCACCTCCGTTCACTTCCCACAGGGTGATGGTATCAGAGGTTTCCCCGGCGATCCTGGTTATCCAGGTGAATTAGGCCCAAAGGGCTTTCCAGGAGAAGCAGGCCTGCCAGGTGAAGGATTTCCTGGTCCAAAAGGGTACCAGGGTCCACCAGGTGACCGTGGACAAGATGGAAACCCAGGACCTCCAGGTCTGCCTGGTTTGCCAGGAGAGCCTGGCCAACTAGGTAAGAGACATCACTCTGTCTTATATCAAAGCCATGGGAGATCATTACTGAATTGTGTACAGCATCTGTACAGCACACTGTTGAAAAGGTAGCATTTGGTGGGGGGTTATGTGGGTGAAAAGGGATTGGTTGTGTTAGCTGTCCAGAAATCTTAAAGAAGGAAATACTTCAGAAGTCCCTGTAGTTTCATGACAGGTATTGAAATAGCATGAATGAATGTGTTGGTGCTAGCAAGTAACATCTTTCAGGTTTCAAGCAGTTGGAGGCAATGGAGCAATGTCCTGCCATTGGAGTACTCACAGGTGGTTTTCTCTGGTCTTCCCCATCCAACATAATCTTTTGATTGACCAGAGAAAATCACATATCCATCCTTCAGGGCTCTTCATAGTATCTCTGCAGCTTTCTGAGTCCCTTTCCAGCATAAGAATGCCAGGGCTCGGGCTCAGGCTCAGAGTTTTATTGCTCAACTTCGAGATGCCTGGCAGAATATTCAAGCCAGAGCAGGCACCTGCCAACCCTACAGAGTGCATGGGACCCATAGCCTCCTAACTCTGACAAGGTTAGGTTTCAGGCCTGGATCTAATTAATATGTAGATAGAGAGTTCCAGTATGTTATAGCAAATAGTTTGTGCTGTATGTATGCATAATACATAAGAGAATACATTATCTGATATTGTAATAGACATTTTGGTTAGAATTGAGACCATTTTACAATTTTTCTCTTTTCAATAATAACTGTCTTTTCCCATTCTCTGCTCATAGACTGTGGGCAGGTCATTGAAGACTTTTCTAGAGGAGATGGAACCGAGCCAATATGGTCAGGTACTGTACATACAAATGGCTTGAATATATTTTAATATTTAGTCTTATGCTGCTTTTATGGCTTGATACTTTCTTCCTGATGACTGCTTTGAATGCTCTTGATTGTAAACTATTTGAACTTCAGGTCACAAATAACCATGCATATACTGTACGTAGCTCTAAAGTAATTTAATCAAACTGAAAGAATTCTAAAATTATTGCAGTTTTAGCTCTGCAATTCAGAAATTCTTTATTTCATTGCTCCTGAGTGTTTATTGTGACAAAATAATGATTACCATGCAATCTATAACAACAGTCCCAGAAATCAGGTGCGCAAGAAAATTTAAGCAACTTTTTTTAAAGAAGAACTTTGAGTGAAGATTTTCAGTGCAATTTGACATAAAGAGAAAAAAACCCTGCATTTGTACCAAAAAATTGACTTGGTTGCTTCGGGGTATAAATTGCCCCCAGGGAAACAAAGTGTCTCTCTTATTCTGAAAAATACAGTCAGCTGTGAGGTTGGACTGCCCTTCCCATGCCGATCTAACTGGAGCAGCCACCATAGACCCTGTAAAATAGGCAGAGGAGCAGCTCTTGGGGTGGAGCTCAGCTTGAGTTCTCCCGCTAAAATGCCACCCATGACCAATTTTATTTTTTAAATTAGGGTTTTACCTGTTAATTTCATTCACCTGCTTTAATGATGTTGTCTCAACTGCAGGCGCAGAGCTGATGAAAGGCAGCATATGAGCATGTACAGTGCGACTAACCCTCTTTGTTTGCAGGCGCGGGCTGTGTGAGGCCACCAAAGGGATCCCAAGGCAAGCCAGGACTGCCAGGAGCCACAGGTAACATTTTGCCTTCACCTTTGTTTCCCACGTACACTATGTTTTGAGGGAGATCTTGCCAGATCGATTAAAGTTGAGCCATAGCAGGCAGCGAGTTTTAGAAATGACAATGGAGAACAGCGTTAACTTGAAGCTGGCAGAGGGATTTAAGTAGCCTGCAGCCCAGGTGGCTGCGCTGTTCCTGAGCTAGTTCTGCCTTTGCTAATGAGTGTCAGCCATGAAACAGAAGACAGAAAGGACAGCCCATTTGCTATTCTCTACATGCAAGTAAGTGAGAGTACACAGAGAGAGTCTACAAATTTATTGGTAGAGAGTATAACGAGGTCTCTCAGAGCTGACTGGACACCTCACAAGGAAAATCCTGTCCTCTGAGAGCAGGGTGATAAAGGGTTGCAACGGAGGACTGTGGCAGGTCCTTCTTACTATTCCTCCTCGTGTGATATACTGAGCACCTTCAGCAAGTGTGAGCCTGAAGTCTTTAATGCGGCTCGGTGTAATGAGCCAGGTTGTCTGATGCAATGCAGTTGCGCTATCTGTAGCCACGCATGCCTTCCTTGCAGAGCTGGTCCACGCTAGCCCAGAGGGACCATCTGGTGATCCTGGGCCTTCCCACCACTGAGGGTTCCACACCTCTTTCCAAAAGGAAGAGGAGGAGGAGGTGGGGGCAGGGTCTGAAGGACCGTGTGAGATGAAATTGAGAGAAGCACGGACTCAGTGCGCTAAGTGGTCATAAAGATTGACCTTGAAGAGGGAACCTCTGACCAGCACTGGTAGTTCCTATAAGCTTATGTACTCCCAGCCTAAGCAATAAAGCTGTTTTTCAGTAAATCCTTCTCATCGCCAGCTGGTAAAGGTACTGACAAAAACCATAACCGGGTCCTTCAGAGTTTCGGAAATGTAAAATTCTTGATGCACCCGTTCCTGTGCCCCCTGTGCTTTAGCCAAGGTCAGAGATCTGGACTATAAATTTTAAGGTCAAGCTTTTTTTTTTCCAGCACAAGGTTTAGTGTGGCATCCATGGATTGATGGATTGATTTATCACAGACTAATGGTTCTTAAAAGGGAACATTTTATCTCTGTTGAAAGATGATGTATATCTCTGACTTATGTTTCCTTAGCCCTAATGCCTTAGTTTGTTGTTAGGATCAATGCTTCTGAAGGTTGTTTTCTTTGCCATCTTTGTAATTTTTTTCTGAATATGATGATTTGTTTATTCTTTCGTTCATATGAGCTTGAAGGTTTTTCTTTCAGCAAATACAGTCAGATTTAACTCCTACCTGTAAGTCTGCTGTTACAGAAGTGACGCTGTTTTCATGTGTTTTGTATTTTGTGCTCTTGGTTAGTTCTTTAACAAATCTTTCTCTGTCTTTGTCAGCTTATATGTTTTAGTAATTTTAAGGTTTGTTTTGCATCCCTTCCCTCCCAAAACTGGAAAAGGCCTCTTGCTGAGCCCAGTGCAGAACTCTGTTCATAGCCACCTTTCAACCTGAGGCAGTTCTGGAGCTGGAAGCCCGGGAGGAACAGGACACATTTTACAAGTTTTCACAGCTTCTTGTTGCCATAGCTGTGTCAATAAAGTTTTCTGGAGCACCATTCCTACCCACGTTCTCTGGATTGACACAAAAGCACCAACACCTCCTTTACACTATTTTCATTGTCTGCTTAGAGTGATGTGGTTTTGTCCACAAGATTTCCCACTTTCTTTTCAGCCAGGATGGAGCTCTGCTATAGACAATCATGTCTCTCAGTGTCCTAGATGCTGATGGCACCCAGTATATCAAGCAAGGAGTCATCTTTATAGTCTTACACCCTCATGTCCTTGTGTTCCTTTGAAATTCCTGGCAACATACACAGTCCACCCTAAGTTACATCCTGGTTATTCAGTAGTCTCCAGACTTACGTGATTGCTGTTGAATAAAATGTTTAAGTTGTTTTGTGTTTCAAACGTACAGCTAAAGCACTTGCAAACTAAACATTGGTCTAAAATAAAAACTTTTTCTTACTACTTTTTGGCACAACATGTTAACACCAGCTAACATCACATAATGAGTTACTGAAATATGTGGTAAGCAGTGGTTGCATTCTCCATCTGCCGCTTTCTTTCTCTAACATAGCTTTTTAATTAGTGCAATACTGAACAGAATGAGTGGAAGTCAGTTATTACAGATGGGATACAAGACCAAGATGCTATTTGGGTAAGAGGCACATTAGAATTTTTCATTGAGACCTGAAAGCCTAGGATTTTTCCTTTTAATTGCTTTCTGAGAAGTTATTGTTCATATAAGGGAGAGAACAATAGTCCTGTACGGCACTGGGAAAATCCTATTCACACTGCATTGGCTGTTTATGTGCACCTTATTTGTGGTCTTTTTAAAGATTTCCTTCTCCCCTTCACAAACAACAGCTAAAACTGCAAAAAATCATGGTTAAATGATGGAAATTCAGAAAACTGAAGTGGAAAAAACTATCAAAATTCAAATGATATTTTCCTTGGTTGGTCATAGAGGTGGAAAGAAACTTGCTTTTTTAATAAATAAATGAGTTGTAATTCATGGTGATGCTAAGCAACAACACTTAAAATGTTAAAGCATGTTGTTGACCTTCAAGCCTGAGCTGGGAACTTAAAGAGTTTGAGGAGCTGGGGAGGGCAGGGAAACAAAGCATTCGACAGGAATTCTTTTCAAAGAACTTTACCAAAAGATCTTGATCTTGAAATACAATGAATTAATGAGACTCTTGTAATAAAATTATTGCATGAAAACAAAAAAGTAATATAATTTTATAAACTTAACAAAAGAATCCTACGAAATGCTTGCAGGTTTTGAGATGTTAAGAAACAGAAATATTTGCCCTTACCCAAATGTCAAATACTACATTACAAGGAAGCGAGGTTTCATTTTACCTGTCAGGAGATAACTCGGTATGAACATGAGTTCAGTGCCAGAGAACACTTTTTCACGGCACAGCCCTTCTTTTACTACCAAAGCTATAGACCTGTACTGTTACAAATATAGTAAGTAGGCTAGTTAATTTATATTCAGTTTCGAGGATGATTAGACCTAACCCTTATCCTTACATTTCTGTTTCGTGGTTATCTAAACCAGTCTGCTCTTGTTCTGTGATCAGTTTAGCAGGGGAGGGAAAAATTTGTTCTTCCTACAGCATCTCATCTGTGCCCGTTTCTGTTGAGCATTCTTCTTTGACATTGCCTTTTGACCTTAAGCTAAAAGCCTTGATTTACAAAATATTAAAAGTCTCCAAAAGTCTGTGAGACTAGTAGTCTCCATATCCTTAGTCTTTAAGTCAGATTAATCCATGTTTGTAAGAGCACTTAGCCTAGATTTTTGGTCCATGTCTTGGGATCTTGAATACTGCTGAAGAGCCACAGTATAGTCCCATTAAATTTTTAAAAAAAAGTTTCATCTGTGCATCCGGAAACACATCATGATGATATTTACCACTTTTCTTACATTATATGCACATTTCTGTTTTGTTTGTTCAGATCACACTTTCTTACTTTCTTTTATATAATTTAGGTGCAAAAGGTGCAAGAGGATTCCCAGGTGATCCAGGTGCAGTGGGATACCCAGGGCTAAATGGTACACGAGGTGATCCAGGCCGGGAAGGATTCCCAGGTCCTCCAGGTATCTTGAAATAATTAGTCGTTCTTTATATACTCTTGACCTCTTTACTACAGTCACTGAAACACGAAAACTTGATTCCAGATACATTTTCAGTTATCTTCCCTTCCATGTTTAGACAATAAGCTATTACACAAAACTGCTACTTTTCAAATCCAAAAGGATTTCCTGCAACTTCTATAATGATGAAAAGTAACATAGACGCCAACCTTTTAGAATCTGCTTTACAGTGCAAAATTATAAATGTGACAGTAAAAATTCATGAAGTTCACATAGAAATAAAGAAATTCAATAACAAGATATTTCAGATTCCAAATGGAATATACTCAGAATGATGATGCAGAAAGGAAGAAAATACTAGTATTAGTATTTTTATTTAACTCTTTCCAACATTAGTATAAATTGTACTGGACATATCAAAGGTGGAGTACTAGCTACTTCCCTTGCCCGTAGGCAGCTGTGTTTCCAAACAATGTTTGCAAGTGTTCAGTGCCTGTCATATTTTATGCTAGTCTGTAATAGGTACAGATTAAATCCCAGAGTGCCTGTATCTCTCCAAAGGTTCCAGGATGTCCAAGACACATCAATTAATTAATTGCATCTATAGTTGACCTGTTCGTAGATGGTAAGTCAGATGAGCCTAAAATAGTGCCACTGCACACACATATAAGCTGCAGTGGGTATGTTCACAGATCATCGGTCAGTCCAGCAAGAGCTACTGCCAGAAACTACCACTTCCCTGTGGTTGACCAGGTTAATACGGTCGGAGAAACCGGTGCTGAGTTTTTTCCATAGCACAATTCAGAAGCCATTGATGCAGCTTAATTTAGGAGCTCTTTAGGAACTCTCTCTATCTATCTGTTTTCCAAGTCCTAAATCCTCACAGATAGTGAAGTGCTGCAAACTTTCCCAAATCCAGTGCCCAGGTGCTGCTTCGCCCTAAGGCAGCACACGGCCTGAAAGTATTCTCTAGGCTCATCCACAGCATCTGTAGTAGCAAAAGAGAAAGCAAAAGAAAAGTTGATGCATGTCCTGGTCAACAGGCAAGGGATGCATCATAAAACATGGCTCTGTGCAGCATAGGGCAGGACCGTGAACCTGTATTTCCCCTGCTAAGCTCTGCAGAGTGCTCTAAATGCTAAATTAGGGCTCCCATACCATACAGCTCCCAGGCCACAGGGTGGTCAGCACTCAGACCAATTTTCTGCAGTCTTCCATACTGTCTTTCACCAGTGCCTGGACTTAACTTCCAATCCAGGTCCAGTTTCCCAGCCCACAAGAAGCCTTTCCCCTGTCATTTGTGGTAATGGGGGCTTGTGCTCTCCCAGTCATTCGCCTATAGGGTGGAGGACAGGGACGGTGGCGCTCCTTCGTCAAGAGCATGAAGCGATTGGCATTTGCCCCTTGAGATGGGTGGGGAACAGCAACAGCAATGACCCATCTGGGCAACTCCCCCAGGTCTTCCCAGTTTACCAATATGCATTCACTCCTCATTTATTTTTTCAAATTTGACTTCCTGAAATGTTTTACCCCTGCTGCATATCAAACCAGGGTTTTGTGTACAGGAACTGGGTTTTTGCCCTTACAGAATAAGACGTTTATAAAATGCTGCAATAGCCTTGTCAAAATAGTTGCACAGAAGTAACTGTACTTGCAGCTGTGGAGCTTTTGTCACCCAGGCACTAGGTATCCTGAGGGGTCACCTGTAAGTTCTGCCAATTTCCACATTTGGTCAAATGTTCTTATAAATGCTACATGGTTTAAAAACATTTATGTAACACTTTGTTTGATTCTACAGGTTTCTGCTAAGAACTAGGGGAAATTACAATAATATAAAAGGCGTTATGATGGTGTATCTAGGATTTGAACTCCAACATTTGTAGTGAACCCTCTGATGCCTAGTCCCTGTTTTATTTATAGGTTTTACTGGGCCCAGGGGAGACAGGGGCCCGAACGGTCTACCTGGACTGCAGGGACACCCAGGCCTTACAGGAAAATCTGGTGCTCCGGGAGCGGCAGGACTGAAGGGCTTTCCTGGTGACGTTTTAGGAGCAGCAGCAGGTTCCCGAGGGGATGTCGGGCTCCCCGGCTTCCCAGGGTTGAAAGGCATGCCAGGAGATCAAGGACTACCGGGAATTAGAGGTAACAGCTACTTCAAATAAAGAAATGTTTGAATAAGAGTGTGATATAAATGTAGCCAAATTATAGAGATGTTGAGAATAGTAAGAGACCGTGTTAGGATGCATTGGAGGTACTGACAACCCCAGCATCAAATCCCAGTTCCTGATGATCTCCCATCCTTTCCCCATCTACCTCAACGGTTACCCATATGCCTGGCTCCTCCAAACACCACCTGGAGATCCATTGCTTATGACCAGCACTCCTTCACATTGCACTACATGAAATCAGCTACGATAGGATACCAGAGAACCAGATTTTGCTCATCTTTGTTGTGTTCAGATGTACTGTTAATTTTTCCCACTGTAGTTAAGGGAATGGTGATGTAGTTATTATCCTGACTTTTCACTTACATACTGCATAATACTGAGATTGTTTCCCATGCCAGAAGGTGTTTGGATAATACATGGCTTTGCAGAACAGCACATTGTACTAGTGCAGAATTTGTAAATTTTAGCTAAGAAGAGGACAATGTGTTTAGTAAATATTAATAAGCCATTTTACCTGGTCAGTCTTTGGGCACTCAGGAACAAGAAAAAGATAGCATTATATACTTATTCATAACTTTTGGGTGTTCATTTTATTTCATTATATCACAGAGCTTAAAAAACACACTAAACTCCCTATAGAAAACAGAGAAAACCACAGTTTCTCTACAAAATCTGACTTTGTCACATTCTGAATTCTCTGGAGGACTTTCAAAAGCATGTGTGCGAATTAAGCATCCCCTGCTACACAGTTTCAGTAGCATTTGGATACATCATAATTAAATTTAGGATTGCTGACTACCCCCTTGCTCTGTTGTGGAAGTGAGAAAGGAGCAGTAATTGTGTGACTAGCTCAAAGCAAGGAGGTATATCACAGGAACCTCTTTTGGAGACTCTTCTCATGATTTTCAATGCAAGTAAAAAAAGAAAAGAAGAGCATCATCTTACGTGAGTTATTTGAAGTGAGGAGAGCTGGTTTCACCTTCAGTAGAGCCCCAGAGTGAAGGAAAGGGATGAAGGCAGCTCTGTGGCACTTGGCAGGTTTGAGAAAAGGCGGAAAACATCACTAACACCTCTGAAAAGGGGAAGAAATTCAAGGTAAAATGTGGATTGAAAAGGAAAAAAAAAATTCTGTGACCTTGTACCTTCTTTCTAAGCATTTCTGTAGAACTAAGTTTTCAGTAATAACAAAAAATAAGTACCGTGAAAAGAAGGAGCATTGCTAGTTTGTCTGTTCTTGATTTATTTTACAGTTCTGACAGAATGGCTCCAAAAAAAACCATGTAAATTTTTGTATGAGTCATATTTTTTTTAGTTTTCTATGAAGTGCTTAGTGATTCCTCTATATCATCTATGCCACTTAAACTACTGGCCCCTCAGAATACAGAGCTAAAGCCTGTATTCTGTTGTTGAGAAAAGTCACCTTATGTGACCTCAGTTTTAAAGCCCACCTAACTACAGTCAAGCCAATGGACCTACACTGATGTAAAACCTGAATAAAGAGAAGCAGATCCACTTGGCCTGGATTTTAAGTGCCATGTACTTTTGAGGTCTTGTATGCTGCTGCTTCTCCAATCGGAATGCAAAGTGGGCATTACCTTTTAAATCTTGACAGCCCCTTTGCTTTTACATCATAGAGATGTAAATTTTCACCCAGTGCACTCAGTGGTGTAGAATCAGGGCCTTTTTGCTTAAGAATTTCTATGAATCTTATAACAAAGCCTTGTAATGACCTCACTTGAAAATTTCTGAACACCACCACAAAGCCAGAACCCACCATCTGCCTTAAATGTTCCCATTACTGCCTATCACATTTTAGAAAAGATACAGAGCATTATTTCAGTGGTTCAGTCAGCTGCTTGATTCGATTCTTACAAAGATGTATGTGATAAAGAGGGAGATCAGGAATTACAGAATTATTGGGGTTAAAAGTGGAAGAGACCTGCGCCATCTATATCCACCTGGTGCCAAATTGTTTCCATTCATTTGAAAGAGCCAGTCAACCCTTCCGATGCAAATATTGAGATCAGTACTGGTAATGTCAATTATTTTAAAATTAATGAGCAGTCTTTTAATTTGCTTTTCCTGTTCTCACTGAAATTTCAGAGGAAAAACATACCCTGAAAGACTAGTGCATACACAGAAGTGGTATGTGATAATAAGCTCTCTAGGTATTTATGCTCTCTAATGCATGATTATGGTATTTTAGGAGCGGATGGTAACCCAGGTTTGCCAGGACCCAAAGGAGATCCAGGGCCACAAGGTCTGCCTGGTTTGATGGGACTGCCGGGAACACCAGGAACGCGTGGATTGCCAGGGCCACCAGGAAACCGTGGGCCAGATGGCAGGCCTGGCTCTCAAGGACCTGTTGGTGAGGAAGTATTGCTGTCCTGTGTCATTCCTCCTGCCAGTTCTCTGTGGCAGGGCACCTGTATGGCTTCCACCTCTGAAAGTTAAGCTTGGGGATGTGGCACATGCCGTTCTTTAATTCCCAGCCAGTGAAATGACAGTAATAGTGCAGACACTGTGATTGCAAATTGTGCTGGTATCACAGGTGGGAAGTAGGGGTGATGATGGTCCTCACTGGCAGAGCTGCTGCTTCTCCTTCTATAGCCACCTACCAAGCCAGGTCAGAGCTTGCTGGTGGCAGACTGGGAGAGGGGAGCTACCAAATGGGAGTAGTCTTACAGAAAAGGGGCTTAATTCTTAAATTAAAGAGGAGGGGAAGGTCCTGTTGGGAGTGGGTACAGAACCAAGGTGGTAGCAAGACTGGTTTGCATTGATGAGCTGCTTTGTCTTTATAATCACTTCTGCAGTTCTTTGCTGAAAAAATCCTAATTTCCCCCCCCCCCAGCATGAAGCTGGTAGGATAGCAGTTTTCTCCCTCTTGAGCTACCTTGTATGAAATCATCATGTATGTCCAAACGCTTTTTAATCTCCCTGTTCGCATGTTCACACGGCAGGTCCACCTGGTGCTAGGGGAGAAGATGGTGAGCAAGGTTTTCCTGGCCCCGTGGGCCTGAAAGGTCTGTCTGGTGACAAAGGTGAAACAGGTTACCCAGGATTGCAAGGTATACCTGGCGTGACTGGTCCCCCTGGCATAAGCGGAATGGATGGCTTTCCAGGAGATAAAGGTGAGCTCTGGACAGCTCCTTTGAAAAAAAGTAATGTTGCTTAAAGCTGTTCGGTGCTGAGATGAACAGGACACGTTCTCTGCTGGGCTACCTCTACAGAAAACAGAAGAATTAGGGTCATATGCCTAATATATTCCAAAATCACTGTCTGTTTTCCCCTGCATTGTGCTTGGCAAAATGCTAGCTTGTGACGTGCAGCCCTATTTAGAAGGGCAATGGCTGTTTTATTTCTCCTTTTAAAAAATATACAGTATTTACTCTTTTCTCTCTCCAAAAGTCTTTCCCTTGTACCAGTCCCACTGGCTCTCAGTGAAATTAAAAAGATGCTTCCCCACACCTTTGCTTTGAAGTTTTTTAAAGCTGGCAGTTGTGTACTGAGCAATGCCAGACACAAGACCTCAATGTTGGCTTTTACCAGGATACTAATCTTATGTATACAGAAGATGAGATTCTCACTTGCCAGCCACGAAAACGCTATGTGTAATGCAAGTTGTCTACATCACACAGGGAGTTTCAACAGGATTGAACTCCATGCGAAGCCAAGTTAAACACAAAGCGGGGGTGCATGCCTAAAAATGCGTGTTGCAATTTCATCAGTTGGAAAGATAGGACTTTTTTCCTAGGACAACTCTGGAGCACTGATCAGCTCTCACTTGAGAGAAATGAAGATCTATTTGTTAGCATGACCCGTGCAAAACAGCATCCTCTTGTTTAGAAAAGAGGATTATAGGAATTTTTGGTGAGAAGGGGCCAGCCACTCCTAGACCCATGATTTGTATCTCTACATGTAGAAGGATCGGATGACTAAAAACCTTGCGTGGAACTAGGTACCTTTCTCTAGCTTATCTATGGGAGAGGGGTTGAACTGATCTTTCAGAAGAAGGCACTAAGTTCTGGTCATCTCCACAACATCTCCTCTTGGCCAGTTGAGGCAGTTCAGTGTACCCCTGCTCTTCTTTACGTCTCAGAGAGCTTGGGTACCTGACCTAGAGCTGCAGATTGCCCTAGGCATCAAGGCATCCAGGCATCCAAAAATAGGTACTGCTGCACTGAAGTTTTCATACTGTTTTAGTCATGCGTTGCTGGTTCACATTTACTTAGTTTGCAGAAAATTGAGCGAAGTAACAGTTCTCTTCCCCTTCTTTCTTTAAAGGCTCAAGAGGTTCACCTGGCATCGATGGTTTCAAAGGCATGCCAGGCCTAAAAGGAAGACCAGGCATCAAGGGAACCAAAGGAGAATTTGGCCTGGTGGGGGCTCGGGGCGATAAAGGCACACAGGGCACACGCGGCTTTAAAGGTATTTGCTTATGGGTGGTACCAGCATGTTTGCTTTTCACATCTGGAGAACTATTTTACAAGAACACAAAGGCAAAGAAGGCACATTTTTCACACGGTAAATTTAGCTCAGACATTCCTCCACCTATTTCACACATGGGCTTCTGGCTGAGAGGCCTGGATTTTAGGCGTAGGGAAAGGTTACTTCTTTGTGAATCTTTACACGTTTAAGGTTGGAGACAGACATGGAACTGTTGGAGCGGGTCCAGAGGAGGGCCACAAAAATGATCAGAGGGCTGGAGCACCACCTCTCTTATGAAGAAAGGCTGAGAGAGTTGGGGTTGTTCAGCCTGGAGAAGAGAAGGCTGCGGGGAGACCTTATTGCAGCCTTTCAGTACTTAAAGGGGGACTATAGGAAAGATGGGGACAATCTTTTTAGCAAGGCCTGTTGTGACAGGACAAGGGGTAATGGCTTTAAACTAAAGGAGGGTAGATTTAGACTAGATATTAGGAAAAAATTTTTTACAATGCAGGTGGTGAAGTGCTGGAACGGGTTGCCCAGAGAGGTAGCGGAGGCCCCATCCCTGGAAACATTCAAGGTCAGGTTGGAATGGGGCTCTGAGCAACCTGATCTAGTTAAAGGTGTCCCTGCTCACTGCAGGGGGGTTGGACTAGATGACCTCTAAAGGTCCCTTCCAACCCAAAGCACTCTATGATTCTATGATCTCATTATTCAGCTGAGCTCAGATAGTGGCACCTCTGGGCATGTGCAGAACTCAACAGAGCCTTTTCCCAGGAAGCGTAAGGTGTTTGGGGGAAAAGATTCAGATTTTGCTCCAGTTGCACGGTAAAGGCACTGAAATACTCAGAAAACCAGGCAATTAAGTAGTTAAAAGTCAGAAACATATCAGTTGATATCATCATCAGTGAAACGAAAACGGTAACTCAGTCCTCTTTGCTTTGCATACAATTGTCTTTAAATACACACAAGGCCAAAATGTTCTTTCTAGGGACCCTGAGATAGGTACTTAAGAAAAACCAGTCTGCAATCCAAAGGTTGCAAAACAGTACTCCCAGTATTTCAGGGGAGGTCCGAGCAAAAGGCAGGTGTGAAAACAGCCCCTGCAAAGAAAAGTGCAAATATACGTCTTGGTGAAGAAGTATAAGGCAGTGCATGATCATAGGAGACAAGTCTGCGTGGCTGGCCTGTCTCTGCATCCCACAAAGCACTAAAAACCGTCATACAGTCTATTTGGGTCCTTTCTTCAGGATATTATTTACTGATGCCACCAGTAACCTTCAAATCAAGAAAAGAAACAAAATAGCTGGTAACAAATCCAAACACTTTCTTTCGCCCAAGGCTTTTTGATTGAGAGTTCCCTTTCACTGGAACTAACCTACTTTTCTGTCCTTTCTCCAGTGTGCTTTTTTTTTTTTAATAAATACATGATACCTAACTGATCTGCTGAGAGGTAAATTATCTGTCACAGAGGAGTCTGGGTCCAGCTCCCCAGGATTGTATGTACAAAAGTTTAACTCAGTTTTCATGTTTTCTTATGCTTGACTGTTACGCTGACGCGTTGTAGTGACACAGGTAACTTTTTATGCAAGTGGATTTTCCATAGCTTGTGCAAGATTATCTATTAATCCCCTTTTGCTAAATTCACTCTTCTGTTTGCTTTCTCCAACACAGTGCCGCTGACTAACTTTTTGTAACGTGGCTGGGTTTTTTACCCTTTAGGTGACCGTGGAGATCAAGGCCCCCCGGGAGAACCCCCAAAGCTCAAGCCCAGCATGATGTTGGAAGTTAAAGGTGAAAAAGGAGATGCTGGAGAAAGGGGCGCGAAGGGATTCTTTGGCTTGAAAGGTCAGTGGTCACAGCGAAACAAAGCAAGCACATTCAGGACTATTGATTGGTGTCTTTTCTCAGTTACCATATTAAATATTCCCCGCTTATCGTACCACTGCGGTGCAGTCCCCCCAGCAAAGTCTCTGACAGCGAAAGCTGAGCTCCCGGGTGTGTTTCACAGAGCCACCCCTGAGGAAAGCTTTGTGGGGTTATGTCATGTTGCGTGTGTGTGCTGCCTTTTTGTACTAGCACATCATGGTGCCATGTTTCGAGAAGGACGCTAGCAGCAAAACTTACACACAAGCAACTGCATGTCAGCCTTCCCAACTTTAATAGTTTGAGTCATCTTTATTTTTCTTCTTCCCTGCCTGCAGGTAGCAAGGGAATGCCAGGCATTCCTGGAAAGACAGGAACTCCAGGGTCCCCTGGGCATCCCAGCTACGTGGCCGGTGTGAAAGGGGACATCGGCGCAAAAGGGCTGACAGGTCTGAAAGGGTATCCTGGTCCAGCCGGGTCTCCTGGCATCAGAGGCTTCCCTGGCAGCACAGGAGGCAGGGTGAGTTCATGCCCGTGAGGGAATAAGGTTGTCCTTGTGCTGGCATTCAGCTTCCCTAGCGAGTGGCATTCACCCCTTGAAATTGTGCTGAACAGCCACAGTGCAAAGATAAAAATGCAATAAAAGTTGAATAAATAGATCAAAGAATTTTGCTTGATCCCGCCAACATTCATTAAGCAGAGTCCTTTCTTTTCTCATTGGGAGACATCCAAATTTCATGCGCCAGCTTTTTGCCGATGAGGACCCAGACAGTTCCTTCTAGGTCCTCGGTCCTGTTGCCATAGCTGTTGGTAAAAATTATTCTCAACGCTGGGCTTACTCTTCCCTTTCTCCCAGGACTGATGGTACCACTGCCAGAAATTACTCACTGTCACTCATCTAACAGTAAAAGAGTCTAAGAATCTCAGCTCCTAGAGGGTAATTCACCGTGATTCACTTTGGCTGCAAAATAAGTTACACTCGAAGAAATAAACTGTTACAAAAGGCCTGACAGTAGACTCACAGAAATCATTTATTTAAGAGAGTCAAAAACTATGTTCCTTTCTCAGGTAGCTTTGCCCTTAGATTTCAGTAGGACTTCTTCCTAACCAAGGACTGCAGGACTTACTATCATATGTGTGTAATAGGATGTTCTCAATTTCAAACTTAAGTCTTTGCAAACATAACTTGTCCCTTGGTTTGCACTGGTTTGGTTTAACTGATTTCAGCCAAATGGGACTATAAATTATAAAGTACTATGGAAATGATGAATTTAATAGCCTTTTTTCAATATTTCCAAACTGCTGCTTGGAAGGTTGAATAAATCCTCATCCTCATTAACTGATACCTGTTTTCAATCATATGATAGGGAGAAAAGGGTATTCCAGGAATTACAGGCCATTTTGGTACTCCTGGCTCACATGGTGAAATAGGTGAGTTTGTTCTCTTATCTGAGCGCTCTTTGTATTCATCACCCATCAAATGTTCAACATTAAGTTCTGAAGAGTTTTAGAGGGTCTTGAGTCTTCATACAGTCTTACAGAATGATATTGTAGATGTGGGAGGCTGTGAAAAGGTTAATACTGTTAATTTCATGCAACATGTACCGTCTATGGATAAATCCATTCATGGCAGGGAGGGCGGCTGTTCTAGAGACTTTGTGTTCTTTCTTTAACTTATTCCTCTTTTATTCTAGAAAGATAATAATTACTGAATTTTGCCTCAGAAGTTGCAATTCCTTCGAAACAACAGGAAATGCTGTTTAAATTAAAGCCTTACTGCTCACATGTTCATTTTTTCTTGAAATAGGTGAGCGGGGAGATACTATAAACTTACCAGGAATGCCAGGCCTTAAAGGGGAAGTTGGTGTGCCAGGCTTAACAGGTATTAATTTCACAGTTGCTCTGGATGTATTATTTTTCACATACTGAAGTCCACAGAGGAAGGGAGGGGGAGCTTACCGTGGGCTTTTGATGGCTGTTGAACCTGTGCTCTCATGAGAGCTCCTGAAGAGGTTCATCTTTTCTTTATTGAAATGAGTATGTGCTACATTTACCTCTTCAACTGACAGTACAGTTATAGCAGTAAACATCAATCACATGCAACTGCAGTAAAGATTTCTATATATTTTTTTGCCATTGATGACAAAAGGAGCAATATCAGGCCATGATTATGGAAGATGGGATAGCAGAGTCAGGTCGATTTTGGGCTGGGTTGGTTAGGGAACGTATTAAAATTTCCCTGCACATGCAGCACACTTGAACATCAGTGTCATCTTCCACATAATTTGGGGAGTACTTTTAAAAACAAATTTAATGATGGTTTGGCCAGCATGCATGCACCTGGCAACTATTCATTCTCCCAGATTATGCAAGCACCCTGACTGGAAGAATGTGGCAAGACCAGAACCTATTCAGTAGCCAACTTCACACTATGCTTTTTAGCTTAGGGTTGTATAGAGTTTATTGAAAGAATATACTGGTTTTGTGGTTTTACAGGCACAAGAGGAGGCGCAGGACAAAAAGGTGAAGGCGGTGATCCTGGTTTCCCTGGCATTGAAGGCCCCAAGGGCACACAGGGTGTCCCTGGCTCTGTGGGACAGGAAGGTAAAATATTCATTTTAACACTCCAAAGAGTAAAACTGTTTTGAAGAAAAAGAAAAAAAATATCTTTTCCCTCGAAAGAAAGTCATTAAGTTTTTTAATATGTTGACCATTCTGTAAGTTGGTAAAGAGCAGTGAAAAGGATGTGGAACTCGTGGCGGAACTTATTAAGAGGAAATTTCAAAAGCCTCACTCTGCTTCATGCCAGTTTTACCTTTTTTATAGGCATCATGTGTCCAGTCATAGTGTTGTATTGCTGGCATACTCAGGTATTCTAATGCTGTCTCAGTACTACGAGGAGGTGGGCTTTTCAATGCTCTTTTCTGCCATAAACAAAGTCAGTATCCCCCAGGACCCAGTTACTCAGGAGCCTTTGAGCCATTTGGCTCATTGGCTGACTGTACAAGAGTACTGGGGAACCAAAGTCAGATTCAGCTCTGGCTGGATCACAAACTCAGGGCTTAAGAATATGTCTTATTGCAGGAGGATCACGAAAATGCTCTTTCAGAACAGTTGCTCCACATTTCTCATATAATTATAGGGCATAGAAACTCCAGCCAAGACTGGAGCAGTTTCAGTAGGTACCTCACGGGGAAACAGTCCTTGTCCGATCAGCTTTCCAGTCAGAAAGGCAAAACAGATGCAGCAGAAGGGGAAACTGAGGTGCGCATAAATGCAATTACTTATTGTAACTGGCAATGGAAGTAAAATTACCATTTTAATAGGAGGAGCCCACTATTTCTGAGGTTGTCAGAAACCTGAAGTTTGTGATTAATTGTTGCGTTATACCTTGCCTCTCCTACCTTTGCTCTCTTTAATTTTCTTCCACTTGAATGAGCGGTGCAGTGTCATACAATGACATTAGGAGGGGAAAGCCTTCATTTTGCTACCTGGGAGAATGAAAGTAGCACAAGTCCATGTTTTGGGCTCTTGGTTTTAAGGACACTCATGAGCAATGATTCATCATTGTCACGCAGGTTTGCCAGGACTGGTCGGCCCCCCAGGGCAGCAAGGAAGCCCCGGGACACCTGGATTTCAAGGTGGAAAGGGAACTCCCGGCTGGCCTGGCTTACCAGGACAAGCAGGTATTCATACAGCTTCAGGTATTCGGTCATTTCAGTGTGAGCACTTGCTATTGTTCCTTTGGGGTGAAGAAGAAGAAAGGGGGCTTTTTTGCAGTTCCAAGTGGCAGAGTTCCCTCTAGTAAACATTTATTCCTCATAAAGTCCAGGTGCATCAATGAAGACCCATGTGATTGCTTTCTGATTTATGGCTTCTGAAGGACTGGTATCTACTGAGCTCACTTTAACTGCTGATGACCTCCCTCAACCAGGAAAGCAGTTTTCAGGAAACATTTTCATTTTTCATGACAGCTGGGAAGAAAAAACCAAAAAATTATTTAAAATGCAGCAAGAGTAGTGATATACAGTATTAGAATATTATAATGTGGCATTAGATAGCAAACAATATACTTGTCCTACATTATCATCAAAAACTGCGAACTGATCCAATGTCTGGTTTTAAGGCTAAATGACTTACGGCTCAGACAGAATTCTGCTATCAAAATACAGGTGATAGTTTAAAGTGAAGCTGTTTGTATCACAGGATACAGAATGTCATTGGTTGCCAGCTAATTCCCTAATATATTAAGTAAGCAGATTTTTTTCTACAGTACAGCCAGAAATTGCCCTGCTTTTAGTAAGATTCATCTATCTGAATCTGCATCAAATCTAAGCTAATACAGTTATGAAGGCTGCCTTTATAGACAGTGAAGAGAGAGACAGACACTTATTTTTGTGGAGGTTGAATTGTCCTCCAGAGCTCTGGCCATTGATTAGAGATACCTGTCTAGCTTTAGCATCATGCTTAACACTTTGACAGGTACAAATAGATGGGAAAAATTTTACCTGTAACAGCAGCAGCAGCAGCTATTAGACATTTTGTTAGGGTTTTGTTGGTTTTTTTAAATGACACAGAGTGGTTTTCTCCTGAAGAGAGCTTAATTATAATCACATTTAGAGCCTACAATTATGCCGTAATTGCCTTGGTTTGAGGATTTTGGAAAACTAAATGATTATTAACAAAATTGTGGCAGCAAGACTGGAACTAATGGCATGCTACCAGACAGATCAGAGATATTTTTAAAAAAATCTCATAGTGAGTTTATTGATAATAACAAAATTTGCCAATCACAAAACCGTGGTGTGGTGTATTTCGTAATAAGCTTATTATAATGAATTAATTTGCATATAATACACAAGATTTTAACACAGAATAGTATTTATTCAAGCATTTAAATTTTTTGCCTAGGAATATATACAGACTCAGAGAAACTATTATGATAATCATGAATGTAATTTTAAAACAGGCTTGCCTGGTTTAAGAGGAATCAGTGGACTGCATGGTTTACCGGGCACTAAGGGCTTACCAGGATCACCAGGTAAGTGAGACTCTTATTCTGCCTGTTCATAGGCACAACACTCTGTTGGCTGCAAGTTTGGTCGATGAGATCTTTGCAATGTGACTTTCTTAACTGTGTCATCCAAAGCCCAATGAGGAATTTGCTTCATTATTGTGGGCTCTGGCAAACAACTTCATACGCTATGTGCTGCCACACAGATGTATTAGAACACAGCTTCAAATCATAATTTCTTTCCTCTTACAAAGTAAAAGCCCCAAGGCCTTTTTTTCCTGTTATGAGCCATTTTTTTCAATGAGCCATTATAGACTCATGTATTTAGTAAATCCACATGCTCTATACATGTACATTAGCATGCTGATACATTGTTACATGTGGAAACATTTCAGCTGTCATCTTAATTTTTAACAACTCCGCAACAGGTCCAGATGGCTACGGATCTGCAGGTTTCCCAGGTGCAGTGGGTGACAAAGGGGAAGCGGGAGAGCCGAGCAGAGTGGAAGGCAGCCGAGGACCTCCGGGTCAGAAGGGAGACAGAGGTGTTCCAGGTTTGTATTCTGGAGAATGGGATCTACTTATTATTTGTTTCAGCTGTGGGTGTTACAGATGTCACAAAATGCAGTATAGCATAGGCTGTTGTATAGGAGTGCTCCCAATGTGGGGAAGGTCACTGTTCGGAGTTAGTGCTCAGCCAGCCCTTGCTCAGAAACAGTGATGTGTATTGCCCAATGCCAGACAAGCCAGCCCCTCCAGGACAGCCTGGGTCTTTCCCCATGGTAGCAACATCTTGTAGCATGCACTGAGCTCAGCACGCTGCAAATGCCAGTGGCTACTCTCAGCAGTCAGCTCCCAAAATATTTTTAATGAGGCTCCAGTAACACAAATGCTATGCTTTTCTTTGTTTCTTTTTGTTGCAAATCCGTCAATGTTTACCTTTCTTCTGAAAGCCTCACGGTCCATCAATGCATGATTGTCCTGCTGATCCCTCCTGGGATCTGTTCCCATGCACAGTGCTTTATTCATACCATCACTCCTCATGCAATGTAAGCATACAGCCTTCCAGCTCAAACCCACCTTGTTGTATCAGGCTGTGCTTATCTCAGTGTGGTTCACCACCAGTTCTTCTCCCATCAGGGAGCCACCAGACTGATGTTATGGATGAATCAACTAATTACAGGGGGGGGTTAAAAAGTCTTCCAACATTTTGGCTCTGAAAGGATTAAGGACTGGCATAGATATAAAACCTTGCTGCCTTTGCCTGCTTGGTACAATGGCTCATTCCAATTCTTTTGTGTTACACTTTGTTGTTACTAACATGCTGTGCCATCTCAAACAACGTTCAGAGGTTTATTATCAAGCCTTGGAAGAAGCAGCTATTTCACTTATCTCATTCATGTTTGTTTGTCAGAATTAAATATTATTAATTTTTTTAAAATTAATAAACAAAAGGGGGTTTATGGCTTCCTCACAACTTGAATCTACTTAAAAGAATAATCTGTCATTGGTGGGCCAGAGATTTGGCCATTTAACACTTGTTATCTATAGAGGACTTCATGGATTCGAACTTTTGGTTGTAACTGACCCCAAAAAACCCTAAGCTTCTGTTACCCCTGACTCCACAGGACACAGGAGAACAAAGCTGCTTTCTTGTCTGCTTTAATATACCTAGGCTTTTTTGAGTACTTCCTATCTTGAAATAATATTTTACCTGACAGACACAAGATTATTAGCATTCCACACAGTGAGATGTAATTAGCTATCCAGAGAGCTTTGGCACAGAACTAGTATTTGGTTCTTTTAAGAAAAACCTCCACAACATCATCTGAAAAACTAAAACAAAAATCAGTGGGAACTGCAGGTGTTTTCCATTTTGAAAGTCCCATTCTTTATACTTAGTCTAAGGTGAGTCCTTATAATTGCAGTTGTGCGTTTTCCTTGCAGTACTGATTATTTCTTCTCTTCCTTTCAGGAGTCCAAGGACCCTTTGGCATTCCTGGGCAGGAAGGATTTCCAGGGCCTCCTGGGATTTCAAATATATCAGGATATCCTGGTGATAAAGGCTCCCCGGGTCTAGACGGAGTGCCAGGTAATTCATGCCTTGTTCTCCTCAGACAACAATAAAAGATTAAGTACAAGGTTGTGCCCTCAGACAACAATAGAAGATTAAGTACTGGGTTAGCAACAGCAGTCATTGTTATTTCTGTCTTGATTCAGTAAAATATTCCTATTAAACGCAACACTAACGTGCATGAATAATTGTTGGACAGAACTAATGGTACATGAGATAATAGGGACAGACCTCTTGAAAGCAAAAGGCAGTTCCTCCAGGTTGTCCTGATGGAACGGTTTGATTTTCATGCAAATAACAGATTTAATCATGCAGAATTGTCTTAACAACTTTCAGAAGCATTATGCTAATTTACTACTTTAAAATCCAAGGTCTGTGGCAGACTTGCAAGTCTACGGAATATTTTCTTAATCATTTACAAAATTTTCCTATGTGAAATTACCATGCAAACTAAGTGACATTGGGAAGCATTAGCTCTTCTCTCTAAAAGTCCATGCTATGAGCCTGCCTCTCTCACACATATGAAGGAGCCACTCTGTGTCTCTCTATTTAGAGGCTGATATACCTGTTGCTTATTGGACTGCACAATCATTTCAAACTGTAGTGCCACTGTGAAGAGCTTGTAGCAGAGGTTGCAGGTGTCCCACTAGAATCTTTATATGTTGCATGGAAATTTTTATGTAAACTTGGCAAAAACTTAAAACAGGCAAACCAGCTGAAAACCAACAAAATACCTAGGTTTCCAAATGGAAAGAGAACATTAATTGGCCTAACTCTGCATACTGATTCCCACTCCCCAGGCAGTCATTGGATTAAAAAATAAAAATAGAAGCAGTCAGGAGAGTGGGAAGAGGAACACCATCTCCCAGTCAAAATGGTGAGACAGCCATGGCTCGCTCTTACTTTGCCACATGCATCTTGCATTCGTATCCCCACGTGATCCAACTTCAACAGGCAGCACGAGAGATGCCCCACTCAAAACCCTAGTTAGTAAGTCCCTCTCTTCTCGGAAACAAGGTCCAAATGTCTTCTTAGGCAGCAGAGGTAACTGAAGAGAAACCTGCCAGGTTTAGCTTCAGGCAATATGTAATTCTGGAAAAAGAAGCTGTTCCCATAATTCCCAAGACAGCATGAAGTAGTTATTTGTATCCAGATGTTCAGCTGAAGTACTAAGATAAACAGAACGGTA
This sequence comes from Fregata magnificens, assembly GCA_013389945.1. NCBI lineage: Eukaryota > Metazoa > Chordata > Aves > Suliformes > Fregatidae > Fregata > Fregata magnificens. The sequence goes on from WAAD01019592.1 coordinate 213,912, forward strand.
AGTCCTTGGCTTATTTACCACGTGGCACTGAGTGAGGTCCTCGCTGCTCTCCGATTTCTCTCTAGTTACTTGGAGAATATAGGGTGAAGCAGGGAGACACCTAGTGAAGTGGGGCATTTGCTGGGGAAGGAGTAGCTCATTGAAGGCTGTATCTCAGCAGGCATCCCACTTCTGCTGAAATCTTGCTTGAGATGACAGTATGCTTTATGGGAGCTTCATGCTCTAATTCCTCTGCCACTGCAGCAGAAGGGTATGCCAGCCTGAGAGCAGGAGCAGGAGTGCTGGATAAGTCTGTTGGGGAGCTAAGCATTAGCTCCCCGCTTAAATTAAGGAAATAAAACATAATGGGATACAATTAGATAGTACTGTTATTTTCCCCTGTGCCCAAGTCTTAAGTGTAAACAGATTACAACCTGTATGTGTTCTAAACAGGCTATCCAGGACTGCAGGGGCAGCCTGGAATACCGGCTCCACCAGGAAGCAAAGGAGAAAGTGGACAAACAGGTGTGAGTGGACAAATCGGCCCAAAAGGAAGTAGGGGTGATCCTGGATCACCAGGGAGACCTGGCGTTCCCGGGTACCCTGGACCAAAAGGTAAGGATAGGAAACGCTGATCTTGGCCAGGGGCAGGGGAACCACCTGTGTTACAGCAGCTTTAATAACATGACTTTTGCACTCACTTGATCTGTGTTGAAATGCAATAATGTCACCTGTCATTTTGCATTAAAGGTCGTAAGGGTGAACAAGGTGTCATCGGCTTTATGGGCACAGTAGGATTTCCAGGCGATATGGGACCTATCGGACCCAAGGGGGATAGAGGAGTAACTGGTGAGTAAGTGCAGTCAGATGCATTACTCTTTTCTAAACTACTCATTTTGCATCTCCACAGAGCTAATCTAACTGGCCCTGCTTTGAAGCAGGAGGTTCGGCTAGATGACCTCCAGAGTCCTCTCCAACTGCATGACTCTGTGTGACCCCTGGCAAATTCCAGCAGACAGATGCCTGAATTTAACATGCGAAGTCAACTTTTTGCCTTTATTAGTTTATTTTGTATGAGGTGCCAGCTCCAAAATCAGAGCCACTTTTGGGGTTAAAAAAAAGAAGAATTCCTGATCTAAACTAATCCTCCAGAGTAGACATACTGGATATTTAGAAATCTTTAAAATCCTTCACTCCGTCTGTACCATCATTTATTTGTGTCTCCCAAAGCCCACCAAAAGATGGTGCTGCACCTCAGAGAGCTGTTGGCTGTTTGGGGGGAACTTCCCAGCTTCCTGTGTCATAAATGAGGGAGCAGTAGCATCATTCGTTTCCTCTGCTTATCTGTGTGCTGTCCAAGAGAAGACAATCCCCATACTCACACACGTTCCCCCAGTATAATAAATATAGCTGCTATACCGAAGGTGGTGAGTTGCAGACCACAGTCCCTCTCTCACATATGCAGCCAAGTAACAGCAACATATCTGTGGATGAAAGCACATTAAAGAAAATACAGGGATTTTTTAATCAAACTGTCTTATCTTGCTTCTAATCACAGGCTTTCAGGGCCCTCCAGGCTCTCCTGGGCTGCCCCCTATTCCTCCAAGGCTGGTTGCTCAGCAAGGTTCACCAGGTCCCCGTGGAAATATAGGACCTCAAGGAAGCCCAGGAGATATGGGACCTCAGGGTCCACCAGGCGATCCAGGTAGGAATTGCACAGTCAGAGTGAAAGCTCTTTCCCCTTAGCAGAGTGAGGCCACCAGAGCACTGCTTTGCCTCTCTTCTACTTTAAATTCTGTAAGTCAGAAAGGAGAGTCAAATTTTGGTCTTTCAAAGCTAGGGCTTGGCTTTCCTCCTCCTTCTAGCATTCAGAACATAAGCAAAACAGGAGAAAACTTCAACAACACTCACATAGCCATAGCAACATCAGGAATGGATCTCACTTAAATCAAGACTGAACATCTTTGGTGGAAATGCGCACATCCTTGTGGGAATGCTATCAACCCAGGGAAGGTAGCGTTAGTGATGCATGGACCCAGTGCAGTGTACCTCTTGCTACTAGCCTGATCAGAGGTGCGTGTTGGTAGCAAGAGTGAAATATTAGGGTTGTGGGGCTCAAGTAGTCTTGATCCCAGCAACCTTTTCCAATGAAGTCAGTGCTTTTTGCCTGAGCAAGAACCATAGGATCTTGCCTTTAGTGTAAATTGGTAAACCTGGCAGATAGGACCAAACATGCAAGTAGAGCACATGTTAACAAAGTCGGTAGCGTGTTGATATCTCTGCAGTCACTATGCTTATAACTGTTGTTGGTGCAAGGTTTCAGAGGCTCACCTGGAGAGCCAGGACTCCAGGGCAGGGGTGGCATTCCAGCTCCTCCCGGCTCCAGAGGTGAACAAGGAGGAACAGGGTTTCAGGGTCCGGTGGGATTTGAAGGTAAGAGATGTCACACAGTACTTCCCTCTTTCCTGTTTCACTGCCATAAATCGTTCTGTAGTTATTACATCACTGGATGGGGAGGAGGGGAGGAGAGAGAGAGTTTCTGTCTTCCCAGCTTCTTCACAAGGGGCAATTAACTAACTTTTAACAGAGTTATCTTATAGTATTTTTGGCATAAGTTTTGATAGATGTGGGTGTCAGTCCACTCATGTGAGTGAGTTTGTTTTGATCTGAGTGTATTTTTATATTGGTTTTCTCCTAAGTATTTCAGCCTAGTGTTTACTAACAGTTACATTCATGGAAAATAATGGTTGGGTAGGTGATATTCGGATAGATGAGGTTTAAGGGAACGTATTTGTAAAAGAAATACCTGTGTCCTTATCCAATCAAAGAACAGAACAATTACTATCTTAATTAGCCAAGTACATAGAGAAGAAGGTATTTGCAGAGCATAGTTTTAACCATATGAAGCAAATGCGAGCAATTCAAAAACCATTGGTTAATATTGGACCAAGAAAACGTTTTAAAGGAAAAGTATGCTCATCTGTATTGTACAAAGTATGCTCAAATTCATCAGAACTTTATATGTGACTTCCCCTGGCTCTGACAGTGATCATCTTAGAAACCAGGGAGCCTAATCCAGCACCAATCTACTTCAAAAGCAACTGCTATAATCCTAGAACTACAGCTCTTTTAACAATAACTTACCATAAGAAAAGGCATCATGCAATTAAGCTTTGTTCATCAGCAGCTTAGCTGGAATATCAGCCAGCATCAGAGCATTTGTGGGAGCACAAACTAAATCATATTATTTCTTTTCCCCCCCTCTTCTAAGGTCAGCCGGGCCGCCCCGGTAGCCCCGGGCTGCCAGGCATGCCAGGTCGCAGCGTTAGCATGGGCTACCTGCTGGTGAAGCACAGCCAGTCCGATCAAGAGCCAATGTGCCCAGTTGGCATGAACAAACTCTGGAGCGGATACAGCCTACTGTACTTTGAAGGACAAGAGAAAGCACACAACCAGGATCTAGGTACGTGCAGGTATTGCTGGCAGCAGCTTCGATTCCATCTCGCTGGCTGAAAAAAACCAAAAAAAAAAAAAAAAATAGAACTTAGAGAAAGCTGAGACTGCAGCAAACAGGCTTAGGAAACACTAAAATGAGAAGATAAAAACTGTATGTCTGCATAGAGTGCCCCTGAGAGAGCTCCTGCAAGTCATTACTGTTGTTCAAGGGGACTGTAAAGCCAGCAAAACATTCTGGACGGCATGGTTTTACTGACACATGCTTGGGAAGGAGCAGGAAACTGAAAACGTGCATTGTCTTCTGTAAGAATGATTGCCATCGTTTCATATTTTTTTTCTTCTTCTTCTTTTTTAACAGGGCTGGCCGGCTCATGTTTGGCTCGTTTTAGTACTATGCCATTCCTCTACTGTAACCCTGGGGATATTTGTTATTATGCAAATCGAAATGATAAATCCTACTGGCTCTCAACTACAGCACCTCTTCCAATGATGCCTGTGGCAGAAGAAGACATTAGGCCATATATCAGTCGCTGCTCAGTTTGTGAGGCCCCAGCTGTGGCAATTGCTGTCCATAGCCAAGAAGCTTCTATTCCTCACTGCCCTGAAGGCTGGCGCAGTTTGTGGATCGGATATTCCTTCCTTATGGTATTTGTCCCCCAGTGTCACATTTTGTGTGGCACTGGCTTTTAAGTTTGAGTCTTAGATACTAGGAAGGCTGCTCTGTTTTAGATCCAGTAACACCAAAACCATGCATAATACTGGGGAACCAGGGAACTACAAAACTAGTTTCTAGGAAGCAGAAGAGGAGAAACAAAATTTCTGTGAATTGCAGAGAAAATTGCCTCTTGTCAGACTAACATCTGGAGTCCTTACTTTATGTACAAAATAGAGCTTTGGAGCAGAACACAGGGACAGCTGTGGGTTAGCAAATAAAATTGCACTGAGGTGCGACAGTAGGCTACAAAGCATCTTCACGGCTAAAGATTGGGAGTTACTTATGTACATCACTATTAAGAAGCTGATCTGGAGAAAAAAAAAAAACAGAACTTTTCTCCTTTTGGAAATGTAAAATCATTGATGTTTGGTCGAAGATTTAGAAGTCAAAGTCTTTCACCTAGTCTGGAAAGACAGACAGCCTCCTGTTGTTTTTAAAATTAAACTTCAGTGTTGGATCTCTAATGGCAACAAGAGCTGAGCTGTATACGCCATGGCTTATAGGATCTCTTAGATCTTGTGATCGTATGATTAGGAAATGGGATGTTACGGAAAAGCTTAGCGTTAGGTGTGCAGAGGAAGACCTACTGAAGGGCCCGACCTGCTTTTCTTGCAAGACCGTACAGAGGGATCATGTAAGCACTGGAGGGCTTAACATGGTAAAGAGCAGCTAGAACATGTTAGTGAATGATCTGACAGATGCTCATTTTTCTGACTTGCTTGATGTACACAAGAGTCAAAACCTGCAACAGTATGCCCATGTTGTTAACTCATTGAAGACTGGACTGAATGCTGAAGTAAACAGGGTTGGGGAAAAAAGAGATTTCTCTGGCAGAAAACGTCACAGAAGAACAATAGTCAATCTTACCCGCAAACCATCTGTTTGTCAAAAGCCAAAAACTTAAATTTTTCAGAAAATAAGGTAAAGGGAAATCTGATATTTTTCATTTAGTTACAGAAAAAAAATACATTTAGAGAGGGCAGGTCAAATTTTTGACCAGCCCTATGTTTGACCTTTCTTTTGCTTCTATAAAAAGCCCTGATACCAATCTCATAGTTACTTCACAAGAATTCCAAGGATTAACTAAATGTTTGCAGAGCCCTGTATAAACACTGAACATTGTTAAGAGCAAAGTTGTCACCTTAGCAAGAACCTTTTGCAAAGTCTGCCAGCACCGAGGAACACACAGTGAGTAGAGTTCACATTTTCCCAGCTAGCATTCAGAGCAGATGAAGTGTTTGGTGTACACATTTTTGCTTCTCAGGCAACTATGGAAGAAGTACAGCACACTTGTGGTTAGCTCAGAGTACATATTGTTTTACTTCCTTGGCTTAAATTTGTCACCTCCTTCCCCTGAGTAACGTACAATCATGAAGGGAGTCATCATGGACTCCTGCCCAAACAGCCGTAGAAGTCAGTAAGATTTCATGTAGCAAGGGTACTCCACTATGATGCATCCTATAGAGTGGCGTAAGTGTTGCAGAAGGATAAAAGGCCGTGGCCAATACAAGAAGAGAGATTATAGGCATAGAGTTAGAGCTTGTACACTGAACGTAGGAATGCCAGTGCTCGTCCTGAGGTTGTCAGGCAGGTCTGCTCCCAAGCCAGGGCTCCAATAGCATGTGCAGTTCTTACTAATTGCTTTCCAGCTCCACCTGCAAAGGCCTCAAAGCTATAGTAGTTTATGCTACTTCTTACCAACTTTGTTCTTGTAGAGGGATACTAGAACGGTTTTGCTCCTGAACTTCATAGCTTAGCAAATCTTGTGAATTTGTAAGAAGACAGCTGGTAGGCTGCAGCTTTGGGGTTTGGGCGGGGGGGGCTGGGGGGAGGGACTACTTGTTTTGGTTTGGGTTTTTTTAGAACAACTATCTAAACCTCAGCAACATGTAAGACCAGCCAGAGATCAGAGTCCTTTACTATGTTAAAAGGTGGCCACTTCTGTTACTCATTTATACTAACAGAGCAGGCCTTTCGCAGGATAAACCAAGCTAGTTACAGTGTGCACTTTAATAGTATGGTGTTTATTAAAACATAGGCAGGCAAACATGTTGGACGTGCCCAGATTTCTCCTTACATTTACAAAACTATTTACCAACTTTATTTTCCAGCTGCTTTCTTTTGTATTGCAAATTCCTTCAGGTTTTAACAGAAAATTGAGCGGCTTCACTTAAAAATGCAGCTGTGCGGCTCTGAAAGGGACAGAGGAAATGCCTGTTTTGTTAGCAATGCCTTTGACAGAAGAAAAGTAACATTCAGTTCGTTACCACAGTATGTGTCAAAGGTAACAGTTGAGTGGTGTAAAGATGCATGATTTTGGTGTAATTTGCTGTCAAAGAATATGCCATAGAGGGAACTAGTTATTTGTATAGAAGCTGATTTTGTTTCCACAGTGCTCCTCATGTGCGATACAGAGTAAGACAGACTTTATAATTAGGGAAATTCAAGTTCGATATATGGCGGAAAGTTCTTCTCAGTGAGGGTAATCAGAGGAACAGGTTGCCAGGAGAGGTTGTGGAAACTCCATCCTTGGAGGTATTAACAACTTGACAGTGCCCTGGAGCGACCGAGGGCAACTTTGGAGTCGGCCCTGCTTTGAGCTGAAGTGACTCCAGTGGGCCCTTCCCACCTAAATGATTCTCCAGTTCTAAGAATTGCAACAGTGAAAATCTTAACTATAGAAAAGATGTTTGTCCGAAGATTTTAAAGTGGCATCAACATATGAGCTAGCTCCTTTGCATAGCTAAAGCATAGGCAGAGCCTTAAGCCTTACATAGTTGCAGGATTAGGCGACTCTCTGCTCTGGAGATAAGAATTAGGAGCAATTCTAGTGGTTTTTCTCTTTTCCCACGTGTAAGTTTTTCACAGCATTGCCTGAGGTTGTACTCTGAATGCTGCCCTCCTTGTCTTATTTAGCACACCGCTGCTGGTGATGAAGGTGGAGGACAGTCGCTGGTTTCTCCTGGGAGCTGCCTGGAAGATTTTAGAGCGACTCCTTTCATCGAATGCAACGGTGCACGCGGAACCTGTCACTACTTTGCAAATAAATACAGCTTCTGGCTCACTACGATCGACCAGCCCTTCCAAAGCAAGCCCTCAGCAGATACACTCAAGGCAGGACTCATCCGAAGCCATATCAGCAGATGTCAAGTCTGTATGAAAAATTTATAGGAGTCTTTCACAGTATAAGGAACCTGCTTATCATGTAGTTCTTATACAGTGAAACCTTCCATGGTGGTTAGACATTTGAATAAATCATGTTGGTGCTTTTTTAACTTATTACCTCAAAAGCTGAATGGAAAATTAATTTTTAAAAGTGTCTGTAAAAGCAAATTAAGTGTAACACAAATTAAGTCTAACACACGGATCTAGTACTGTGTTCTCCTACTATACAGTATATATACATTTTTTGCTAGTCTAACATTATGTCATTTGCCAAATGATACCAATACTCACAGCTTTGAAACACCAAAAAAACTTTGATAATATATGGTTACCTTGGTCAGATACCTACTACATTTATTGTAAGAGAATGTATGTATCTTTTCTATTTACTGTATTTGTCACAACAGTAAACACTAACAGCTGCAGTTCTGTAAATTAACACAGGGTGATCAAAGTGCTAAACCCTTGCAAAATACTGAAAATATACTCTGGAAAGTGCTTATGTCCAGCATTGAAACCTAACTTTGATTTTAGTATTTCATGCTTGGGCATTTCAAACGTACCCAAAACAATCATCTTTTTTTTTTAATTGGTTTTTTCAAGCCTCACCATGCTTTAGCACTTAACCACTGGCAATAGCAGAGAAGCCCACAGGCCTCCCAAAAATAGTGACGACAAAATGCAACTCTTCCTATTTCGATTAGGAGACTATATGATGATGATCAGCCTTTTATTTTACAAGCTTGATGATTTTTTTCCTAGACATACCCCAGGTCAAAGGATCATTACAAAGGTCTCTTGCTCCACTGTGTTGTGGACATTCATCTGCGTCACACTGTCCACACAGCGGCGGCACTGAGTGGTTTTTGCACTGCAGCTTTTCCCCCTGCAACCAAGCCACTCATCACAAACAGATTTTAAACACCTACTGTTGGAGCAGCTATTGCACATAGGGTAGGTTTTGCAGGATGCTCGATGCCGCATGACCTTCAAGTGCAGAACTTCCAGACCTGCCAGTTGTCTGTCTGAAGGCATGCTGTCCTGGCAGCTGGGACACGTGGCAATGGGACGAACACCATCCCAACTTGCACACATCCATCCTTGCAAAAGCAAAGGGGAAGGAAGCAAGGCAATTATTTGGCACCATCTTCTCCCATAGAGAACCAGGTTATTGCATGCCAGGCTTGATAAATGGCCAGAATGGCTAGCTCTTTCCTTCTGCGGAAAGAAGCAATTTAGCCCAAAGCTGTCTGTCACCACTCCAAGAGAGGTGGGGAAAGAAGGATCAGTGGCAAATTTCCTATTTGCATAGTCCGATGATATACCTGAATGCTTAAAACTGAAATCCAAGAGATTTTTATAGCAATGTCAGTTGATTTTTCAACAGTTCACCTCACTCCTGCTTCAGGTGCTTCTTGGCTTTTGTAATTACATTCCATCCTCACTGTATCATAAATAAAACCTGGTTTTTTCTACACCTCTATTTGTTGATGATTTCCATTTTGTAAATGGTGTTTTTCTATACAATGTGCATGGACTGCTCTGTTGAATTACTTTGTTTGCCCCTAAGGAATTAGAAAAGCACTACCAGAAAGCTCCTTCCACTGAAATTCAAACTCTTCAACCAGGAATACACTTGCTTGCTTATTTCACGGCACTTAAAAGATCCAAGAGGGAAGCTGTGTTTCTAAAATTGTTTGTTTGAGCTGAACTACTGAAATAGTATTTCATCTCTTACTAGGAAGAACAATTTAAGCCAATAAATTGCGGTGCTGCAGATTAAAGCAACATATTATTCATGCTCTACAATGTTTGGGAAACCAACATTAACCAAACTTGACAAGTGTTACCTCCACAAAAAATATAAAGTATAAATTAAAGTTCTTAGCTAGCACACTGTCCAACCTAGATTAGTTGTACATATAATTAGATATATCCATAAACAGAGAAATTACCTGAGCTTGAAACGAGCTCTCTGGCCATGCTGTAGCTCTGAAAGGCAGGCGCCAAGCAAACTAATCACGCTAGTATTTGTTTCAGCTAAATAAAATACTTAGAACTGAAAACATTGCAGTCAACATGAGCCAAATCTATTCCGTGTTTGCCAGTTCTTTTAAATTTCACGTGGCAGTAACAAACACCCAAGAATCAGCAATTTACCTCTTCCAGGTGTTGCTGAACAGCAGTGGTCGTGGGATGATCACACAGTTATCACTTGTGATTTTTACAGTGTGCAACTCTGGCAATGCAGTACATTCAGTGTTTTAAGAGAATTCAAGTGGAGGTTATACAAATCTGTAAAAACCAATTATGTCAACAACAACAGCAGCAAACTATTTGGATTTTCATGGCTAATACATTGCCTAATCTTCCTATGCAGCTACTTTTTTTTGCATGTAAAACTTGAGCAGATAGGTCTTCCTCTGACAGTTGGTTTGCCTCTTAATTTTCTCTGACTCCCATAAACTGTTCTTAACAAGTTTGTTCGGTGCGGTATCAGCACACCATTGAGTTGAACACAAGGCAAGGTGCAGGAAAAAACAAACAAACCACAAAACCCCACAAGGTGCCAAGCAGACTTGAACTCCTGTACTTTCTTTGTGTACATCATGTGCTTCAGGTCTGTGTACTCATACCAGGGTTTCTCCAAAACCCGTGTAATCACTGTTTGAGAAGGGGAGGGAGCTCGCGCCCGCGAACACGTGGAATACTTGCAGCAGCCAGAGGATTTCACCTGGTGAGCTAACCCAGAGCACAGCAGGGAGGGGAACTGACTTACTCAAACTGCTTCTTAGCTGCAAGTTTACCTCCTCTCCTATGAAGAAAGGCTGAGAGAATTGGGGTTGCTCAGCCTGGAGAAGGCTCCGGGGAGACCTTATCGCGCCCTTCCAGTACTTAAAGGGGGCTTATAAGCAAGATGGAGAGAGACTTTTTACCAAGGCCAGTAGTGACAGGACAAGAGGTAATGGTTTTAAACTGAAAGAAGGTAGGTTTAGATTGGACAGGAGGAGGACACGTGTTACAATGGGGGTGGTGAAACACTGGAACAGGTTTGCCCAGAGAAGTTGTGGATGCCCCATCCCTGGAAGTGTTCAAGATCAGGCTGGACGAGGCTTTGAGGAGCCTGATCTAGTGAAAGATGTCCCTGCCCATGGCAGGGGGGTTGGACTGGATGACCTTCAAGGTCCCTTCCAACCCAAACCATTCCGCAATTCTGTGATGCCAGAACCTCCTTCCAAGAAGTTAAAACATTTTTATACAGGAAAAACAAAACAATCTTTTTACTGAACTACTGCCTAGAATGTAAAAACCGCAAGTGTTTTGCCTGGGTTTGACCAAGTCAAATCTTTTGCTTCAAAGCACGCTGTTTGCTTCCTACACCTTCCTGTTCGAAAACACGCGGAAATATAACATGCTGCTGAGCCTGGAGAAGGTAAACGAGATTATATGCCCTTTCTATAGGTAACAGTGCATCAGTATATCAGCACAGATATAGTGAAGTTAACATAGCGACATCAGTTGACACCGATTATTTCCTCAGCGTGTATCGACCAGATCAGCCGAGTTCATTCACACCTTACGTGACTGGGCTTGTCCACAGCTGCTGGAAATAGAAAATTAGCGAACGGCAAGCAGTAAACGTGACCCCGCACCAGGAGGTATCAGATCGCTGCCAGAAGAGAGGCTGGGGGGTCACTGCCGATGCGCTGATGGCACCCCAGCGCAGTCAGCAGCAGCCCCCGTAACCGCACGGGGACCAGCGGTGCCCCCAGGGATGGCCACCCACGCCCACCGAGGGTGAGCGGGGGCCCAGCCTCACAGCCGTTAGGGACTCGGCACGCGTCGGTGCGAGACATACTCGACGAGGGGAACAAGTCACATCACTGTGCTCCACGACCCACGAGCAGAGAAGTAAAAACAGGCAGTGGTGCTTCCCGGCACGACATGGGCAAGGGCATAACTAAGCCGAAGCAGGTGGCTCAGCAGCTCTGCCTGCCCCATGGGCACCCCGGGGGGGTTCAGGCTCCTTTCGTGGCCCCCACGAGACTCGAAGCCTTGTTGGGGTTGTCAGGGACCAATGGCGACCTTGGTCTTGCACCATCAGTGCCTGCAAGGGGCAGGAAGCAGGATGGGGCCTTCCCAACCAGCCCAGCACAGATCTTCCCCCGCTCGCTCTGCCATCCCTCCATCCCTCCCTCCTCCTCGGGTCACAGCCTGGCCCGGCCATCACCTCAGGCACAGGTAGCTCACATTCACCCAGCATGGCCAAAAATAACATCTCTTTTATTTCACTGTTCAAACACTTCACATAATCTGGACAAATGTAACGGGAAGAGAGGGGGGAGAAAACAAATATTCGTAAAAGAAGGTTCCCCTCCCAGGCAGGCCAGGCAGAGCATCTGGGTCCCCCACTTTCACCCACCATTGCTAGGCCTGGCAAGGAAGGGTTCCACCTGGCTCCAGCAGCACAGCCACGACCGGCCCAGCTCCAGGCTGCGCACCGAGGTTATTAATGGGGAAAGCAACCTTGCAGTGATGGAGGAAAACACTTTCTGCAGCCAGTGGGATGCAGAAGAGCTGGCATCGAACAGGCGCGTGTCACAGCTGCTGTTAACGCAGGTCCTAGCGCTGGCCCAGCTTGACTAGTGGCCCAGCCTACAGCTGCTATGCTAAAAGTACATCGGTTGCTAGCTTGTGAGGCTATTCAGACAACAAGAGTTAGAACAAGTGTGTATCAGTGCAGTCCCTGTGCTGCCGGTCCCTACCCTGCAGCTTCACTGCTCCTCCCCATCAATAAGCCAAGTTGAATTGTTCCAGTAAAATTAGGGGTGGGGGATACGTGTGAAAAAAATGCCTTTAGCAGTGCTGGGATATCAGGATGCACCTGCAGAAGCAACAGGGAAATAAATTAATTCATGTTAGGACACTTAAGAAGCACAAGAGCAGGCCATATTGTATTGCTTCTCTATGCTGTTTAAAAGCAAACAAACAAAAAAATCCAAAAAAAACTACAACCCCACACACGGCACCACTAAATAGAAAAAAAAAATCTGTGCAATTTCAGTGTTGAGGGTTGAACTGTGTTCTCTAATAATGCTTGCAGACATGAAGCACTGCTTGCAGACATGCATAGGCACCACTGCAGCAGATAGAGCATCAACACTGGGCTGTAAAAATGGAGCTCAGCTACAGCAGAGTTTAAATTACTAGTAAAATTTAAAAAAAAAACCTATGTCAAACTCCAGAAACGTTCACGTTTTGCTTGAAGGCACAATGTGACTTCAGAAAGTAGTAAAGAAATGGGGCTAGCATGCACTTTGAGCAATCCAGATCTCCTCTTGACCTCTTATCAATAGCTCCTGTGTATTACGCAGCCTCCCAGGTTCTGCTGTGCAACCCCATCATCTCTCACAGGCTGACAGAGTGACAACCCATCATAATCCAGACATTTCTCAAGGAACAATAGGCAGCGACACTAAAAAGCCATGAACATCATGCCAGACAAGTGTAGCCCTAAAAGCAAAAGCGTGGCACGCAAGACAATGGATGGCTATAAACACTTCAGAAGGGATAGGCAAGGCAGAAGAGGCGGTGGGGTACCTCTGTATGTTAGGGAGTGTTTGTATTGTCTAGAGCTCAATGTTGGTGACAACAGAGTTGGATGTTTAGGGGTAAGGATCAGGGGGAAGGCCAATAAGGCAGATATCATGGTGGGAGTCTGTTATAGACCACCCAACCAGGATGAAGAGGTAGATGAATTATTCTATAAGCAGCTGGGAGAAGCCTCACAATCGCTAGCCCTTGTCCTCGTGGGGGACTTCAATCTACCAGATGTCTGCTGGAAATACAATACAGAGGAGAGGAAACAGTCTAGGAGGTTCCTGGAGTGTGTAGAAGATAACTTTCTGACACAGCTGGTGACTGAGCCAACTAGGGAAGGCGCCCCGCTGGACCTGTTGTTTGCGAACAGGGAAGGACTTGTGGGCGATGTGATGGTTGGAGGTCGTCTGGGGCATAGGGATCACGAAATGATAGAGTTTTTGATTCTTGGAGAAGTAAGGAGAGGAGTCAGCAGAACTGCTACCTTGGACTTGCAGAGGGCAGACTTTGGCCTCTTTAGGAGACTGATCGACTGAGTCCCCTGGGAGGCAGTGCTGAAGGGCAAAGGAGTCCAGCAAGGCTGGGCATTCTTCAAGAAGGAAGTCTTAAAGGCTCAGGAGCAGGCCGTCCCCATGTGCCAAAAGGCAAGCCAGCAGAGAAGAAGACCGACTTGGCTGAACAGAGAGCTTTGGCTGGAACTCAGAAAAAAAAGGAGAGTTTATGACGTTTGGAAGAAGGGGCAGGTAACTCGGGAGGACTACAAAGATGTCGTGAGGTTGTGCAGGGACGAAATTAGAAGGGCCAAAGCCCAGCTAGAGCTTAATCTGGCTAGTGCCATAAAAGACAATAAAAAATACTTCTATAAATACATTAGCAGCAAAAGGAGGGCTAGGGAGAATCTCCAGCCTTTATGAGATGTGGGAGGAGACATAATGACAAAGGCTGAGGTACTTAAGGCCTTCTTTGCCTCAGCCTTTAATAGTAAGACCAGTTGTTCTCCAGGTACCCAGCCCCCTGAGCTGGAAGACAGGGACGGGGAGCAGCATGAAGCCCCCATAATCCAAGGGGAAATGGTTAGCAACCTGCTACACCACCTAGACACACACAAGTCTATGGGGCCGGGTGGGATCCACCCAAGGATAGTGAGGGAGCTGGCAGAAGTGCTCACCAAGCCGCTTTCCATCATTTACCAGCAGTCCTGGCTAACCGAGGAGGTGCCAGCTGACTGGAAGTTACCAAATGTGATGCCCATCTACAAGAAGGGCCAGGAGGAGGATCTGGGGAACTACAGGCCTGTCAGCCTGACCTCGGTGCCCGGGAAGGTTATGGAGCAGATCACCTTGAGTGCCATCACACGGCACGTACAGGACAACCAGGGGATCAGGCCCAGTCAGCATGGGTTTATGAAAGGCAGGTCCTGCTTGACTAACCTGATCTCCTTCTATGACCAGGTGACCTGCTTAGTGGATGAGGAAAAGGCTGTGGATGTTGTCTGCCTAGACTTTGGTAAGGCCTTTGACACCGTTTCCCACGGCATTCTCCTGGAGAAACTGGCTGCTCATGGCTTGGATGGGCGTACTCTTCGCTGGGTAAAAAACTGGCCAGATGGTCGGGCCCAGAGAGTGGTGGTGAATGGAGTTAAATCCAGTTGGCGGCCGGTCACAAGTGGGGTTCCCCAGGGCTCAGTTCTGGGGCCGGTTCTGTTTAATATCTTTATCAGTGATCTGGACGAGGGGATTGAGTGCACCCTCAGCAAGTTTGCAGA